>OW203736.1:7145108-7745108 GCA_934045075.1 Yponomeuta sedellus | reverse complement strand
GAAATCGACCCTTGTATGTCCCCACTGCTGGGGCACGGGTATCTACCTGCATCTCAAGAAGGTTTGGCCATACTCCACCACGGGGGCCAAGTCCGGGTTGGTGGAGGATTGTAAGACAGTGGCGCGCCTTACTGTCAGAAGTTATCAAGCGTCCCATAAGGCCTCTGACATGGCTTAACGACTGCCATTACATGACAGCCGGCACCAACGGCTTAGCGTGCCTTGCGAAGCAACATTACCGGATAGTATTTCTACTATAATTTCCCAAACTTAGAAAACAAAGTCATATTTATAAAATCATAAAAAACTACCGAAACGTTTCATAAGTCTGCAAATTAGGTCATAGCTTGCACCCACAATAGAAGCTCCGACAGCACGTTTTCCCACAATGTCAAAGCCAATATTCACGAGGTATTTTTGCGAAATTCACTCTTCCATTAGGTATGCTATGTGACACTGAATAAAGGAACGTTATATTCTCTAGAGTATTGAAAATCATAACTTGTCACTTAGTATCTCTATCCACCAATTGCTAGCTTTAAAGAAGAACGAATATAAAAAGAAAGTTTTGGTAGTGAAAACTTCTTCAGACGCGCTCTGCACTCTTTCTGTTTCAAAAGTTGCTTTAGACCAGGGCTTCTCAAACTTACTCTGACGCCGTTGGGGGTTTACCGTTTCTTTGCGACGCCCTAACTATCTGGCTAAAAAGGCTCTTTGAGTGTGTTTTGTAGTTCTAGCCTTGAAACAGGATAAATAGTTTTGTTTAATGATAATTATAACAAACTAAACAAAAAACATATGACCTTAAAGATAAATTAAAAATAAAAGAAAGATTTATTTTACTTTATTTATTGGCTACTAATAAGAAAAATGTGATTGCTTTTTTTAGCATAGCTTCTTAAAATGGGACTCAAGTATATACATTGCTAGTTTGATCTTTTTTTGCAATTATTTACGACCTATATTCTGTGACGGGCAATAGGTATGGATCACTTCGAGACGCTATTGAGATAACACCGTGATGTCCCAAGGTCCCGATAACGCACACTTTGGAAAGCCCTGTGTTAAACATACACATAGACATAGACTACTCTACATTATTTAATTTTAAAAAAACTGTTGCAGATACCATTGCGTTAAAGTGCACATTCAACTTATTATAAGTCAGAGTATCTACTCTGATTGTGAATAGATATTTTTCTCTGATATTCACAGAAATGAAATGCTAATCCAAACACTTATTGTATTGCTACGAGACTTGGGTATGCCAGAAAAATTAAGAAAGGAATAGGAATAGGATTAATACAGTTGATTCTCTATCTAACTAAAATTTAATTGAACATATACACCTCAGCGCTTGAAATACCTAATCCGATGTGGGCATGCGTAATTAAGCCCATGCCCTCTCTGACAGAAAGCCTGTATCCTGCAAGTGACGTCCTTGAGAAGAATATATGGTTTTATTTTGATGGATAGGATAAGCAATAGTTTTATTGAAGTAGGAGATATTGCCAAAAGAATACTACCCAAACAGAAAACTTTGGCTAAATAGAGTACGTATTAGCAAAAGGCATATTTTTATATTTAGGGTTACGTAGTCAAAAAGGAAACCTTATAGTTTCCCCACATCTGTCTGCCTCTATGTCAACCTGTATGCGTGCAAGGCCGGTGAGCATTGTATGTAAAGTTTTAGTGTGAAATCGTACCTTAAACATGAGCAATGAGCGCTTCTACAAAGATCCCTGAAAATATAATAAGCTTGCCAGAAACGCGATTTAAAACTGTCGCAGTAGGGAGGGCTATGTCCAGCAGTAGACAAGTATAGCCTGACGACGACGACGACAATTTTGATTTCAATGATTTACACAAAAAAAATCTCCTCTTAATACCGAACCCTAAACCGCCTGCACTGTGCATTGGCTCGACATGCAATCAGCCGGTTTTTAATTCATTCGTGGCGCTAGTTAGCCCCCGGGTCGGCCCTAGAAGAGAATAACCCTATACTGGTGTACCGTGCGAGACGCGACTTTGACATCCCCTGACAATAGCTGCCAAGGCTCGCTTTCACGATTGTTTCCTAACGCTGTTTCGCTTTTTGGTACACGAGCGGAAACAATTGGACTGCTTTCTAGATTTATATGAACGAGTTTTCTTTACACGCGTGCCTCAAGAAATAAAAAAAAATTGTCCTTAGCACGGGTTAGCGCATTAAAAAGCAAATAATCATGTGAGTACAGCGATATCATTCCGATGTAAAACCTAACTGCAACGTAGGTATTCGGGGCCTGCAAGTGATGAAAATTACTTCAGCCAGATGTAGCTGCCCGTACGTTATACAGATAGTATTTGTGAAGAGGATCGAAATTTCACTGATGCCGGTGAGTCGCCCATTAGCTCAGTTGGGAAAGAGCGCTGGCACGGTTAGCCAGAGGTCGTGGCTTCGAGTCCTGGCATGGTTGGAATTTTTAGCCTCTAAAAAGAATTTAAAAAAAACATAAATTTTAGTACTTTAATAGCCTTTAAACGCCCCTAAAATATAGCCTGAAGAAGAAGAAGAAGGCAGAGACCAGGGTCTGCCACTTTCCACGTCAACATTCAGTAATCGTTGCCAGATGCTTGCGGTTTCCGGTAATTCGTGGTCAAATGGTCATTTAAGCCATATTGTATTGGCTATCGTCAAGTTAATACCCATGACACAATTATATTTTTTTAAGGCATTAACCCGTGCTAAGGAAAATAAAAAAAAAACTATTTTGTTATCGTTATCAACCCTTGTATGTCCCCACTGCTGGGGCATGGGTCTCTTCCTGCATCGCAGGAAGTTTAGGCCATACTCCACCACGGGGGCCAAGTCCGGGTTGGTGGAGGATTGTAAGACCGTGGCAGGCCTTACTGTCAGAAGTTATCAAGACGCCCATAAGGCCTCTGACATGGCTTAACGACTGCCATTATATGACAGCCGGCACCAACGGCGTAACGTGCCTTGTGAAGCACGGAAGCGCTCGGAAAAATGCCACTAGCGGTAGTCAGTCACGGGACGCTCACCCATCCTGTACCTGACCGCGCCTGTTGCTGCTTAACCAAGTGATTGATTGCAATCACTCGGTTCGCCTAGGCCACGAGCGCTTCTTTAAAACCTATTTAGAGGCTGAAAATTTTACCCAAGCCGGGATTTGAACCCGCGACCTCTGGCTATCCGTGCCAGCGCTCTTACAACTTAGCTAATGTGCGATTCACCGGCACCAGTGAAATTTAAGGATAAAAAAACCGTAGGTCTTGGATGTTTCCATGTTTGTGATTTCGCTATTTCTGGTACACACGACACAAGGTATCCTGGTGTGGAAGCAATGTTTGTGCCCATATGTAAATTTTATGTTATATCATTAGTAATGCGAGAAACAGGGGGTACCTTTTACCCCCCCCATTTCTCGTATTCCTAAATTTTTTTTTTTCAGTTAGTGAATACCCAATATTTAAGAGCAGAGTACAAAACCACTATTTTTCCTTAACTTTAATTTTATTATTTTTATTTGTGAAATCCCTTTCTAGTATAACCTATGTAGTATATTTTTTGTTCATGTCGTATGTTTTTTTGTGTATGTTTATTTTTATTTATTTTATATTTCTATACATACATATGTGTATCAACTATAAAATAATATGTTGATAATAGACAACATATTATTTTATAGTTGATACACATATATTTCATATAATAGTATTTCTTAATGATTCGGGATACTCATACATAGTTATATATTAAATGGGTCTAATCGCGATTATTTATTAGGTAAAACGTAATTACTAATATTAAAAGTTGTTTTTAAAACCTATTTAGAGGCTAAAAATTCCACTCAAGCCGGGATTCGAACCCGCGACCTCTGGCTATCCGTGCCAGCGCTCTATCCAACTGAGCTAATGGGCGACTCACCGGCATCAGTGAAATTTCGAACCTCTTTACACTATTCTCTGTATTACGTACAGGCAGCGACATCTGGCTTAAAAGTAGTTGTTTAGTTGCGCCGATTACCCGTCATTCAGTTTCCGTTTCTTTTTTCCGTCAATGGTTGTCTGAAAGAAATTACTTTTAGTAATAAGGCTGCCACTTGTACTGTATTGTTATTTTTTAAGTCTCTTATGTAATCCCTGGTGTACATGCAATAAAGAATATTCTATGTATCTATCCACCCCGCTGTCCTGTGTAGACACCTCAAACACTCAAGTTGCGTTCCTTTGCCGTTGGGGGGTGGTATTTCTCCACAAAACAAAGGATTTTGTATGTTAAGACACAATACAGTGCCGCAAAGTAAAACAAAACTGGGGCAGATTTATCATATCAAATTACTCCTCATAAATCATTGAGCAGACAAAAAGAGATGGGGAATAACCAGAAGCTGATTGATTGATACGGGCTTCACTGTTAATGAGCCAAACATATTTATAGACTAAAAATAAAGGGGTTAAAGTCAAAGAAAATAAAAATTGCGATAAAAAGATAGTAAATATGGAAATGTTTACTCAATATTAATGTTACCCGATTTACAACTTTTGATTTAGGCTATACCACTTAATCGAATTAAAGTACATACGACGACGCAATCATACGTCGAAAAATTTAACCCCTTTTAATATTGCAATAACGATATTTTCAGTCCAACGTACCGTTTCTTTGGCCCCCAAAAGTTGAGCTCATCTCCTGGGACCGTGCAAACTCAGATTACACGCATTTAGGACCAAATGAAGGATTTGGTTCCCGTGGTGGAGTATGGCCTAACCTTCCTCCGATGCAAGAAGAGACCCGTGCCCCAGCAGTGGGGACATAAATGGGTTGATATCGAAGGTATTAAAATGATATCCAGTGATATTAAAATGATGAATTACTGGATTTTTTAAAATTTTGATGGACTTAATAGCGCTAACGAGATCAGTGTAATATGTCCATGGATATTTATAATTTTTCTAAAAAGCGCAATAAAAAATATTTTTTTCTAAAGCCGCCAATCGCAAACGCACTGGAGAGATATGGCGTCGGCACAGGAATTAGTAACGTCACTGGTCAGTAAAGAAACAAAAGTCCTATACCGATCTGAGAACCCGAAGTTGACTGTATATTCGGTATAATATCGATATATTTATGACCTGTGACGTCAGATTCGACCAATGTTGACTATTTTCAATGACATTGCTACATGTACAAAGTTTTTTTGCAGAAATGATATAATGACATTTTTTAGTTAAAATTGGCTTTCAAACTCATAATTGATGCAAGTGAATATAATTAATACTTTTTTTTTCACACTGTCGCCTATAGCCTATTAAGATTTTGGAGGTTCGAGCGAGAAGAAGGGCAGGCATAACAGGAGCCTTAAGAATATTTTTAAAACTCATCGTGTAGTTGCAATAAAAATATTCTTATCTTGTTTTACATATTTTTAATTGTGTCTTGCCTCTGCATCTGCGTCATAACATAACATAAGAAGATTTATACAGCGCACAGTGGCATCTTCACTCGCACCAGATGGTTAAAGGCACTATTCGGATGCATCGTGAGGGCAAAAAATATTTCAAACCACTTTGTTTACAGTAATTTGCAATAAAACACTTACTCTATTAACTGATGTGCGTATTTGTATGTGATCCAAGTGTTTCTAAGACAAAATAAGATTAGAATATTATTTAACAGGAAAAAACAACAAATACAAAATATTTATATATGAACATAGTACAAAAAGGTATATAGCCTTATTGTTAGAAGCAACTTCTTTCAGACAACCTTACGATGAAACGTTACAGATGGAAATAAAAATAATCATAAATGAGGCCTAAATTTGGAATACCTATGTGTGATATTAAATTACATATTTTTTGTAACCCTCTAAGCCACACAAAATAAACAATACACTTCCATACTCGGAAGAACGTAAGAAACTCGTTTATCAATGTCACCTTCAGTTACTATATCAATGTTAAAGCGACGGGCATATTCGTACCTACCTAACATCATTCACTATGATGGGTGGTTTACACGCTTCCAGCATTTAACGAACATTCGTGGAATCATTATCAAGTAGGTACGTAACTAAACCTTTCGTAAGCACAACATATTGTAGACTTTTAGTCCGGGTCTACTTACGGGTGTTGTTAAGTCGGAAGAGTCCGACCAGGTTTCGCTCCGATTCGCAGAGCTTAATTGTGGTGAGCAGAGACGGAGCTCGCGTCGTCGGTTGCTCGTCTCACACTGGTCGGTCTCATCCGACTTAACAACACCCGTAAGTAGATCCGGACTAAAAGTCTACAACAGGTACGTAACAACTGAGGTATTATATTTAACATGATTTGAGAAAGGATGGTCAGAGTGGAGTTCTATTTTCTACTTTTCTCTCCGCTACAAATCGACTGATGGGAATAATGGAATCATTTCGATTATATTTTTTGTTTTTTTCAATTTGCATTTAGGGTTCTATTCATCATTTTTATTCTGTTGGTGGTTATTGTTTACACATCAACGCTTGTAAACAATAACTTCAATAGAATAAAAATGAAGACTTGTTCCAGGCTGCATGTTCTAAAAATAGTTAAGATAACATTGGTTAATAATAGGTTAATAGTAGGTTTTTGCTGTTTAATTTTTGAAAAAAACGTTTAACATAACATATCATTTACATACTGGCACATACATTGCTTCTGGCCCCACACTAGGATACCGTGTGTCGTGAGAACCAGAAACAACGACATCTCAAACATGTAAACATCCAAGACCTGGGCTTTTTTTTTTGTTCCCAGCCGGGATTCGAACCCGGGACCTCTTGCATGGTAGGCAGACGTGCTACCGCTACGCCTCAGAGGTCCGTTGCTTATAAAACAAGTTATGATTTTTATTCCATTGAAGGTGCTAGTTAACATCCCAAAGCGCCTTAAGACGATTTGAAAAAAATGGTCAGAGTGCAGATACGGCCCGAAGGCAGGGGCCTTAATTTTACATCGTACGATGACATTCAGCAAACGGACTGTAAATTCTTTACATTGAAATAAATTGGTTTCATTTGATTAACGACGTCCTTTTTGCTCCCTTGTCGCACGTCTCTTCTGTGTGGCCAGCGCCTGAGGTATTGGCCAAATAACTGGATCTACTGCGAAATGCCTCTAACCACACTCCACCGTTATCTAAGAATCTGATATCTGATAACCGAAATAAACCGCGTTGCGCTGCAAACTCCGTGGCGATAGCCCCATGAATAAATTACGAATCATAATTACCTGAAAATAAATGATTCAAGAGACGAATGAAATGCAGAATGGCAGATGTGTTTGATGAATAGTTAACCCCTGTTTTCGCCTGCAATATAGAGAGGTACCTACATGTTACTCAATTTTTCAATTTGCCAAACCATATTGAGGCTGCCGTAACAGTTTAAAATTGCTTTCGGTCGGAAAATAGTTTCGGTGAAGTGGATTAGGTAAATAGGCAAACAGGATATTTGATACTCAGGTAAACATCTTGAGAAACCCCGTGGCTTGGTTGGCTACGCACATATTGACTTGCATTTTCTGTGGGCTAGGCCCGACTAAGCTGTCAGGATGGTATAGGTGCTGGGCAAGCTTACTCCATCTAAAAAACTTTGTCTCAGGAACTACAGCGTTCGAGTGATCTCGTCACCCATCTAGTGTGTGTCAAGGTGCCACTGGATGCTGTATTAATAATCTTATTAAGTAGATCATGCATAAGTCAAAAGTTTTGTTTTTTGTTCAAATAGGCCTCAAAAGTACAAACTTTCCATCAAACTAAAAATCTGTCAAAAGTTAGACGAATATTCGCACCAACCCGCTGTAAGCCGCGGAAATCCAATAAAATAGTCAGTGAAACAACAGGTAACATACAAATAACCCACGACATATACGCACACGGGCATATGAGAAAATTTGCATATGAAACCGTCAGACCAAAACTGTGGCCAGTCACGAATACCTCGCGCGCAACTGTAAAAATAAAGCCTCAAGCTTGTGACACACTGGCGTTGAAAGTTATTTTTGTCGTTTTGTTTATTTATATATGGATTTATCTTCTTCTATAATATAAAAATGTATCGCTGAATGTGTTGGTAAGCGCAAATCTCGAGAGCAGCTGAACCGATTTCGCTAATTCTTTTTTTAGAATATTCCTTCAACTACGAGGATGGTTCTTACGGAGAGAAAAATAAAGAAAAATTAAAGAATCGACTGCTAGGCGGTACGATGTTCGCTGGGTCAGCTAGTATAATAAAAAATGAATCGCTGAATGTGTTTGTAAGCGCAAATCTCGAGAGCAGCTGAATTTCGCTGATTCTTTTTTTAGAATATTCCTTGAAGTACAGGATGGTTCTTACGGAGAGAAAAAAAAATCTACTGTTAGGCAGTACGAAGTTTGCTGGGTCAGCTAGTATTAAAACTAAAATAGAAAAACGTATTCGTAAACATAATTTTTTCCGAGCGGTTTTGTGCTTCGCAAGGCACGTGAAGCAGTTAGTGCCAGCTGCTGTCGATAAATGGAGTCGTTAAGCCAAGTCCGAATCCGGACCAATCCGGACTCGGCCCCCGTGGTGGAGTATAGCCTATACCTTCCTTAGGGAAGAAACCCGTACCCCTCGGTGGGGACAGTAATGGTTTGATGATGATGATGATATTTGGTTATTTATTCTCCTTCTTTATGTGCAGTCTCATATCGGAGGTTGGCCACCAATACGGCTATCTTGCTTTTCGAGGTTTCGTAATCAGTTATATGTATGGCCCATTAAAAAGGTTGGTATGTCTCGAACCTAATAATAACAGTTTACACGATACACTCATGACACCTCACGCGTTGGGGAAAACCGCTGTATAAAATGAGGACGGAAGAGTTTCGGGTGGAAGAGTAAGAGGAGTTTGTCTGATGCTTGTATGTACGTTTAGGTGTAGGATAAGAAAATTCTTTACTACTCACCAGAGCACATAACATAAACAATTGTAAAGATGGAATTGAAAAGAAGTCTTACCATGGATTTTTGAGGTTGCTGTTAATGGCATGCTGTCTCACTCACACAATCTTACGTGCTTAGTAATTAATTTTTTTTTATACATTTGATAAGGTCTGAAGGCTAGGTAGATTAGGACATTTCATATATTTGAAATGAAAAATGCTTATTGTAATACAGGGTTACAATGATGGTTACTGGCTCCCAAACTAGGATTCGTTGTATTCTAAGTACATTATTATTTTACTATACTTATTTTTTTAAATAATAAAGAAAACCTATCTCCTCCTAACCTATATCCTACCTATATATAAAACCTATATCCACCTATCTCGGCGCGGGCGCGCCGCGCGCTTGCCCGTAGTGTGAGACGAGCAACCGACGACGCGAGCTCCGTCTCTGCTCACCATGATTAAGCTCCGCGAATCGGAGCAAAACCTGGTCAGACTCATCCGATATAACAACACCCGTAAGTAGATCCGGACTAAAAGTTTACAGTAAAGAAAAGTTTCAAAAATTAAGTCAAGTGTTTCCAAAATAACAAATTTTGTATCATCTAGGACAAATACTGTAAATATTTTGAAGCTACGGCAGTTTCATGTATGTTTTTAATTTGATTAAAATGATTAATTTCACGCTGTTCCTTTATTTTAAAATATTATGTTACTTAAGAAGAGTTATAATTTTTTGGCCATTATTTCGATTGGCATCATAAAAGTAGGGGTGGTTTTTTTTTTAAATTTAAGTCGGTTCGATTCCCAGACAAGGCAAGTAATTTTTAGAAAATCTTTGAATGCAGAATTACTAACTTTTAAAAATAACATAAAGTCTTCTTTCGGCAAAATACCCTATCTACGATATTTAAGGTACTTTCCATCATGGCCCATAACTTTGGGACGGCCTGTATAGACCATAATATTGTTACGGGCTAGGGTTCTGGATTTAGATGTAAAACGCCAATGACAACTTCTTAGGATTTATTCACGCAGGGTCTGGTCTGCAGGTCTTCACGACACGAAGTCCAAACGTAGATTCCAATCGCAGGTTCAATCGAAGTCCAATAGTATCGCTGAGGTCGTAGGTTATCGCTCGTATCGCAGGTATGTTCACTTGAAGCTCACTCTTCGCTATTCCAAATGGAACTCACAGCGCGCCGCGGCGGCCGCTATTTATATCCGCCGGCAAGGATTCTAGAACATTCAAGTACGTACCTACACTCGGTGCACGCGGCAACGACTCTAGAACAAAGTCCTTGTCAAAGAGATTTGAACCTTATACTAGTGGACATACGAGTCACTATTGCTTGCAGCGTTTTATTGTTTACTAAAACGCAGCATGCGGCGACTATTCGATAGGCTTCCAGAAAGCTCTATTCTAGATGGTTTGGGATAGGACCGCGACAATATTATAAAATTATATAGTCATAACATTAGAACATACCAAATCATCATCAGAATCAGCCGGTGTCAGTCCACTGCTGGACAAAGGCCTCTCCCAAGACACCCCACCGAGCCCGATCTTTGGGCATGAAATAAATATATAGAACCACACGACATAACTATATAACACATAATACACAAATTTCAATAAAAAGTACTTGGAACCGGCGTGCGTGCATGCAACGACTTATGAACGTTGATGAAGCGAAGGTGATCTGTCAGGATCGTGGCAAGTGGCAGTCCCTGGTCTCTGCCTACCCCTCTGCGATACAGGCGTGAGGTTATGTATGTATGTGTATGCACACAAATTTCGACGACTGTTACGGGATATTTATTTCGTTAGCTATAGCTACGTATTTTTTTCTCAATATTTTTCAGCATCACATATATTCCAGCGAGATTTTCAATAATCGCCTCGTATCCATTAAAAAAATTAGTTTATTTGCACAAGAGGACACTTATTTGCACAATAAAACATGAATAATTAAGCGCTAATAACGTGCTAATTAACAATTACCTGATCGGATCGTAAGTTCAGTTGACTGCATAGTCAAAATTTCTTGTTTTGAATGCCAACCGAATAAAAAATTATTTGGCGTTGAAATTTTTATATTAAAAGTAATTTATTTACTTTTGATATAAAAATATCACAATAACACCCTAGTATTTTGGAAGTTTGCTTATTTTCAAAACATAAAGTCTCAGCTGTCTATAACTATAGCAACAAACTGGAAATGTAGCATTTTTAAATCAACAAAGGCGCCACGTTTCCGTTTTATATGCCAGCACGTTGTGTAGTCCTACCATTTTGAATTGGCCACTTTATTTTATCAGGCTTAGCATTTTAATAAAATTTTAATGAGAGCTTGTTCCCTTCCTAATGCCGCAGACTTTCTTTCCGGCGAATACTTTATTAAATTGTGTACCACTTTTCCTTCACGCCTACGAACGGATGGAGTAGTACAATGTTATATCACCCGTGCAAATTAAATAGACATATCTAGTGAAAAAGATCGAATTGCACTAGGCGCTGAGTTAAGTTGCACAGGTTATACCATTGTAGTGCATTTAGTTACTAGACCACTAATAAAGAAACAATCATCAATCGTCACCGTACTAATATATAACTGTATTGAATAACTAAGCGTTTTAAAGACTCGCCCCACAGGCGTTTTCTGGCATAAGAAGATAAGATAAGAATATTGTTTATTGTACACCAGAGCACATATTATAAAACATCTAAAGATACAAAGTACAACTGGCGGCCTTATTGCTAAAAGCAATTTCTTCCAGTCAACCTTGCGACGGAAAGTTGCTGAAGGAAATAAGAGACGGGTAGTCGGTGCAAATATGAATATATTAATACACTACTTATGTAAATGACAATATAACTACATAAACAATTCATATATAGTCATGATAAACTTACATAAATACGTTATAATAACAATCTACGCGATGAGGAAATAAATAAAATATTGTGTACTGTAACGCTGTAGTTATTGAAACTCTAGATTAGCGTCAAAACTTTCTTCTTATTATATTTTTTATCACCAAAACCTAGCCTAGCTGCGAGTCTCCACACGACTGACACCTACCTAAACAAAACGTAACGATATTCTTTAAATAATTCAAACTCTGCTAGACGGCTACGCCAGCCAGCTACTATAAAGAAGTATCGTTACAGTAACTGTTAAAGGTCTTTTCCGTACGTCTCCATATAGGTACATACCTTTAAGGAGACGTACAGAAAAGACAATAAAAAGGAGAATGCACGAATACTAAACTTGCAGGGACAGATAAAGCTCTTGCTTTTTTTGCACCTTGCTTTTAAAGACAGCTGAGGAAGGGGAGCGCCTTATTGGCATAGCAGATTCTTCTACTCTAACATATTCATCATCATCACTTTCACCCCACCGCTGCTCACTGCTGAGTAGGTATTCTCAGTTTTGAAAATAAGGAAATATCCTAAATACCAGGGTATTATTGTGTATTTAGTGTCTTTTAATAAAAAAATTTCAACGCCAAATAATTTTTTCTTGGGTTGGCATTCAAAACACGAAATGTTGACTCTGCAGATAACTGAACTTACGATCCGATCAGGTAATTAGCACATTATTCGCGCTTAATATTTTCAAGTTATATGAACCTACTCTTGTTACCAGCGCAATCAGAGAGTGGCGGCCAAGAACAGAACGATGGGAATTTCCCATAAGTGCCATCTCTCACTATCCCTTGCCAGCCGTACCCACGGACCCTCTACCACGATCGTTCGACCATCGGATGGCTGGTCTGCCCACTGACCGTCGTTCTGTTCTCGGCCGCCCCTCTGTGATTGCGCTGGTAACAAGAGTAGGTTCATAAAACGTGAAAATATTAAGCGCGAATAATGTGCTAATTACCTGATCGGATCGTAAGTTCAGTTATCTGCAGAGTCAACATTTCGTGTTTTGAATGCCAACCCAAGAAAAAATTATTTGGCGTTGAAATTTTTTTATTAAAAGACACTAAATACACAATAATACCCTGGTATTTAGGATATTTCCTTATTTTCAAAACTGAGAATACCTACTCAGCAGTGAGCAGCGGTGGGGTGAAAGTGATGATGATGAATATGTTAGAGTAGAAGAATCTGCTATGCCAATAAGGCGCTCCCCTTCCTCAGCTGTCTTTAAAAGCAAGGTGCAAAAAAAGCAAGAGCTTTATCTGTCCCTGCAAGTTTAGTATTCGTGCATTCTCCTTTTTATTGTCTTTTCTGTACGTCTCCTTAAAGGTATGTACCTATATGGAGACGTACGGAAAAGACCTTTAACAGTTACTGTAACGATACTTCTTTATAGTAGCTGGCTGGCGTAGCCGTCTAGCAGAGTTTGAATTATTTAAAGAATATCGTTACGTTTTGTTTAGGTAGGTGTCAGTCGTGTGGAGACTCGCAGCTAGGCTAGGTTTTGGTGATAAAAAATATAATAAGAAGAAAGTTTTGACGCTAATCTAGAGTTTCAATAACTACAGCGTTACAGTACACAATATTTTATTTATTTCCTCATCGCGTAGATTGTTATTATAACGTATTTATGTAAGTTTATCATGACTATATATGAATTGTTTATGTAGTTATATTGTCATTTACATAAGTAGTGTATTAATATATTCATATTTGCACCGACTACCCGTCTCTTATTTCCTTCAGCAACTTTCCGTCGCAAGGTTGACTGGAAGAAATTGCTTTTAGCAATAAGGCCGCCAGTTGTACTTTGTATCTTTAGATGTTTTATAATATGTGCTCTGGTGTACAATAAACAATATTCTTATCTTATCTTCTTATGCCAGAAAACGCCTGTGGGGCGAGTCTTTAAAACGCTTAGTTATTCAATACAGTTATATATTAGTACGGTGACGATTGATGATTGTTTCTTTATTAGTGGTCTAGTAACTAAATGCACTACAATGGTATAACCTGTGCAACTTAACTCAGCGCCTAGTGCAATTCGATCTTTTTCACTAGATATGTCTATTTAATTTGCACGGGTGATATAACATTGTACTACTCCATCCGTTCGTAGGCGTGAAGGAAAAGTGGTACACAATTTAATAAAGTATTCGCCGGAAAGAAAGTCTGCGGCATTAGGAAGGGAACAAGCTCTCATTAAAATTTTATTAAAATGCTAAGCCTGATAAAATAAAGTGGCCAATTCAAAATGGTAGGACTACACAACGTGCTGGCATATAAAACGGAAACGTGGCGCCTTTGTTGATTTAAAAATGCTACATTTCCAGTTTGTTGCTATAGTTATAGACAGCTGAGACTTTATGTTTTGAAAATAAGCAAACTTCCAAAATACTAGGGTGTTATTGTGATATTTTTATATCAAAAGTAAATAAATTACTTTTAATATAAAAATTTCAACGCCAAATAATTTTTTATTCGGTTGGCATTCAAAACAAGAAATTTTGACTATGCAGTCAACTGAACTTACGATCCGATCAGGTAATTGTTAATTAGCACGTTATTAGCGCTTAATTATTCATGTTTTATTGTGCAAATAAGTGTCCTCTTGTGCAAATAAACTAATTTTTTTAATGGATACGAGGCGATTATTGAAAATCTCGCTGGAATATATGTGATGCTGAAAAATATTGAGAAAAAAATACGTAGCTATAGCTAACGAAATAAATATCCCGTAACAGTCGTCGAAATTTGTGTGCATACACATACATACATACGTGCTGATCGGATCGGATGCAACCTGATCGGATCGTAAGTTCAGTTACCTGCATAGTCAATATTTCGTGTTTTCAATGCCAACCGAATAAAAAATTATTTGGCGTTGAAATTTTTATATTAAAAGAAAATAAATACACAAAAGTGCCGTGCCGGTGCCGTGCCGTGTGGTGTCGGCCTAGAGAATAGCACCAACCCAAATTCTTCCCGCGGGTGTCGTAAAAGGCGACTAAGGGACACCAACCAGGGGGTGGGCTGCAGCACCCCCTGCAGTACAATTCCACCAAACTGCGATCCCCAACCCGCATGCCCAGCGAGGGGATTATGGGCATCACCCCCCAATGATGGCACAACCTTGCGCTATGGCGCTCATTAGGGGAGGGCTTTGTCCAGCAGTGGACTAATATAGCCTGAAGAAAAAGAAAAAAAATACACAAAATAAAAAACAGGCGTTTTCTGGCATAGCCGATTCTTTTACTCTAACATATTCATCATTATCATCATCACTTTCACCCCACCGCTGCCCACTACTGAGTATAGGCCTTTTCCTCTAAGTCCCATCTCTCACGATCCCTTGCCAGCCGCATCCACGTACCCTCTGCCGTCTCAATGAGATCGTTCGACCATTGGGTGGCTGGTCTGCCCAATGGTCTGACCATCTGGACTGACCGTCGTTCTGTTCTCGGCCGCACCTTTGTGATTGCGCTGGTCCACCTGCTAGTACACCTGCCATCTTCCCGCCTCGCAAAGTATCCATTTCCATTTTAGTCTCGAGACGTTTTCGCCAATGCCGTCGAATTTCGGACGGTGACGGATGACGACATTGGGTACCCGATCTATGAGTCTGAGACCTAGCATGGCTCGCCCCATATCCCTTTATCGACACCCAAATATCGTAGATATTTAATTGTGTGATTTGGATCACTATATCGTTCAAACTAGTGTTTGGAAAACTGAACCTTTAAAATACGCCTCACCCAAATCACGTAAGTTCAGTTTGTTATTACGAAACGCGATAAAAATCACTATTTCTGTCCGTCACAAACAATTACGGTTCCAGCCGTTTTCATGGAAACCCGAACGGTAATTTTGTGGGCAATTTTTTTGTATTCCACTCATGACGACTTGAATAAGTTATTACGTTACAATGACCTACACTTAAATATATACAGCCACAAAGTTACGGAATATGCTCGTGTTAGTCAATGGTAGGTACGAGACGGCCTTGGTAGCGCAGCGGTTTGGCACGCTGGCTGTAAAACCGAAGGCCTCGGGTTCGATTCCCGGCCGGGTCACAATAGGAAACAAATTTTCTAGTTTGTCTCGGGTCTTGGATGTTATCTTTGTATTTATTATATTATATCGTCGAGTTAGCACCTGTCACACAAGTCATTTAGTTTTACTTAGTATGGGGCTAACGAGATCTGTGTATATGTCCATGAATATTTTTTTATTATTATTAAATAATATGAGGCTGTCATTAGAAAGAAATATCAGGAAACTCTGGCCTATAGTGGCCTTCGGGCAAAAGGCGTAATCTTATGTATGTATCTACACTTGTACGTAAAATAAACCTCGAAAACAACTTCGACCTTGTTAGTCCTGCGCCTTGATTGTGTAACTTTCCACGTATACATCACTGTGCGAAAGTGGAATATTTACTTCCCTGCATACATGAGGCGTAATATCACACATATTGGATACCGCATATTAGTGGATATCTGAACGTGACAGTGATATTGAGCCACATAATTCTACGACAATTGCAGGAGTACTTTGCTTTTACACTCAGTACATAAATAGTTATATAATATAGGTGCAGACCGTGATGATAACGTTAGCAAAACAATTGTTATTTTCATAGCGAGGACTGAGAAGGATAAACATGCAGGATATATCGAACCATTTTTACTTGTTCGATATGTCTGTTCCATATGATTCAATTTCTATGGTTTTAGTTGATCCTATGTCTGTCTACATTTATGTCAGTTTTTTGTTTTTTTTTTGTATACATTTTTTTGTGTAAAAATTGTGTTTTGGCAATAAATGTAGGTAAGCGAAAAGGCAATTTTTCTAACGTACATACACTCACGCCTATATCCCTGAGGGTAGGCGGAGACTAGGGGCTGCCACTTGCCACGATCCTGACAGATCTCCTTTGCTTCATTAATATTCAGCCACACTATGGTTGTGCGAGAAACAACTGTATTTTAAGTGGATTGGGCTGGCGGAGGTCTCTTGTGGAAGAATAGCTGGCATGGTACTATTGAACTTCAACAGGCGGCTTTATTTAGGTGACACAATAGCACAAATAATTAAAAACACCAAATTACTGTTTCTTCAATTAGATTGACGCAACGTATCGCAGCAGTGACGAGAGAGAGAGAGTAAACAATACACCTGCAGATGGCAGCATTGTATTTATTTCTTTGCTTCTACAATGGTGTAAGAGTACATTTTATTTTACCCTTTTGTCAACATAAATAATATGTATGTCTACGCTAAATTTTAGCTTTCTTGTTCAAATCTAGGCCGCGGACAGACAGAGAAACAGGCCGACGGACTGAAATGGCGAGTCTATAAGGGTTCTTTGTGCACTACAGAACCCTAAAAATAAAATAGCATGTAAAGAGCGGAGAACAAAAGTAGTACATTGGGTAACATTATAATAAATACGTTTTTTTATCGTTCTACTTGCTTAGAGAAAACTCGGGGGTACTAGGAGATAAATCGCCGTCCATATATAAGGAGATTTTTTCTAATAAACTTATGAGCTATTACGTAGACTTTATCTCGATTCTTCCAGCCCCCGAATTAAGGAGATTTATGTCTTGTATTTAGGGTAAGGACTTTTTCTCGCTAGTAAATGTGTGAAGTTTTTTTGACATTATCTTTTTTGTAAAAACCCTACAGTTATTGAATATAGTTTATAAAAACACGAGTCTTCTACAGCACTCCTCAGAGTTACTTAATTTAACCTGTGGCTTCGTGTTTTCCTTTTAAATTACCACAGACAATTTTAATCGGCGTTTTTCGAGTGTATTTCTTAATACACTCGAAAAACGCCACTTAAAATAGAGCCGTGTTTTTAAAAATAAAAAAAATCGGTCTTTAGTGACTTTATGTACAAGCAATCTACGCGTATATAGGTATTCAGAATACTCTCTTAGAGTAGTTATGCGTTAATTTTAACATCTGTTTATTCAATTTGCCACTTTCGGGAAGAAAAATGCAGTTTGTAGTTTAACAGATACCAAATGATTAAAACAATGTGTGTTATATAGAATGGGCATTTTCGTTCTAGTGTCGATGTAGGACAATTATTTACTGAAAGGTGTAATATCAATATAACGTGTAAGATGTGAATATAATAAAATAAGGTAAATAATGATATTTCATTAAGATTAAATCTGAGAAAAAACTCATAGATAGAGAATACCTTACTGTACATAAAAATGGAAATTACACAGCTATTTCTAAACATAAGAGAAGATACGGCGGCCGTAAAAGTGATTTCTTCCAGAAAACATTAGGACGGGCTGGAATAATTAATAAATTGGAGAAAGAAGAATCTGTACATTCAAATTGATAATTTCAGAGGTATAATGAATTATTATGAATAATTACATACCTCCATCACCAAGTTTTTTATCACATATATATTATATATGTTATAAAAACATAATAAAAAATAATTAATATAATAAAAATAATAAAAACAACAACTTCACTCCCCTCAAAATCTTTTTGTACAAAACATATCATACCCAAGACGGTTCATTTACATTTTATTCGGTCAAGTAATAAACGTACGTAGAAATCAATCGAAAAATTATACACAACTTAGGCACAGAAAACAATAAAAAAGTAAGCCCGTTCATAGTGGCACTCCATTCCGCAGCGCGTTAAAAATTGCACTCCATAAGTTGACGAAAACATCGACTTACTTAGAGCTATGAACACATTACCGTTCGACCTAGCACCTATTTATCTAGCGCGGAGGGAGAAATGATGGCGGCATCGGCGCCCTGGCGGGGACGCGTATTTTCAAACAACACTCAAAGGGCTATGTCCAGCAGTGGACTAGTATAGCCTGACGACGACGACGACTCTCAAAGATACCGGATTTCTTTAAGATTTTGAGTCCATATATATTTCAATTTTATTATTTATATTGTGACAAAGAAGAAATTTGTGATAAACAGTGGTTTCTTTTATGGGATACATAAGAAGATGGGTTTCTTTCTCGTAACATAACTACAAAATATTGTCGTATTGGGTTCCATAATTATTATACTATTTTTATTTTTAATGCACTAACCCGTGCTAATGACAATTTTAAAAACCTATTTAGAGGCCAAAAATTCCACCCATGCCAGGATTCGAACCCGTGACCTCTGGCTATCCATAATTATTGTGATTACGCGCGTCTAATTTACAGTAAATATTAAAAATTTGCTTAAATTTCATTAAACTGATTTGAGAGAGGTTGTCAAAAATTCGTTTTATTTAAGCAAATTCAAATAACTGCTAACAATATTTTAAAATGCTAAAAATTTTTTTTTAATACTAACAAAAAGGTTGAGAGGTAGCTCGATAACAGTGAAGGATAACATGGTGAGAAAACCTGAGTGACTGATGTGTTCACATACCTCCTTGGCATTTAAAATTGCCCAGCAGGGCACGAGTGGTAATTAAACCCATACTATATCTCTGAGAAAAGGCCTGTGCCCTGCTGTAAGATGTATGTAGACAGTATAAAAAAATTTACTTTGTCAATTCTGTTGCAATATTATGATAATAAGAGACCGACGAAAATTACGAGTATGTGATAGGAAAACTATCCTTACCCAACAGTGAGCAGAAGTGGACAAATAAATGTTCAGTAGGCATTATCACAGCTATTTGTATTAACCATCTAATTCGGAATCGCAATAAGGATCTTAGGTAGCATCACGATCTTCTTTACTAGATTTATTTTTATTTTTTTATTAAAATAAAAAATAAATAGATAAAACATACTCAGTTTCAGAGCGTGCGCCTTTTGTTATTTCACGCCTTACGTAAATACGCAGCAGGGTCAAATAGACCCCTATAAGGCCGTGAGATACGGCTGGGGCGTTCCGTTATATTGCGCATTTTATCAAGTCCTAATGTTTGATTTGTCATGATGCCCCACTGGGACCTTCATAATGATATCTTTTCTCGGCGACAATGTTGCTAGTATAAATAATGCGGTTATTATTAAACAGGCAACTGTTAGAATTCAGTTTATGTGTTATTATTACGTATAGCTGTTTGAGTTTCATAGCACACAAGTACTTGGATACGTGAAACCTGTGTGTGTGAGACATCAATCAGTGTTCAATGTTAACTGTGAAAAAATACGTGTGCATTTGTTGGTAAATACAAATGATGTTTCAATGCAATTTTGTACAATCTTGCGTGAACATTATTTTTAATTATTGATGTGTAAGTAATCGGGGTTAGTTATTATCTTCAATATGTACGTATAATTATTATATTTAATGCGTCATTCACTACGTCGTCGCTTTTTTGCCCCAAGGCAAAAAAGGTCTGACCCGGTGAACGACGCAGCGTGGGCAGGCCCTCCACTAGACTGTCTGACGACCTAGTTCCAGTTGGCGAGGAGTCGCTGGGCGACATAAGCCGCGATTAAACTATTATGAATTCCGCGAAACCGCACCAAGCGATTCGCGAATTCTTTTATAAAAGAACAGCAAAGTTGTGGAACATGCTGCCATCGTCTGTCTTTCCGGAGACATAACCTGGGTGTCTTTAAAAGTAGAGTTAACCGGCATTTAACAGGTAAGCACGTAACATCGTAGACCCCGGGTCACATGCGTTTTTTGTACCATTGACGCCTAGAAGGTTCGATGTATGTGCGCGCGTATTGAACCAGCAATGAATTTATATCGCCATGTTATGACTTAAAAATATTTTGTGAACGTCTACCTACCAGTTCATTTTCAAGTTTTGGCTGATTACTCCTGACGGTCGTTTTACATTGCATCTGCGTACTATAAGCATAGTTACACAATGAAATATTTTGAAATAATTATAATGGGCTCCAGGGGTTATATATATGGAGCAGGTAAGTATAACCAAAAGCTTCCAGAAAATATCGGTGACGTAATATGCCTACTTGGAGATTTCCATCGCCTCGAATTCAGCGCAGTAACAATGGGTCTTGAAATAATAATGAGATTGATTTGTTCCTCTTTTTAGGGTACCGTTGAACAGTCTCAGTACAATTAAAATGTATTACGCGTCGCTTGCTCCAGGAACGTTTATAATTTTCTTTATAAGTAACGTTTCCATGCTGAAATATAACTGATCATTTTGCTCCTAATTACTTCTTTAAACAAGGTATATAAAATTCCCTTCTCTTGCATAACAAAATATATTTAGCAACACGAAATACTTCCTGTATAAAGGTTGTTTAGATATTCTCTGGAACCCTCGGTCGATACAATATTGATATCAAAAAAATATTAATCAGCTATGACATACATTTTGGTGTCATAGGCATAGATATATGTTTTTTAAGTTCTAATAGATTTGAGTGTATGTCATATATATATATATATATTATAGTAAACCGTGACAAACACCGCAGGACACAGCTGGTATAACATAAACTCACCCCTGTATTAAATTTAATTCTCCTCGCCTACCGTGCGAGAGGTCCCGGGGTTGAACCCCTATTGGGAGGCTGGGGACAAAAACTCCAGGTCTTGGATGTTGTGAAAATGTATGTAAATAGTATTTTCTAAGATTAACACGAGCACTAGACATAATAAAAACAGTTTTTATAGTAAATATATATATACATATATATTTATTTATATTGTAACAAATGTAAAATGAACGAGTAAAATCCGTATAAAACCTGTTTTTATTATGTCTAGTGCTCGTGATAATCTTAGAAAATACTATTTACATACATTTTTACAACATCCAAGACCTGGAGTTTTTGTCCCCAGCCGGGGTTCAACCCCGGGACCTCTCGCACGGTAGGCGAGGAGAATTAAATTTAATACAGGGGTGAGTTTATGTTATACCAGCTGTGTCCTGCGGTGTTTGTCACGGTTTACTAGGGAAAACAAATGGTGTATTAACAGTAAAATATATATTATAAATTATCTTATTAAGTAGATGCAAAAGAGGCCAATATATATATATATTCTCGCAGCAAAACGCAGCCTATGGGTGTCAGCTGACTCCGTATCAAATTTTATTAAAATCGCTTCAGCCGTTTAGATGTCAAGAAGTAACAAACATACACACTCAGAAACTTTGGCCTTTATAATATTAGCGTGATGTGATTTTGTTATGCTAACAGCACTCTGATGTCACTGTTACGCTCATTTTTAAGCCTGTCTACTTCCTGTAGACTATTTACAATTTTTAGAAAACCCACGGATGTAATGTTTTATCGCCCTTGGCTACTTTTTCCGTCCTCTTTTGTGTGCAAAGTTCATAACGCAAGCGTCTCATTATTCCAACTCGTGTTTCCAAGAGAAATGCCCAGCCAGAAGTGTTTCAGGGTAAATCAGCAAAAAGCTTTTGAAAAATGTATAAGTGATCAACTTTTTCATCAGAGTTTTGGAATTATTCGCCGAGCGTAGGCTCGGGTAAAATATATCGATATGCTTTCGGAAAATATTTATTTACTAAATACTAGTTAATAAAGTGGAAGCGCTCGTAGCGCTCGCCAGTTGCATTACAACTTGATATAGCTGAATGTAAAACATCGTGAGGAAACCTGAGTGTGTGAAGTGTTCAACTATACAGCGCTTGAATTGCCAATTCGCGGTAGCCAAAAGTAGTAATTAAGCCTATACTTTATCTTTCATTAAAATGTTGACAATTAAATTAATAGTTTTATTTTGTAATATAATATCCTGATTTGGAAATTATAGTGTAGAGCTTAAACTTTTCTCAGAGAGAGGGAGTAGGTATGGGTGTTTTTTATAACGATTTTTTTATAGCATTTTTTATAAACATCGATATATTTTAAACCATGCAATAGTCGTTAAGCCATGTCAGAGGCTTTAAAGGCGGCTTGATAACTTCTAAAAGTAAGGCCTGCCACTGTCTTACAGTCCTCCACCAATCCGGGCTGGTCCCCCGCAATGGAGTATGGCCTAACCTTTAGGCGTTGCAGGGAGAGACCCGTGCCCCAGCAGTGGGACATACAAGGGTTGATATTGACCGATCGATATATTTTGGTTCATTGGTTCCATCCCTAGTCAAACAAACTTTGTTTTTCTTCGGTTCCTTCGGGTAGCAAGGTGCAAAGAGGATGTAGGCTGCTTTGGAATGTAATACCTTGTTCGAAGTTGTTTTATTAGAATTCTCATATAAAATGTTTGCGCCCACTTTCTCGAAACTTTCTCCATCGATAAGACCGCCAATTATGTCGAGTCCCATCTTAAAATTTCTTAACTACCTCTCGATAAATAATTAAATAAAGAGGAATAATATTGGTTCGGTTTATTTTTTGTTTTCAAGCGAAATGTCTAGTAAACAATTTAAGACTAATTTATTTTATATATATTTATTTATTTTATATATAAATATTACTCTTTTGTGACCTTAAAAGGCGCACGTCTCTGGCATGATGGTACTAAAATTTGTTGTTATTACTACCAACCACTAGCAAGTGCATCTCAGCCATTATACCTATGGCAATATTCTCTAGCAAAATAATTTTCTAATGCAAAAGAAATAGCCACGTGGGTTTGGCAAGGCCAGTGAAGGGTTCCGTAGACAGAGGGAATTTTATCTGCTGTACAGATGTAACATCTTCATGAACGTAATTTTCAATGAATTTTGAACGAAGTTTTTTTTTATAAATAGTTATCTTTTTAAGTCTATTATATTGGCCACTACCCTGAATTTTTTCTCGTTTCCACAATTAACCGCTTAGCCAGGAGGGGGGAGTATGCCCTACTCAAAAGTTTGCTCTTTAAAGCTTAACATTTCGCAAACGGAACTTTAAAAAAAATCGTGTCTGAGCTAGAGCACGGACAGTCAGACAAATGGACGGACGGATGCACGTGGCAGCCATGGCGATGCTCAGCTTACTTCCTTATTGACTACGAAACCCTAAAATTATCTTGACAATTCTTAAAATGACCTAAGACGGTAAGAACCTTTTTTATGGACATACCTTCCAATGCAAATTCAAAGTAAATAGTTCAAATTTTCTTCCTGTACAAATAAACACTCCAAAATATGATTTAGGAAATCTTTCCCCAAAGGTTATATATAATACACGGCATAGTTCAAAAAAGGTTAATACACGACATATTTCAAATTTTTTAAAACATAACCGCTCTGATTTTACCGGAGCGGTCGCATAAAACTGGTGCTATGTCATGTCATAGCGAGTTAACCAGCTACAGTTTTATACCGGCCCCATCTCGGACATTATGCAAGTCAGGTGCGAAGTGATGAAGAGTTACAAAATGTCCCGCCATGTTTCTCTGTCACCCCACCTGCAGTCGCATAGAGAAGGTACAACGCAGGACTACCAGACATGTAAGCGCAACTTAACAATTGACTATGGTTAGAGAGGGAAGTTGTATGTTGTATGTGTGAGGAAAAGAAATTAATAAAATGTCAGTTATTTATGAAGCAACAAACGTCGTTTTGCTTACATGGCGCTGCGGACAGGATTTTTCACACTTTTAGGACATGTAATAACACTGAAGTAAAATTTAAAATTTCTGTTTCACATTCAATATTATGTAAATTTTGAGGGCATGTAAGCGCAACTTAACAATTGTCTATGGTTAGAGAGGGACGTTTTATGATATATGTGTGAGGAAAAGAAATAAAATGTCAGTTATTTATGAAGCAACAAGCGTCGTTTTACTTACAGCCAAATAAGCTGTAAGAGCATTTTTTATGTAGCCTATGTAGGTCGTACTGCATGGAAGTGATCTTCTCTCAGTGAGAGTCAGTATAGGCTTAATTACCACGCGTGCCCACCGCGGATTGACCATTTCTAGTGATTTATTTATTTCATCATCATCAACCCATTTTGCCCCCACCGAGGGGCACGGGTCGCTTCCATGATGAAGGTTTAGGGATTGTTGCTATGTATGAATGAATGAAGTCCATTTATTTTCGGTTTAATTTATAAGTAAAGTAACATGCATTTTTGACCAATAGAGAAGACGGAAGACAATAATTATCCAGTAGACTGTTTCCGAATTAACGAGTGAGAGGCAAACACAGTTGTATTGCGGTGTCTCACTCGCACTTATAAATATAGCGGGCAGCAAGCGCACGCCGCTCGGCAGACCCGTGCGATCTTCATTGAGAGCGGACGTATGTTCAATGCTCACGCGCATTGTAAACAATCGCGGCGCGTAGCTAGAAGGTATAGGCCATACTCCACCACGGGGACCAAGTCCGGGTTGGTAGGGGCTTGCAAGACTAGTGGCTGGTCTTACGGTCAGAAGTTTTCAAGCCGCCTTAAGGCCTCTGACTTGGCTTAACGACTGCCATCTGTCGACGGCAGCCGGCTCCAACTGTTTAACGTGTCTTGCGAAGCACGGAACCGCCCGGCAAAAAGCCACTAGCGTTACTCATAGACAATCACCCATACATGTACTGAACACGCTCTATGTTGCTTAAACTTCAGGATCAGGCAGCCGAGGCGACGAGTGATTTATTTCTGTATCCTAATTAAGTCATGATACTTTATTACTGACTTAAACCTAGATGAACTTAATTGACTTTTTGTCGGAAGACTCGGACGGACAAAAAATCATATAGGTTAATCCGGATTTAAGTCAATAAGTGAAGTGCTAACAAATGTTTTGATTCAATTCAATGCTTTATTTTTTATATATTGTTTTATTGCGAACTTAGTGCCATAAGCATTTTTACCAGTCTGCCGCAGAAGGTAGAAAAAAAGAGTTGCTAGGTGCAAAAAAAAAAGTAATTAAAACATGCCAAAATCGGTAATGTGCACTTACCCAAGATAAAAAAATACTCAAAAAAGTAAATTGCATACATTTTAGACCCAACCAAGCCGCAGGTTTCCTTACGATTTTTACCTTCACGGTTGACCCGTGGTATTGCCACTGCAAATTGTCAGATGTACATTGCTTTCAATAACAATTATTGCCTAAAGACTATCAAGTAAAACTGGACCGAACCAGATAAAGACTTATATAAATACTTCTTTCCTTGGCCCCTAAGTCATTCCGTTCCCAGTTCATCTTTAGGCTATATCTCTAGTCAGTAGCTTCTCTGTACTTCGTTCATTTTTATTACGTTTTGTTTTTTAAAGCGACGCTACAAACGTGGACATTTCCAGTAATCAGAAACTGTACCTCCAGTGAGTAACGATGTCACACAAAGTGTCCTATTTTGTTACTATTTTACAGTTTACTCTATAATGAGACTCGTGAGATTTTCGTTCCATGCTCACGTTTTCCGCAAAGTAACAAAGACGGGAGAAATTAATTTTATAGCCTCACAAACAATTTACTTTGTCTGTTTTCATAATTTTACATTAATGTGTCGGTCTACACAACAACATTATGATCCACTTTATTTCTTAGTTTACTTTGCCTTCACATTTTACTGATCAACGCTCTCCGACTCTCTTTTTTTTACTTTTATCTCTATGGGGTAGTTATGAAATTGTATAAACATTATGGTGGATTTTTTCTTTTCGTGTGATAAACAGTATTATTAATGGTTTATCGGCAATAGTTTATCATATTTGTAAATATTCAGGATTTCCGACCTGTGGCTCCAAACCGTTAATTCAAAATTCAAAGTAACATAACGTTGTTTTTTTCTAATATGTGAATTAAAATTCACCCTGTATTTTTATTCCAAGTTCGCATATGTAAACTTTTTTTTCGGGCCTTATTTTTGCCTTTTGCTCAGCCAGTCAGAGTCGGCCACATTTTTAAATTTTCAAAATGGCGGCGCTGTTTTGCTGTTCCGTCCCTAGCAGTGGAAATAATTATGTCTGAATAATATAAGCGCCCCTGATGAGCTGTTTCATTAAAATTATAACGAGTTAAATTGGGTGTGCCGCTTTCGTAGAGGGGAAAGTAGACCGATAGCTAATACCAGTGTTATGCTATGTAACTTAGAAACTTAAGAAATTTGATTCTCTTTGATCATATGCGAGAATCGCTAGTAGCCCCAGCTGCGTAAGTGATCTTAAACGATCACGAAGGATAAGCAACATACGGCGCGTTCAGTGCATCGATGGGTGACCGTCTATGACTAACGCTAGTGGCATTTTTCCGAGCGGTTCCGTGCTTCGCAAGGCACGTTAAGCAGTTGGTGCCGGCTGCCGTCGATAGATGGCAGTCGTTAAGCCAAGTCAGAGGCCTTAGGGAGGCTTAAAAACTTCTGACCAGCTACTAATCTTGCAAGCCTACATCATTCCGGATTTGGCCCCTGTGGCGGAGTATGGCTTATATCTTCCTCAGGGAAGAGACCCGTGCCCCTCGGTGGGGAAATAATGGGATGATGAGGATGTGCGGTTTGCAAGAGTTTTAATCTAGTCTAATCTTATGCTACCGATAAATAGATAAATGGAGAACAGATTATTGCACAACCCAAAAAAAGAATTACAACCGTGATTTTCGCAAATCTAAGTAATGCTCTACAGCCTTAATGTTGTACCCATAGGTAACTATCAATTTGGATGGAGCTTATGTTCCTTTTTTTTTAATTTAGTAGTCTGTCCTTTCGTTCGCTCTATGGTCTGAACGAAACTTACATTTCAAAAGAGTATAAGAAAGAAAAAGTATTCTTGTCAACTTCAAGTTTTGGGGCACCCAATTTAAATCTATTTTCCGTCAAAGATAACTAAGCCACTAAAGTTTTCTGTAACACCCAATACCTAATAACCTTATAATATTAATACCTAATATAAAGTCACTGTGATACCTATTTTCCGTCAAAGTAAATTAAGTCATTTTAAGTTTTGTGACACAGGATACCCAATATAAACTCACAGTAATACCAATTTTCTGTCAAAGTAAACTAGACGGACCTGAACAGTTGTGTTAACAAACTATTTACATTATCTAAGCCTCGTCTCTTTTGTTTCAGGGCACAAATGTGGGATGCCGCGATAGGCATCTCCCGGGAATGCGGCTGGACGAGGCAATGACCGCTGCCGACGCAAAATGGCTCATAAATATCGAAAGAAATGGCTGAGATTCGCTCTGCTGCCGGTCATCCTCCTATCGGCCTACGCCGACTTCACGACAGATTGCCAGCGGCCGTGCGACTGTAGATGGCAATCGGGCAATAAGGCCGCCATTTGCTCCAACTCTAGCCTCAGAACCGTCCCGGGAAAACTCAGCAGTGACATTCAAATACTCGACCTTTCGAACAACCATCTACAGCAACTACAACAAGAGGCCTTCATGAGAGTTGGCTTGAGCAATCTAAAGAAGCTTTTCCTAAAAGACTGCTCAATCGAAACTGTCCACCGTTCGGCTTTCGTCTCGCTTGCCATCATGATCGAGATCGATTTGTCGCGAAACAAAATACAGCACCTACACCCGGACACGTTCCGTGGCACGGAGAAACTCCGATTGATCAACTTAAACAACAACTTAATCGAGAAGCTCGAGGACGGCCTCTTCCGCGGCCTGAAGTACTTGCAGAAAGTCGAGATGAGCAACAACAATATAGTCCGCGTCGGCACCAAGACCTTCTCGAACCTGCCCCAGCTGAAGATACTGCGCTTTGACGGGAATAAGCTCAGCCACATGAAGCCGGAGACACTGATGGGCTTGAGCAATCTCTCTGGCCTAGACTTGCACAACAACCCGTGGCGATGCGACTGCAACGTGCAAACATTTAGAAACTGGGTGATAAGCCACAACTTGTACACGCCGCCCACAGCATGCGCGGAGCCCGCGGCCCTCCGCGGGAAACTTTGGAACGAATTAGACTCGTCCAACTTCGCCTGCCGCCCGACCATTCTGGAGCCCCTCCCGGACGCAATAGTGAAAAGTTACGACGAGAACGTGACTCTAACTTGCAAGGTTGTAGGCAATCCGACGCCTGAGGTGGCGTGGCGGTTCAACTCGCGAACGATCGAGCCGCGGGCGTTTGGTGAAATACGATACGTCGTCGGCGATAACACGGTCGACCTGATACGCTGGGTGAACCTCACAATATTGAACGCCAGATACAGCGATAGGGGCAATTACACTTGCGTGGCTGAGAATCCTGGCGGCCGCGATGAGAAGACCTTGACCCTAGTTCTGTCCAAGTATAACGTTGGGACAATAGCTGGAATGAAAGTCGATACGTTTGCTATACTTGTCGCGTGTTTTACAGCAATACTGATCATCATTGGAAGCATCACGGGTTGGTAGTCAATAATTATGTTCTCTACGTCTAAAACTCGTGGGCCCACAAAAGCGATGTTGGTTTAGATAGTCATGAAAATTTCACTATCAATCTTGTTATAGTTAGTGAACAACTAGGTAATATTAAGTGTAAAAATTAAAGTTGTACTTTTTTTTAATCACAGACACTAAAATCTGTAAAATATAATGTTTACTCCGATTGGATTGTACTCGTATTATGTAAATTGACAACCAACGTATCTAGCACTTTAACCCCAGTTGAGGTCGCCAGAACGTCTTTAATCCTTATCAGCAGAATACGTTTCATGTCTGTCAACACATTATACTTGTTCTCAATTACATGTCTGTTAACACAGTTTGTAATTGCTTCGAAAGCTAGATTTTTCTCTAAAGAAAATTTTCAAGTAAATAAAATGTTTTTTTTTTCACGTAACCTATAAAAGCCCCACCGCAGAACACATGTCTTCTCTCATAGAGAGAGTATGGGCTTGATTACCACGCGTGCCCACCGCGGATTGGCAATTTCGAGCGGTGAGGTATTAGAACACCTCAAACACTCAGGTTTCCTCGCGATATTTTCCTTCACGGTTGCGGAAGGAAAAACGTGACGGTATGAACATTCATACTGATAAATTTAATTTCTTAAAGCAGGTAAAGGCGGAATTAAATCCTTTATCATTTACAATTGTGAAGATATAGTAGCGATACCACTCGAAAACAATACATAACTTAGATAGGAGAAGAATATTCTTTAATGTACACTGGAAAAACAACAAATACAAAACAATTGCAAATATACATTGTACAATTGGCGGCCTTATTTCTAAAAGCAATTTCTTCCAGGCAACCTAAAATCATAGTTGAATAAAATAAAACACATTCCCGAACGGAGTACAGATGTTTTTTAAAATATATGAATGCAGTTTTTCTTTTTATTTAAATCGATGACATGGTTCCTCAGAACAGATCTTCGTATGTCTTATAGTTTCAGACTTTCCCATACTGACCGATTTGAATGAGACACGGTGTATAGTATCACACCAAAAACATTCCGGAAAAAACTAGCCAAGTCTCGATGGAGCTGCTCGTTTATCTCTAAAAAGTAATGAAATTCAGTCAAAAACGTGCCAAGTCTAAGGTTCCTCACAGCGATTTCTTTATTATTATAGTTAATGTTGTGTGTCTTGGCCGTTCAGGGGTACACAAGCGTACAAAACCAGTTTTCCCTTTATACGTTATCAACCCTTGTATGTCCCCACTGCTGGGGCACGGGTCTCTTCCTGCCTCGCAGGAAGGTTAGGCCATACTTCACCACGGGGGCCAAGTCCGGGTTGGTGGAGGATTGTAAGACAGTGGCGGGCCTTACTGTCAGAAGTGATCAAGCCGCCCATAAGGCCTCTGACATGGCTTAACGACTGCCATTATATGACAGCCGGCACCAACGGCTTAACGTGCCTTGCGAAGCACGGAAGCGCTCGGAAAAATGCCACTAGCGGTAGTCACGGGACGTTCACCTATCCCGTACCTGACCGCGCCTGTTGTTGCTTAACCAAGTGATTGATTCCAGTCACTCGGTTCGCCTAGGGCACGAGTTTTCCCTTTATGTGGCGATTGAAATGAAATGAAAAGGTTTTATTCAAAGTAGCGCAGAAGCTGCGGCTTAATGAACGTTACAATTCAAACTAGGTGTCCATTTCAAAATCTAGATCATTTTGGAGAAAAAATGGACAATAAAACTCCAAAATTAGTCGTTTATTAATTAAACCCTAACTCTGTACCAAATTTCGGCTCTCTGAGTTTATGGGAAGTACTAGTTCTATTTTGATGATCATCAGTGAGTGAGTGCTGAAAATACGAAACTGTGCCTTTGCTTAGCGCCGGAACTAAATGTGCTACCGACTTGAAATTTTCGATTGTAAGTATTTGACTATCGTTTACTAGATAACGAAAATTTCAGCGTTCTGGTCTTATCCAGAGGTTCTCAAATATAATCATGCTTGCATGTGTATGTTCCACTCTCTTACAATCCACCACCAACCCGGACTTGGCCCCCGTGGAGTATGGCCTAACCTTCTAGCGATGCAGGAAGAGACCCGTGCCCCAGCAGTGGGGATATACAAGGGTTGCTATCGATATCGTGTATATGTATATACTTTTAAGAATAAATAAACTTTTATTTAATTGATAGGCAGACATATGTCGTAGGCTTTATAATGTTGAAGTTAATCGTATCATATCGAAGTTTAACTTTAACTTCACAGTGGAATTTATTCCTATTGTCGAGTAGAATCCTCCGTTTAAATATGAAAATGAAATGAAATGAAAATGAAAAAATGAAAATGAAAAATTTTTTATTTGTACCCAACACCACGTAATTTTACAATAAAATTAACATAAAAGCAACTGCTTATCAATAAAATGAACTCACAGAAAATGTATGTAGCTTACAATAATTTTATTTGATTTGCTCTGATGCCTGTGCTAGGTAATAACCTGTGTTACAGACATCAGTGTTTCCCAAGTGTAACCAAAAAACATTAATATTAAAGACAGTGTCGTGCGTTGCTATCGAAAGATTAAGAACAACAACGATAAAAATAGTTACTATGGAAGAAAGGTACATATCCAGAATTTAGAATAAGTAGGTATATTGTATATATATGATATTATAAAAGTACATATATATCTATTTAATTATATAATATTATATTATATAGACATATACGTACATATATACATTTATAAACGCGTCTTGATATTTCAGTAATTGAGTACCTATATAATAATTATGAATAGGTACATGTATTAGTGTACTGCTAACATGTAATATATTATCACCTACTGATAGGAAAAGAGATGAGATCGAAGATAATAATAATAATTTGACTGAAAATTTATGAGGGCTGGTGTCATCGTAAAATCTGGAGTAAATCCTCTGTTTTATAATAGGTGAGTGATTGTAGATAATTAGTAACTGAACATTTGCATCTGAATGAATTTAGATTTAGTATGTCTAGAACTCGATTTATTTTATTATATAGATGGTATCCAAGAAAACAAAGAAATCTGTTGGCAAAAAATGTTTTGAAAGCGGGAATTTTATAAGCAATATCTTTTCTTCTTCTATCTTGATTTAGATTTGAGAGTTGGGAATGAATTTTGAGACAAGCTTTAAGAATATATATTTGCCTAACCGTCAACACCTCAGCTGTTTGATATAGAGCTTCTGTTGGATAGAGCCGTGGTAGACAGAATCCCACTTTTAGCACAGCTCTTTGGGAAATTTCAAGGGGTAGGATATGAGTTTTTGCAGCACCCCCCCATGTGTCTATACAGTAAGAGATTACTGATTGGCATAGGGCATAATATATAGTCTTTATGAGCTTGAGATCGGCCACTTCTCTTAATCTTTTAAGAATGGTCATTAACTTACGGGTTCTACCAGCAAGTAAGGAGATATGAAGTTTGAAAGTCAGGTTTGAGTCAAGGACAATGCCTAGATACTTTATATTAGTTACACTGTCTAACGTGGGGCATGCACATCCTACAGACGACGAACTGTTGAGACATTTGATTGAATGAGCTTTGAGATTGGGATCAGATGTAACATTTTTAGGATTACGTATAGAAAATTTAATGTACTTAGTTTTATCTACATTTAAGTTCAGGAGGTTGTTGTGGAGCCATTTTGTAACTATATTAAAACCCGATTGAGCACTTTTATACGTATCTTCCCAGGTTGATCCTTTGAATACGAGGGCCGTGTCGTCAGCAAATGTATAAATATTACAGTTAGTTATCTGTAAGTTGCACAGTCCATTTAGGTAGATTAAGAAGAGGGTAGGTCCGAGGACGCTACCCTGTGGAACACCGTACTCTACATGTAGACGATCACTGTGAGCATCAGACAACTTCACGCACTGTGATCTGCCACTAAGATAGTTCTTGAAAAAGTCCAGCTGAAGGCCTCGTATACCAACTCGTTCAAGTTTCAACAACAAAAGAGGCATGGACACAGTGTCGAATGCTTTGGCAATATCCAAAAAAATCGCTAGACACTTATGACCACTGTCCAGATTCCCAACGATATCTTCTGTGAGATCGGAGACCGCATTAGCTGTAGATATGCCCCTGCGAAAGCCGTATTGGTTCTTCGAAATAAGATTTGAATCTTCTAGGAACGAGACGAGGCGGCTATTAACAATTTTTTCAAGAATCTTTGACATTGTTGGGAGTATAGATATAGGCCGGTAGTTACTGATCAGTTTTTTATCACCTGATTTGTATATAGGAATGATCAGAGCGTTTTTAAAAGCATTAGGGAATTTGCCAGTCCTAAAAGATAAGTTTGCAATATGAACTATGAGACCTGCCACTATATTTTTATTTTGTTTCACAATAATCGAAGAGATATGATCCAAACCAGCAGAGCTAGAAGTTTGTAGAGAATTTATAACAGTAATCACTTCTGTAAGATCCGTCTCGAGTAGCACAAACGAGCTGTTAGAGTTAGTATAGCTAGAAGAGTCTGGAGCCGGGGTACTTTCACTTATGAGTTTTTCGGCCAAGAGCTTGCCAACATTTGCAAAGTAGCAATTCACCTGGTTAGCTGCTATTAAAGGTGATACAGAGTTTTGTAGCAGATCCTTTGTAGGTGATTTTTTGGATTTATAGTTAGTTAAGGTATTTATTACTTGCCACGTAGATTTAATGTTAGTTTTTGCTGCTTTTTCTAATTCAGTTCGCTCATAATTTTGCTTTAGTCTCCTGAGGAGTCCAGTGCAGAAATTTCTGTACCTAGTATAAGTAAGTGTAATTATTGGATTATTAGGAGATCGTTTAGCTTTAATATGCATTTTGTCCCTATTTTTCATGCAGCGGACCAGTCCAGGGGTAATCCAGGGCTTCATTGGGGCCATTTTGCGTGAGCAATATACTTTAGTAGTATTTTGCGTTATAATATTAGATAATGTACTAACTAGACAATTAGAGGCCTCATCACAGTCGGCAGAATTTAGTATACAATAAAGTAATAAAGGATATTGTTATATGTAATAAAGGATATTGTTACATCCGCATAAATAACTAAATATTTATCTAGCCTATATACGTGCAGGGCACAGGGCGCTTCCTCATAAAGGGGCTTAATTACCATGCCCACCGCGGCTTAGCCATTCCAAGTATTGAGGTTTCCATACCAGTTTGGTTAGCAGTTAAACCGCAACGAAGAAACCCGAGTGTTTGAGGTGTTCAAATACCTCAACACATAAAATTATCAATCCGCGATGGGCACGCGTGTTAATTAAGCCCGACATTCTTATACGTCCGTTGTCCACATACGTCCCACTACAGGGCACAGGCTTTAGCTCAGAGTAAGAATCAAATGGTTTTCGTTAAAACAAAAAAAGGCAAGTGCGTGTCAGGCTATGCGTAGTCTAGGGTTTCGTAGAAAGAGGGGTTTTACTTGCTTTACAGACATCAAGTACCTGATTTTAATAGAATTCGTTATAAAGTAATTCGAATCTGTGCTTCGCAAGGCACGTTAAGCCGTTGGTACCGGCTGTCATGTGATGGCAGTCATTAAGCCATGTCAGAGGCCTTATGGGCGGTTTGATAACTTCTGACAGTAAGACCCGCCACTGTCTTACAATCCTCCACCTACCCGGACTTGGCCACCGTGGTAGAGTATGGCCTAACCTTCCTGCGATGCAGGAAGAGACTCGTGCCCCAGCAGTGGGGGCATATAAAGGGTTGATATCGAAAGAAAACTTTATATCTCCATATCGGTTATAGTTAAATGCCTCATAGAGCTAGAAGCAGCCTCTCACTGTGATTTGTTTGGGGATGGGATAAAAGTTTTGATGGATGAATGTAAGATAATGCTAGAGAGATCGTTGTGAGAAGTTGTCATTAGTTCCGTAACGAATTGGTGTTTACTGTTAAGTTACAAGAACTCTGTAAATATATCTTAATCTAATAAATTATAAGTTTTTTCTCATTCTTGACCTCTATCTATCCCGGGGGTGAAAATAAGGGCTAGTATGGACTGAGTTTGCCCAGAAGAGGGCTGTAGTAGCCTGTTGTAGTAGCTATAGTGTATTAATTATATAGTGAGAAATTTAGTAACTACCTATAGGTACATCTAAACAACTATACTATACGACTATATCTAGTTATATTAGCAAGACCATGAAGAAAAATACCGTGAGGAAACCTGGGTGTCTCAAATGTTCAAGTACCTCAGCGTTGAAATTACCAATCCTCGGTGGGCACGCATCATAGTTAAGCCCTTATTCTCTCTCTGAAAGGAGACCTGTACCCTGCAGTGTGACGTTTACGAGCTACACAAAAAAAAATCTAAACCAACATCGCTCCACTAGGCCCAATCACCAATTTTTTTAGTGCGACGAATTGATTTCAAAAACTCAATATTTTACAGCTGTCTGCTACTTCACGTCCCAGAAGAACGATGCGAAGAAGCTTATCAAATCCGATGGCAGATGTAATGGGGAAGCCTTGATAGAGGGCTCCGTGGGCTCGGAGCTGGAGAAAGGGTTCACGACTGAGGTGAACCCCTTAACAAAACCGCCGAGGAAACACGAGGCGCCGCCTTCCCTCACGAGTGCGGCCACGGAGATGTCCGAACTTAACCGAACGCTGCTCGACAACGATTCGGCTTTAGGTAAGTGCCCATACACCAGCAGTCTGTTAGCTTTTAGAATGTATCTCGGGCTCTAGAGTAGGCTTCGGTTTTCGCCGAAAGCACACGAGTGTAATACTACCTCCTGCTCTGTATAGAACTTTTCTTCACTATCTTGATAAGTTATAGTTGTAGTTAGTTCCGATGTTTCTTTTACACGAATAAATCCGATTCTATCCAATAGTATCCGCGGTATATTTTAAAAGCTAACTGAGTCCTCTGTCTTCACCATAAAACTAATAACCACCCTTTTTATCCGACTGCGGCGAAGCAAAAATGGAGGGTAATGTGTTTTATGCCCCGTATATATGTATCGATATCAACCCTTGTATATCCCCACTGCTGGGGCACGGGTCTCCCTGCATCGCAGGGAGGTTAGGTCATACTTCGCCATGGGGGCCTATGCCATGTATATTTATGTATGATTCTACATCGTATAAACACGACAAATCAATTGAGATTTTATTTGTAAGAATCTGGTCATTGGATAAGGAGTGAAAAGAAAACATTGAATCAAAGATACATACATTCGAGCCTTGTGTACTTGTGATAAAAATATGTGAATATTAAACACGTGTGATGTTTATTAACCGTGATAGTGGTAGAATTCTGGCCTCACATTCAGGTGGTCGTGAGTTCGAATCTCGGCATGTATCAATGACTTTGTTTTCTCAGTTATGTACTTTTATGTACGTGTAGTAACCACATCACTCGCTAAGTGTGAAGGAAAATATCTTGAGGAAATTCTAGTGCCTGAGGTATTTAGATACCTCTGCATTTGCTACGAACAATAGCCCAACTGTAATGTTAAGTGCGAAAATCTTAGTTATATTAACGTCTTGCATCCTTTCACATCGAAAACAACATTTAAGTTAAAAACTGATTTGAGACTTTACATTCTCTCCGTATCTCCCATCAATATTCATGTTCTGCCACGTAGTCTCTTCCATGTTATTCCATCTCGCTAAACAATACATTATGTAACTAATCCACCGCCATGAAACCTATTTGCTCTGTGTGTGCCCAATTCGGCTTTGTTAAAGCCATTTCCGCTCATGCATTCTGATTTCAACATTCATTGTCAATTTTATATGACCACAACATTTACGAGCTGATGTACTGTTTACTATTTTGGTAGCCGAAACAAATATTCGCATTTATCAGCCTCCATATTGCAAACATCAGTCTCTAGGTTGACAATTATTTACCAAACCAAATATTTGTAAAAATCATTGTCGATAAAATCAGCGTTGTTGGTCTAACAGTAACACGTTGGGTTACCATGAGAGATATGATATCCTAGTTTGGGACCAGGTCACGTGATTGCGTTGTGTGCAAGTCACTATTATTCTCTTCAATAGTCTAGCTTAAACAAAAAAGTTATCAAGCAAAATTGTTTGTTACAAAAATTTTACAGATGTTGCTGCCTGTACGTAATACAGAGAGTATTGTAAAGAGGTTCGAAATTTCACTGATGACGGTAGTCGCCCATTAGCTCAGTTGGGAGAGCGCTGGCACGGTTAGCCAGAGGTCGCGGGTTCGAGTCCCTGCAGCGTGGAATTTCTAGCCTCTAATTATTATATTATTAATAATTATATTCTTTTTAGTGCATTAAAAAGAATATAATTATTATTATTCTCTTCAATAGTGTAGCTAAAACAAGAAAGTTATCAAGCAAAATTGTTCTGACTCTCGCTCACATAGGAAAACACAACATTTCAGTTTTATAAACAATTTTTTCGCCATCATCATCAGCCATTTAATGCTCACTGCAGGACTAAGGCCTCCCTCATGGTTTTCCAAGGTTCGGTGGAAGTTTTAAAACAATGTTTAAAACTTAACATTATTTTTTTTAAATTTTATATGAGACATACTTACATACATACGAGCCAAACACGTCACCCTCCTTTTGGGCCTCGCGGTATTTGGGTAAAAATGGAAGCTATAATTTTATTATACTATGCTGCAGCGCTTTTGCATCGCTTCTCAACACTGTCACCATACGTGTTTAGAAGTGCCTCCCAAAGTCGTCGTGGCCGCTGGCTCTAACTCGGACCTAATACGCTCTCATTCGCGTGAGGTAATTATTTATTTATTACGGGTGTATCAAAAATTATATCACGATGCGTTTGTTTTGTATGCTAGAAAATGGTGTCAAATGACAGCCCTTGCCATCAATATTAACCCTTGTATATCTCCACTGCTGGGGCACGGGTCTCTTCCTGCATCGCAGGAAGGTTAGGCCATACCCCACCAAGGGGGCCAAATCCGGATTGCTGGAGGATTGTAAGACAGTGGCGGGCCTTCCTGTCAGAAGTTATCAAGCCCTTTAAGGCTTTTGACATGACTTAACGACTGTCATTACATGACAGCCGGCACCAACGGCTTAGTGTGCCTTCTGAAGCTGGAAAGAGCTCGGATAAAATGCTACCAGTGGAGGTCACGGTCACCCATCCTGCACCTGACCGCGCCTGTTGCTTAACTCAGGTGATTAATTCCAATCACTCGGTTTGACTAGGCCACGAGGGCTTCTACCCTTACCATGCTGTTCTTTTTATAGAACAAAACACGGGCTAAATAAACTTTGGGGACCGGTTCTGCGTGAAATACGGACAAACCAACAAACACACTTTCACATTTGAGCAGAAAGATGTAGAAAGGGTCTGAAATATAGAAAGGAACATCTTACTATCTCTGTTCTCCGTGCACAGAGCAATCATTTTAAAACTAAGGTAGTCGATCCGAAATTCAAAATGACAAGAAACTCATCCCAATGTTCAATACGGTTCTTATAAAAGCCAAGCAAATATACTCAACGAGCGAATCCTTTTAAAAAAAGTCCCAAATCACACTCGTAACGCTACACAGAGACGAGAAGGTACATATCTAAAATTGTAGTCTGCCGACTCAAATATTACGTCTAGACCAGGTCACACCAAATGACCTTACTGTCACCCCGACACAAAAACCAATTTCATATCTCTGCTAACATTATACAGGGCGTCCCACGACTATGCCACATGGAGGGAAAGTACCTTTAATATTGTAGATGGAACATTTTACTGGAAGAAGACATTATTTTAATTTAGATTTTTAAATAATTACACGGTTGATCTGGGAATCAAAAAAATACCCTGTAGCTTTATCACAACGATCATAAGGCTTCATCATAAGGATTATTTTTCGCTAAATAACTTAATAAAGGTACTTTCCCTCCACGTGGCATAGCCGTGGGACGCCCTGTATACTAAACGTGTTTATATCGTTACACTATTTTATTTTTAATGCACTAACCCGTGCTAAGGAACAAATTTAAAAACCTATTTAGAGGCTAAAAATTTCACCCATGCCGGGATTCGAACCCGCAACCTCTGGCTATCCGTACCAGCGCTCTACCAATTGAGCCAATGGGCGACTCACGGCATCAGTGAAATTTCGAACCTCTTTACAATATCGTGTTTATATCGGTTTGGTAACGCTTTCACTTACTCGGATAGAAGTTTTTAATGCATTTAACGCCGCAAAGCCTTGACGTGTTTGTGCGAGTGAACTTGAAGCGGCAGTGGAATAAAACATACATAGATACATACATAACCTCACGCCTGTATCTCAGAGGGGTAGGCAGAGACCAGGGACGCCACTTGCCACAATCCTGACAGATCACCTTCGCTTCATCAACGTTCATAAGTCGTTGCATGCACGCACGCCGGTTCGGGGTACTTATATCTTCCCCTTTGCTAATACATCCCCTATTTATGTCGATGTACGTCCGCCTGAGACGTCCCTTACCAGTCCTTCAACTCACATTTGCAATATATATTCGTTTCGTCAATCTTTCTTCCTTCATCTTCTCCACATGCCCAGACCAACGCAACATTCGTTTCTCAATTCTAGTCACTACATCCTCTTTCAGTCCATAACGTTCTCTTATCAGACTATTGCGTATCCTGTCATTCAAAGTAACACTACACATACTCGTACTTCTCAAGGACCTCGTTTCATTTGGAATAAAAACGTCTTTGAAAACCTATTTAGAGGCTATAAATTCCACCCACCTCTGGGTAACCGTGCCAGCATGGGTGGAATTTTCAGACTCTAAATAGGTTTTTAAAATTGTCCTTAGCACGGGTTGGTGTATTAAAAAAAATATAATAAAAATGTCTGTCAAAAAACTGCTAGTATTTTGTACTAACTGCATGTGTTTCATTCAGTCTTTCCTATAAGCCCATAGGAAAAACCGAATGAAACACACCGATTAAGCGGACAGTCTAGTATAGTGACGGGCAAGCCTACTCCCTCTAAAACAATGGCCCAGGCGCTGCAGCGTGCGAGTGGTCCCTTCAATCATCAATGTGTATAAAGTTGCCTCTGAGCGATCATCTCATTACGTAGATGCACAGGCCAAAGTTTTGTGTTATTCATTTAGAAGTTATAGATAAATACTGCTTTAAAACCCAATTTAACGCGAGCACTGTTTGAACTAGTTCAAACGAAAGTCGCTCGTAGCCTAGCTGCCTGAGTGATCTTGTAACGGTGCAAACCTTAACACCATTTTTTTATAGGTCTTTAATTCTGTATATCATTTTCAAAATGTATAATTACGTCACACATTTCTGAGATTTCCTTGACACTTTGGCATTACTACTTTACATTTCAACTAGACCGGACTACCTAAATCAGTTTGTTCTTTATAACACGTTCTACAACTTCACTATCTTAAACGATCACGAAAATTAAGCAACATACTGCGCGGATAGGTGACCAACTATGACTAACGCTAGTGGCATTTTTTCCGCGTGGTGCCGTGCTTCGCAAGGCGCGCTAAGCAGATGCTGCCGGCTGTCGTCGATAGATGGCATTAGTTAAGCCAAGTCAGAAGCCTTAGGGGGGCTAGAAAACTTCTGACAGTAAGACCAGCCACTAGTCTTACAAGCATCCACCAAACCGAACTTGGTCCCCGTGGTGTATGTCCTATACCTTTCTCCGGGAAGAGACCCGTGCCCCCCATGGGTTGATAGTGACGATGACAAAATTCGCTTTGGTAAGACTTGCTTGCTAGGGCCATTTCTTATTTCGAACGATCAAAGGGCTGGATACAGGTTGTGATGGCGTTGAATTAGGTTTAGATAGAGTTGGCTTGAAGATAATTGTATTGTTTTATTGCCAAGGAGATTATAGCTCGTTAAGTCGTCGGTGCCGGCTGTCATGTAATGGCAGTCGTTAAGCCATGTCAGAGGACTTATGGTCGGCTTGATAACTTCAAACAGAAAGACCCGCCACTGTCTTACAATCCTCCACCAACGCGGAGTTGGCCCCCTTGGTGGAGTATGGTCTAACCTTCCTGCGATGCAGGAAGAGACCCGTGCCCCAGGAGTGGGGACATACAAGGGTTGATATTGAAAATTTGTGTGTCATATGAATAACATGAAAATTCCCTACACAAAGTTCAGAAAGACAGTAAATTCCCAGAAAATACCTAAAAGTTGGAAAATTTAACGGGTTATTCTCGGGTTCGATCCCCGGCCGGGTCAAGCTAGGAAACGAACTTTTCTAGTTTGTCTCGGGTCTTGGATGTTATCTACTTATTTATTGTATTAAATCTATCGTCGAGATAGCAACTATAACACAAGTCATTTAGTTGTACTTAGTATAGGGCTAACGAGATCTGTGTAATATGTCCATGAATATTTATTTATTATTATTATTATTCTATTATTAATAGCAACAAGCAAAAGTACTCGAAAGGTGATGAAGCGAAGGTGATCTGTCAGGATCGTGGCAAGTGGCAGTCCCTGGTCTCCGCCTATTCCTCTGGGATCTGTATCCCAGGATGTGTACGTCTGTACGTAAGGTTATTTTAGGTTTTATCTACCCAAGTTAATTAGAAATCTTGGTCGTATTTCTTTTTTTTTTGGTTGTGCAATAGAGTATTCTTTATCTTTCTATTTATGTTTTGAAACTAACTTAAGTTTGTTCTTGTAATTAAGTATGGCCTAGTTTTTAACCAGGTAAATATCGTCGATCGATCATGGTTACTGAACTGTTACGACAATCTAAGCTCGTTATAAGTCCTGGCGTTCCAAAGATAATTGTTTTTCAGATACTCATAGCGTACCTAATGCTGCGCTTACATGAGCTTAGTTATTTTTCCAGTTCACTAGCAGTAATTCTACTAACTGTCACAGTTATTAAGTAACTATTTAAGTTAAGAATATCTAAGTTATTTCCTTTTAAACGTACAATAAAGTATTGTATAGAATCAGGCGTTACTTTGCGGAAATTACTTTGCACTTGTGAGCCAGAGGATGCCTCGTGTTAGAGGCGAAACGCATCGCGTGTTTTCCCTTACAAGTATTGGTGTCGGTGGTGGTGGTGTGTTCGTGTATTGCTTCTGCTTGAAAAAGTGGGAGGGAGGGCGGTGCTTTAAGTAACCGCATGGTGCTTGTAAGGTTTTTGGCGGAATTCAGCAAAGTAATTTTCACTTTTAAATGCACAATAAAGTTTTCTTTGCGTATTTACTTAGTAAAAAACATAAAAGCTAAAGCTAAATTTAGTATTGGCTTAACGACTACCATCTATCGAAGGCAGCCGGCACCAACTGCTTAGAGTGCCTTGCAAAACACGGAACTGCTCGGAAAACTGCCACTAGCATTAGTAATAAGTATAAGATCAATGCTGACATTTTATCGGTTTAAAATACGTGATACACGCCACCATACTGCCTGTCATTTAGCAGAAGTATTATGCAGCATTTACAACTAATTGCCCTTCAAGTTGGATCATCCGCGACTCAGCCGATGGCAATGCGGCACAAAACTATTTTCAATAAAGCATTCTTAGCGTAGCGTGCTTGGTGCTTTCGACCGTAAAATTTAATGAGCAAGCCCTCTCTATTGTGCCAAGATTGGAACGGAGTTATTTTAGAGTCGAGGTCGGTGCCAAAATTTTATTTGTAACTTCAAGGTGGAAGTCAGAAGCGAAGTCTGCTCCAAGGAACGCCAAGAAATGAAACTCAAGTGAAAGATCCTTTTCATTCCAAACAGTCTCGTCTCGTCTTAGTGAGCGTTTACATCGCCTAACTAAATAAAAATATAATAATAATAACAAAGATAAGATAAGAATTCCACAAAACACAATCCATTGTCCTGGTTCCAAACTAGGAAAGCGTGTTCTATGATGACTAGGCAAGGGCAATCAAATATGGAAAACATCATGAGGAAATCCAAGGCCTAGTTGGCTCTGAAAGTATTTACAGAGTCTTAGTTGTGGGTTTAAGGATTCATCTCGCTCGCACATTATAACATTGTTATTTTCAGAAGGATCGAAAAAAAAACTAGATTCGATACCTATTTCTGAAATTATGGTCTTCAAAATAAAATAACAAGCATTTTAGAAGTATTTTAAATTCATAATGTTTGATGTTTGTCTTAAAACAATGTGCCCATAATTTTTTTTAAATATTTTTTTATTATTTACTTAACGGTATTTACATAATCAAATATAATTTTATGAAAAATACCGTTAAGTAAAAAATAAAATATTATTGCCAAAAAAAAAAATTTATTTCATACATATTTCTTTTTTAAAAAAACAACACTTATATAATTTGCCAAACTGCTTATGCAGTTAAACAAGTAGGCAAGTTCTCGGTGTAGTGTTGCCTATTAATCTTGTTTCTCATAGAATAATAATATTTGATTTAATCATCCGCGATAAGGACAAAGTTACATCAAATATTATATTACTTGAGACGCTTTGCAGTGCTTACACTTATCGAAAATCTGTACTTAATTAGCTATGAACCAACTCCGCGAGCTAATGCCACTGCTAAATTAACTTAAGTACCCCATACCGGCGAGCACGCATGTAGCGACTAATGAATGTTGTCGGAGTGAAAGCGGTTTGCCAGGATTGTGGCAAGTGGCTAATTATGGTGCCTACCCCTTTAGGATACAGCCGTGAGTTCATGTTATGTAATGTAAATAGCACTGGTCCCAAGATAGGATACCTTGTACTATGTTACCAGACTGTTGCTGGTGCGGGTGTCGTAAAAGGCGACTAAGGGACACAAACCGGGGGGTGGGTAGCAGCGCCCACCGCAGTACAATTCCACCAAACTGAGATCCCCAACCCGCATGCCCAGCGTGGGGATTATCGGCATTACGCCCCAATGATGGCACAAACTTGCGCTATGGCGCTCATTAGGGGAGGGCTACGTCCGGCAGTGGACTAATATAGCCTGAAAGAAGAAGATTGTAAATAGCTATGACAATAAACTTTGGTCTTTAGTCTTTGCATCTACGTACTGGTACTGGAATCGCTAGCCCCGGCTACCTGAGTGATCTTAAACGATCACGAAGGTTAAACAACATAGGGCGCGTTCAGTGCATGGATGGGTGACCGTCTATGACTAATGCTAGTGGCATTTTTCTGATGATGACGATTTGTTACTTTTATACGTCTTAACGGCTAGAGTGATTTTAATAACATTTGGTATGGAGTTAGCTGACATCCCATATTAACACATAGGCTACGGTTTACTGCGGGAAAATATCTTATTCCCATGGGAATATCGATAAACCGCGGGTAACACCGCGGGGATAGTAATATACAAAGTGACTCTGTGGCGCAGCGGTAGCGCATCTGCCTGCTATGAGAGGGGTCCCGGGTTCGAACCCCGGAGACAAAAAAAACCCCAGGTCTTGGACGCTTACATGTTTGTGACGTCTCTGCTTCTGGTTCCCATGACACAAGGTATCTTATAGTTTTAGTATTAAATATATTTCTGAAGTTAAGTTCCTAATTTTTTATTTAATGTTTTTAGTTATTTGTTCAAATGTACGGGGGCCCCCAGTGGGAATGAAACCCACGACGTAATACCGTAATATCAGACGTAACATCGCTAGACTAAGGAGGCAAAGAAACAGTGATAGTTTTAAGAGGAAACACAGTATTGTATGCGCAGACAATAGGGCCACAAGTTGCTTGGTTAATACGAGGTTTCACCTTAAAGATTGCCAACTCGCCGAGTCTCTGTGGACTTTAGCACAATAGGTAAAGTTTGTAGTACTTATAGTGGAATACGTAGCAAAGTATTCTAGTTTGGAGACCAGACAACATCTATGGACACGATTAAGACAATAAAGTTTTTGTATTGTATTGTAGTTGTGCCTTTAAGAGAGTCGCTCACGGAGCAATTTCCATACAAACGTAATTTGGTTTTAGTTCGCAAACGAGATTCTGGACACTATGTTTGACACAAATTGAGGTTTTCGCCTGCTTTTAACATAAGAAACATAAAAAAATACAACATAAAAAACTTTAAAAAAATTAGAGATCTCATTAAACATTTCATAGAAACGAACCACAAAGCTTTGATTTATTTTTCACTGCTGACCCAGCGAACTTCGTGCCGCCTTTACAGTCGATTCTTTTTTTTTCTCTCCGTAAAAACAATCCCCGTACTTCAAGAAATATTCTAAAAAAAGAATTAGCGAAATCGGTTCGGCTGCTTGCGGGATTTGCGCTTACCAACACATTTAGCGATTCATTTTTATATTATAGATTACATACTACGGCTCTTAAACCCCGCCAGATTTTAGCGAGTAATTCATCTTTAATAAATACTAAAATATTAGTTCAAAAACGTCTACAATCAATTGGCGATTCCATAAATATATAAAAAATCGAAGTACGAAGTACATTCATTTCATAGTTTTTAATCTTACAACGTGAAATTTCTCCATTAGGAGCATTCTAAGGGTACATGGACTGTTAAATATCTCCACCTCCACTATACCTCCAATACCTCCACTAACGTCTCTTTTTCTTTCACAGCACCCAACGAGGATAACATCAGGCACCACGACATTGAGTCCATTCCAAAGATGTCTCAAGAAACGCTACTCCTGGACCGACTAGCTCAAGACCATCTCGCGTATCCACCAGACCTGCTTTCCTTCCCTTTGAGGGGAGCTCAAATATCTCCAGCCAGCGGTTTATCTGACAGACATAACCCATCAGAGAGCCCCATCAAATCCCCAGGGTACGGTGTTACAGCCCTAAACCAAAACCTGTACAGCCGATTTCAAGCTCCAAGCACGTCGGCACAAGGCTCAATGCCCCTAGCAACGAAAGGTGGATACATCACCCTGCCTAGAAGACCAAGAATGAACTGGCCACCGGACAACCCTCAAGTGTACTCCAATCTAAACGGTGTCATACCCTACTACGATAACTTCGGAATGAAGCTGTTCAACCACGGTGGTAACTACTACAGCCTTAACAAGAGTGAAATAGATATAGCTAATAGTAAAATTATGAACACTAGTTACCATATATCACAGAGTGATAACCCGGAAGAGATTGAGCCAGCCCCTTCGCCCGCTCCGGGAACTCCACACGCGAATATTCCAAGAAACAGTCTCAGTTCCCCAAACATACACAATCAGCTGCTAGCCCTGCAAGCTATGTCTATGAGCAGATCTAAAGTACCAGTATCTTCAGGGCCTTTGAAGGTTATTGTGACTCCGCCAGAGACGGAGAGTTTGCTACGCGATTCCGGCCGAGAATATAAGAGTAACTTCAATAGCGCAGGTACGTTGGGAAGAAGTAGAAGTGCCCCGAAGCCCCCTCCGAAGCCAAAAAAGAGGGGAAGTGAGATGAAAGAGCCATTTTTACTTAACTCTGGAGAAACTGCCACACAGGTTTGAGTTTGAGTTGGTATGTTGTTGTAGTAAACAGTAAAACGTTTTAAGATGTTTTTCGGACTTAACTTTTTATGATCATTGTTCTCATTGTTCAATAGCATGATGAAGGTGCATCATTATGTTCTGACTTACAAGATAGCGAACCATAACTTGAATCCAATTGATATAGACAAAGGCATTATTTTGCAACGAGAAATGAGGAAATTTTTGAATGCCGATAAAATGAATGCAAATTGTACGCTACTGAAAAGATGTCGCAAATATCAGGAAAAGTGTGATACATTCATATTTATAGTTTTCGGAAAGCCTGTGCGAATTGTAGCAAACTTTTATACTGCTGTATGAAAGATGATCGATGATCGATCGTTGTTTGATGATCAATCAAACAACTGTATGATTTTGCCATTAGAAACATAAATTGTACAACTACCAAATGTATAGAACACGGCCATATTTATAAAAGTGATAAAGTTCTTAATGATTCAATGAGATTACATTGTAGAGAATAAGCTCTATTCTAGCCTCCAGAATTTAAAGATCTAATCAAGTTTCAGTTAAAGCGTATTAAGAGACTCCCATCTATTAAGACCTATTATAATTGAGAAAACAATAATTATACCTAGTATTCAAATATTGGTGCTTATGAAATTAAATAAATGTATATTGAAAAAATGCATTTAACACTATAAAGTTTCATGGAAGTAACTAGCTTGTTTTGAAAACTCAATAGGTAAACAATTGCCGGAGTCAGGTGGGTTAAAATCAACACAGGGCAAAAGCGAGAAAATCTTTTACAAAATTTTCAATTTCTGTATCTTCTTACACTGTAATAGTTTTTTTTTATAGTGACTATTTTAATAAAAAATATGTAGTACATTCTTTTATTAATATTTTTTAAGTCGATAATATCTTACGAATTTTTTAGTTCAAACATATTTTAGAGTATCTACTGCAACCAATTCATTAGTATTTCTATAATTTAAAACGTGTACAAAATCTAGATGATATAGATGATGATATGAGCATGATCGGCAAACTATTATGTCCCCACCGGCCGGTACCTACGGGTCTTTTTGCTAAGGCCATACCCTACCACGGAGGCCAAGTCTAGATTGATAGAGGCTTGCAAGACTAGTGGCTGGTCTTCAAAGTTCGGAAGTTTTCAAGCCGTCTAAGGCCTCTGACTCATTGTATGTAAAAATAATGATGACCTTTTTAAAAAGTATGAAACATCATAGAAAAATCAGCCTTATTAGCATTAACTACTAAAATCAAGTGTTTTTTTTTTTGTTATGTAAAACTAACGAAAAATCTACTTACATAGTTTTATTCCACTGTAGTTTTTTTTTACCTTATAGTTCGTACTTACGTTTAATTTATCGTCAAAATACAGACTTTGGACATTTAAAACACGCGACTAGAATCGTCGTACTACCCATGCAGATGTCACTAACATTAACTTAGTATAATGGCGCCATCTAGTGATTGTTCTACGAAGTGCATCTAACTGTTCTGTTGGCTTTATGCTTATTCAACTGTAGTTGGTATTAACCTACCTGAATCTTGTTAAGAAGTACTTAATTATAATATTGTACTATATAACACGTGTAAATATATAAATAAATAGTACTAGTGTTGTTACCTTTATCATTTATTTACACAGACTAATATAAATACTTAGATTTTTACATTGTTTTTCTTTCTTTTAAATGTATACTGTCTTAACCTTATTAACAAATTATAGTTATTTTATGACAATCTTCCAATAATTTTAATTCTTTAGGCATTAAATTACTTAACAGATATTACTGCTATAAACACAATTTTATTGCTGTTATTAAATCCATTAACAAAGTTTTGTATAAAAATGTAAATAATATTAGTCTACAAGTAATGTTTATAAGAACGGTAATATTGTATAAATAATGCTATTTATTCATAAGAGGAAGTTATGAAACTGAGAGATTGTTAGATGGATGGACCAATTGTCGCGAGAAAATGAGAGATGATGAAAATAGAAAATTGAACATTAAATATTAAAATTAAACATTTTGAAATTAACATCTTGGCATTTTATTTTCATGACATAATAGGTTACTACTGGCTCTTAGTAATAATGTTCCGGGTTCAAGACATAAAAGGTTTCATTCAGGGCAATGAATCCTAAAAATAAGTTTTATTTCAACGTTAAAATTACAAGTAAAAAAAAGTAAAGTAAAGTACTCTATTAAATAAAATGGTAACACAGATGAAGAGTTTACAGTAGTCACCACGCTATTATGGGCATTACCCCCTATGCTAGCACAACGTGGCGCTCTTTAGGGGAGGGCTATGTCCAGCAGTGGACTAATAGTACAGTGGACTGTGTTGTAAAAGCCTTTGAATTAAATTATGAATTGACTTCTTCTTCTTCAGGACTATATTAGTCCACTGCTGGACATAGCCCTCCACTAATGAGCACCATAGTGCAAGGTTGTGCCATCATTGGGGGGTAATGCCCGTAATCCCCACGCTAGGCATGCGGGTTGGGGATCGCAGTTTGGTGAAATTGTACTGCAGTCATAAATGTAACATTACAATTAAAGACCAATTAAGTACCGGGCTTACATTTTTTTTTCCCTTTTGCTAATACATCCCCTATATGGTCGATTTAAGTCCGCCTGGGACGTCCCTTACCAGCCCTTCTACTCACATTTGCAATATATATTTGTTTCGTCAATCTTTCTTCCTTCAGGAAAGATAAAAAGTACCCGGAACCGGCGTGCATGCATGCAACGACTTATAAACGTTAATGAAGCGAAGGTGATCTGTCAGGATCGTGGCAAGTGGAAGTCCCACCCTTCTGGGATACAGACGTGAGGTTATGTATGTATGTATGTATGTATGTATGTATGTATGTATGTATGTATGTATGTATGTATGTATGTATGTATGTATGTATGTATGTATGTATGTATGTATGTATGTATGTATGTATGTATGTATGTATGTATGTATGTATGTATGTATGTATGTATGTATGTATGTATGTATGTATGTATGTATGTATGTATGTATGTATGTATGTATGTATGTATGTATATAAATACAATATTAAGGTGCGTCTGAGGCTCTGAAAAACCTCAGCTCTTGCAATTGTCGCTGCGGTGGGCACGCGTGGCAAGTAGGCCCTAATCTATTCTGTGTTCCATAAATAACAATTTGATGCCTGTTACCTTTTCTAATAGGTAAAGTGGCTTCACTTATTTTTTTTTAGCTTAAATAACTCCCACTGCAGGGCACAGGCCTTCTCTCAGAAAGAGCATGGGCTTAAACACCAAGTGTGCCCACCATGGATTGACAATTTCAAGCCCTTACGTTTTACCCAATAAATAACCGTAAATGACGACCTCTGTGGCGTAGCGGTAGCGCATCTGCCTACCATGCAAGAGGTTCCGGGTTCGAATCCCGGCTGGGACAAAATAAAAGTTCAGGTCTTGGATGTTTACATGTTTGTGACGTCGTTGTTTCTGGTTCCTACGACACAGGATATCCTAGTGTGGGGCCAGAAGCAATGTATGTGCTTGTATGTTAATTTAAATTGAGTAAAGTACAAAATAAACAATTGACCAGTAAAAGAAACATAGATAGATTAGTAATAACTAAAAGCATTGTCTGCCATACAGTGCTGACTGGGGCCACAAATCCAAAGCACCTGAAAAGAGAACACCGTTTTCAGTTGTTTTCTGGCTAAATTAATGTAATGAAACTGCAGGTAACTAGAGCATAAAGCGAGACCATCGCAGTTCGTGTTAAAGGTAACCACAGTTGTTACCACTGTCGAGTGAGTTTTATATTTCCCGTTTCGCAGCGGCGTCTGTAAGCATAGAATAAATATCACACAAGGACAATTGGCGCGAAAGTCACTGGGTAAGTAATTAAATAGATAAATACGTATCCAAGGCTAAACAACTAAACAACAATGTATATGTCGTCGTCGTCGTCAGGCTATACTAGTCCACTGCTGGACATAGCCCTCTCCTAATGAGCGCCATAGCGCAAGGTTGTGCCATCATTGAGGGGTAATGCCCATAATCCCCACGCTTGGCGTGCGGGTAGCTTTTTGTTTATTCTATGTAACTTCAATAACATGTGGTCTTACTAGTAGCAAAAAAATATATTTATGTTTGTTTACGTAAAATAATGAAATAATTATCAATGATTTAATCTATCTAAAAATGACGTACGGGAGTCTACCACCTTGAAGTCTTTTGATGGGCCGTTTAACGGGCAGAGCCAGTATACATTTCTCTTTGGGTTTGGATTTTATTTTAAAGTGATAAAATTAAATTAATTTTGAGAATGGGCGTTTTTCCTCACAGATAAATTCTGTAGCAATAACTGTCAAATTCGGTCTATTATCTGTGGTTTCCTTATAGGTTCCAACTATATTTGACATAAGGAAAAATACCCATTACGAGTATTATACCATAGCCCTGTTAATAGCTTTTTTCGTAGCCAATAAACGTCTCACTGCAGGGCACAACATTTGTCATCCTTTGGTTACGGAACCGTGAAGAAGCCTGATTTATCTGTTTTATTTTATTCCTTGCGGTGGAAAATATGGAAATTCTAACAGGCGCCACCTCCGCAAAAATATGCGCGGAAAATAAAAATGCATTTGGTTATTAAATATTATGAAGATGCACGTTTTAATTTTAGCTAGAACTGTTTGGATTTTGGGAATGGAAAATTTTCGTGTTCTTTGTAACAAACATTCCTGGTTTATTATAGTAGATTAAATCCCCATGCAGCCAAAGTATGTTTGGGAAGGCGAAAACTCTACGTACTCTCACACAATACAGTCACTTGTCGTGATCCTAAACTAGGATCCAGATGGGCGCCAGATAACTTTCAAGTGTACCCCTCTGCTTCCGTTCCCTCTGATTCAATGAACCTGATGGAAAGGCAAGTGCTGGGGTCAGTCCACCCTGAGCGTTATTCAGTAACTTCTCCTTGTGGGATCTTGCTGGCTAAAGGCAAATAATCTGACAGTAGGGGCCACGTGGGCGCTGTTTCACACTGTGGAGCGGGGCCCAGGCGACCAACTGCAGAAGGACCGTCTTGGGGGCGCCTCGTACCAGTCGGACCAGAGCGACCGTGGGCGAAGGGTCCGGGGACCCATCGCTCTGGGCCCGTCGCCCAGATACACGCATTGTTTCTGTTGAAAACTTGCTTGAATCGAGAGTTAGGTAAAAAACATTGAACTTTGCATATACGGAATGAGCTGATTTATGCAGTGTCCAGTGGTATCACTCACACTAGACGGGTGAAGGGACCACTCGGTCGCTGCAGTGCCTGGGACATTATTTTAGGTGGCGTAGGCTTGCCCAGTACCCATAGCATACTGACTGGAAAGACCAGTCAATACGTGCGTAGCCAATCAAGCCGCGGCTTTCCTCACGATTTTAAGTCGCCGTTAGCGTGTGGCATCGCGACTACAAATTCACATAATCATGTAAATTAATATGTACAAAAAATATACATACATACATAACCTCACGCCTGTATAGCAGCGGGGTAGGCAGAGACCAGGGACTGCCACTTGCCACGATCCTGACAGATCACCTTCGCTACATCAACGTTCATAAGTCGTTGCATGCACGCACGCCGGTACCGGGTACCTTTTATCTGCCCTTTTGCTAATACATCCCCTATTTGGTCGATGTATGTCCGCCTAGAACGTCCCTTACCAGCCCTTCCACTCACATTCGCAGTATATATTTGTTTTGTCAATCTTTCTTCCTTCATCCTCTCCACATGTCCAAACCAACGCAACATTCCTTTCTCAATAAATTCTAGTCGCTACATCCTCTTTCAGTACAAAAATAATATACATATTAATAAAAATAGTAGCCACGTTGATTGCAATTTTAGAATTATGACATTGCAAAAACAATAAACCATTGACTTCATTTCAAAAACAAAGGCCATCATGTACTGAAGGCAATTTTCACAAACACTAAAACGCCAAGTCATTTATCATCCTGCAAAAAAGCGGTATAAATCTTCTTTTAGCCACTCATCCTAATTACAATCTAACACAATGTGGCTATTATACAACGTGACATTATACAGCTACCATTATATGACCATTATACAGCGTGACTTGGGAAGAGCTTATCAAACAGCGGCCTTAGGGTTCTGCGGCGGATTGATAAGGGTATATTAAACGCCCATCATGGTGATGTGATGAGTGGATTCTGAGAAGTTGGGTCAGACAAGATTTTCATTTATGAATCTACTTAGAAACGATGATCCGTATGAATTGGAAACTTAGTTAGACCTGAGATATCGGCACTGAGCCTCGTAGTTGGGATATTATTATTATTATTATTAAATTCTTTATTGTACCTGTAAAGATTGTACAATTGGCGGGCTTAATACTAAATAGTATTTTATTCTAGCCAACCAACAGGTGACGTGGAGAAGATGGGGGTAGTCACAAACGGTGAGGTGATATTTTATTGTCAAATATATATTTTTTAAATTAAACTATGTATTAATATGTACAGTAATTATAAACATAAACATATACAAATATAATAATTAAGCACATGTATAAAGATGAATAGATAGACTTTATAAACATATAAATAGACTTCATAATACTTATATTTTTACATACTTACGAATGGAATTACACTTTACTGTTCTGAATATGAAGATAGTGTTCCTGTACTCTACTCTTAAAGACGCCGACTGACGGAGCCTGGCGAATGTATAGCGGCAGCGCGTTCCACAGACGTACCGCTGTCACGGAAAAGGAACCCGAATAGCCTGCCGCATTATGCTCTGGGATTTCGAGGAGTAAATCTTTGCATGGGCGCTGAAGGCGACCACGCGCGCCACGTGAGGCGAAACGTTCACGGAGATAATGGGGGGAGGAGGGATATTGTACGTAATGAATTGGAAACTCAAGCTTTATTTTATAAAAACGTGATTATTTAAATCTAAGCCATTTAAGTTAAGCCATGTCAGAGGCCTTATGGGCTGCTTGATAACTTCTGACAGTAAGACCCGCCACTGTCTTACAATCCTCCACCAACCCGGACTTGGCCCCCGTGGTGGAGTATGGCCTAACCTTCCTGTGATGCAGGAAGAAACCCGTGCCCCAGCAGTGGGGACATACAACGGTTGATAACGATTTAAATCTCTGGAAAAATGCTGATTAAAATGACCTGTGGTGGAGATTTAATAAGGTAAACGTAACCACTGACTAAATAATCTGACTGTAAAAACTGCTTTGGAGGAATCCTGTGGTTACAAATAACACTGTTAGACTATTTACAGTGTAAAATGTTGTCTATAGGTATTTTTAGTCAATTTGTTTTCGAAATTTTTAACATGATTTGCCACCTTAATATATCGATGTAGTAGCCGATTTTTTTCATAAACACTGCTAATACTACGCATAATCAATTGATATTACAGAGATCTACCCTACACTAGCGGTCACTAATCTCCATCTACAGAAAATAACATATTATGTTGCTCATAAAACCACTTGAAAAGATGTGCATATTATGTTGCTCATAAAACCACTTGAAAAGATGTGTATGAATTCACATGGAAGTATCTGATCTTATTGGTGAGAGGCGTGAAATTCGACTTCGATTTCATTAGTCTTTGCATTTAGCCATATTAACAAATAAGAAAAAAAAACATGAAATTCCGAGTGTGCGATTTTTTGTTCAATTTATCTATTCACCGTTTTATAAACGCGCTACCACTTCAAATATACAAGTATCTAGGCAAAGTCTCTTCATGAGGATTATATATTCTTTGTCTGAATAAAATAATGTCTTCAGAAATTGATATCACAATAAATAATAAAACTCTCAAGGGGTTCTAAGGGAAAACTTTTAGCAAAGAATTAGCGGCGCTTGAGGAACCGGTGGTCTTGACAAACGCTCAGGGGCATTTCTGATGCAGAAGATAACCCTTGCTGTGCAGAGTGGCGATGCTGCTAATAATGACCTTTGGGTCAGAGATGTTTCTGGGTAGTCTATTTAATTTACATTCTTTATGTAATAATGTATAGTTATGACGATAAGAAGTTAACTTTGTAATTGTGCATGTGACATTTTGCTTTATTCTATTGAAAGAATAAATAACCTTGTATTGATGATCAATAATTACTTAGGTAGTGTTCAAAGTGATTGACTTGAGAGTTTTACCTGTTAAATACTTTATTAACTCACTTAACACAATCAGCGAGTTCCTTACGCTGGTTAGCAAATCCTTCTACCATGATAGCTGGCCATCGAGACTCTTAGAAGAACCCAACTTATAAAATATTCAAGTATAAAGTCTCTTTATGTAAAATACTCAAATAGCGTAATAGGATTTTACGTGTGGCTTACCTCGAATTATTAAATCAGAAACAGGGAATCTGAACGAAAATAAATTTAGTAAAAAACGGACCGGCCGCGCGTTCTCGCAAACCTTGGATCCAAGCTTGACCACTTTTCAAGTAAAATTAATGGCTGTTAAGGAAGTTATAAATCATGCGATATACACACAAAAGGTGAGAATTATCTCTCACCGACTACGACAGTGTTAAAAATGAGACGGCGCAAAGAGGCGGGGACCATTTTGAAATGAGAAATGGTGAGTGTGTTACTTGTTTTAATGCTAGACCGCATTTAGCGTTTAATGTGCTTTGGAGCGCTAACTAGCGCCATTTTAAGCGCCAATTAAGACCATAAGCTTGTTTTATAATACGATTTTTCAAAAAGTAAACATCACAAATTTTAACCACTATTTTTAGAACCGACTTCGGCCAAAAACGGCCGTTTTGAGCGGAAATTGATTAAAGTAGGTACTGGGTTGTTGATCCTAGGTTGATCCTAGAATGTAGGTTCTAAAAATAGTTATAACAGCTCTTAAGATATATGAAGTTCACTTAACAAAAACACCTGGTAGCGCCTTAAACCTTTCTACATACATAAATACATACATAACCTCATGCCTGTATTTTTATAGGGGTAGGCAGAGACCAGGGACTGCCACTTGCCACGATCCTGACAAATCACCTTCGCTTCATCAACGTTCATAAATCGTTGCATGCACGCACGCCGGTTCCGGGTACTTTTTATCTTCCCCTTTGCTAATACATCCTCTATTCGACGTTCCTTACCAGCCCTTCCATTCACATTCGTAATATATATTTGTTTTGTCAATCTTTCTTCCTTCCTTCCTCCACATGTCCAAACCATCACAACATTCCTGTCTCAATTCTAGTCACTACATCCTTTTTCGGTCCACAACGTTCTCTAATCAACCTAATCCTTTCTGTAGCAGCTTAGTCAAAAAATCAGTTATTTAACGTACAAAAAACTATATAAGGCAAATTTCATATAATGATTTATTTTCTACGACACGTAGGTTTACGAAATTACGAGTATAATAGCAAGTACGACTCACTTCATGTGATGGAAATTATCTTGGGGAAAGACGAATGTTTGAAATATTCCCATACTAAAGGGTGTGGAATAGCAAATCTCCAGTAGATTAATATTTAATAAACCTCAATGACTGCGCGATCAATAAGCTCGTAATCGTGATTAATAAGTCATCTATGAATTAATAAATGAAACAAGCTTCATAGAGGTTAATAAGTCCATGAAGCGCTCGTGGCCTAGTCGAACCGAGTGATTGGAATTAATCACTTGATTTAAGCAACAACAGGCGCGGTCAGATACAGGATGGGTGACGGTCCCGTGACTACCGCTAGTGGCATTTATTCCGAGCGCTTCCGTGCTTCGCAAGGCACGTTAAGCCGTTAGTGCTGGCTGCCATGTTATGGCAGTCGTTGAGCAATGTTAAAGGCCTTATGGGCGGCTTGGTTACTTTTGATAGTAACACTCGCCACTGTCTTACAGTCCTCCACCTACCCGGACTTGGCCTAATCTTCCTGCATCGCAGGAAGCGGCACGCAGGGGCAAGCAAACCCGTGCCCCAACAGTGGGGACACACTAGGGTTGATATCAATAAGTCCATAATCACTTTCTGAGAGTAATACGACTTATAAGCTGTATTATTATTTATTTATTGATAGTGGTACGAGTACCAGCGGCTTCTCTATTGGTGGCTCGTTGGTTAGAATCTCGGCATCTACCTAAAAGACTTTGTTTTCTAAGTTACATAAATTTTTGATGTTATAATTGTAATACCAATCGCTAACGCGGAAGAAAAACGTCTTGAGTAACCTTAGTATCTGAGGTGTTCAGCGCTTAAAATTTCCAATCCGCGGTAGACACGCGAGGTAATTAATCCCATACTCAATCTCTGATAGAAGGCCTAAGCCTTGTAGTGGGAGGACGTTTATAGGGTTATATAAAAATAAATATATATGGCTACTTTTATTGCACTTAAATTTAAAAAAAACATACAATACGGAGGACGTAATGCCATAGCGTAAGCATTATTACTTGGAAAATTGGCCGAAAATCACATCAGGCCTTCTTTGTTTTAAAAACTGTTCAAGTAACTGTAAAATAGGGTTCAAAGCGCACCAAAAACTTGTTATACTATTTTTATTTTTAATGCACTAACCCGTGCTAAGGACAATTTTAAAAAACCTATTTAGAGGCTCGAAATTCCACCCAAGCCGGGATTCGAACCCGTGACCTCTGGCTATCCGTGCCAGATCCGCGTATACTGGCTTATCCGCGGTCGCTGGCTCGAATCCCGGCATGGGTGGAATTTTTAGCCTCTAAATAGGTTTTTCAAAAACTTGTTGTTGACAAAAATAAATATGAGCAACTGGGGGTAGTGGTTGAGAGTGGCGGTAGCCTAGTGAGTAGAGCAATGGACTCTGAAGCGAGGGACCCAGCTTCGATTCTGTATGCATGTAGCAATGACTTTGTTTTTGTAATTATAGCTCCAGCTATCTGTCTGATCTTAAACGATCACGAAGGTTAAGCAACACAGGGCACAATCAGAGCATGGATGGGTGACCGTCTATGACTAACGCTAGTGGCATTTTTCTGAGCGGTTCCGTAGTTCGCAAGCCACGTAAAGAAGTTGGTGCCGGCTGCCGTCGATAGATGGCAGTCGTTAAACCATGTCAGAGGCGGCTTCAAAACTTCTGACAGTAACACGAGCCACTAGTCTTGCAGGCCTCCACCAATCCAGACTTGACCCCCGTGGTTGAGAATGGCCGATACCTTCCTCAGGGAAGAGACCCGTGCCCCGTGGTGGGGACATAATTGGTTGACGATGATAATGATGACTATTCGACGACTTTTGTGGCGCATCTGCCTACCATGCAAGAGGTCCCGGGTTCGATCACCGGCTGGTCACAAAAAAAACCCCAGGTCTCGGATGTTTATAGTTTGTGATGTCACAGTTTCTGGTACCCACGACACAGGGTATCCTAGTGTGGGACCAGAAGCAATGTATGTGCCAGTATGTAAATGTCAAATGTTATATTATTAATACGTTTATTGCAAATAAGTAAATCTTATAACGGCATTGCAATGCACTTAATGCTATAAGCATTTTATACCACTCAAACGCAGAAGGTGTACGAAAGTAACTGGTAGGCATACAGAATTCTTAGATATGTACATTCGTGAAGTTACAGTAGCAACTAGCATATGTAAGTGATGCAATTTACTTCAGCCAGATGTCGCTGCCTGTACGTAATACAGAGAATAGTGTAAAGAGGTTCGAAATTTCACTGATGCCGGTGAGTCGCCCATTAGCTCAATCGGAAGAGCGCTGGCACGGATAGCCAGAGGTCGCGGGTTCGAATCCCGGCATGGGTGTAATTTTTAGCCTCTAAATAGGTTTTCAAAATTTTCCTTAGCACGGGTTAGTGCATTAAAAATAAAAATAGTATAACTAGCATATGGTGATGGAATCAGAGGAAATATTAGTGTCTGAGGTGTTTAAATACCTTAGCGCTTGAAATTGCCAATCCGAGGTGGGCACGCGTGGTAATTAAGCCCATAATCACTCTCTGAGAAAAAAACATGTACCCTACAGTGGTAGACTTGGGCAAAGTGTGTCCTTAGAGGGAGTTGTTATATCTCATATCTTTGCTCACAGAGACACACTATATCTCTGTCATATCTTGCTCACCACTTGTGTCCTAGCTCATACAACATCCAATCAACTAAGTGTGTGTGGAAACAAGAGACACAAGTGGTGAGTCAGTCTAGTCTACCTATTCCCTACTATATCCAGATCACACGTATCTTTTGATGAACTTTCTCTTATCGCTCGTTGGTTACGACGAGAAATGCGGCCGAAAGTCAGACGATGTTGATCTCGCTCTCGCGCATTGTGTGTGAGCTGGATAAAGTAGCAGGAGATAACTACCGTACTGAGTTGAGAGTATGTAGGGAGCCAGATATAGTTGACATCTCTGGGATATGAATGGGACACACTTGACGGGGAGGGAGTTGTGTGTCCAATCATATCTGGCTCTTGAGTTACCCAAGGCTATACAGTGGGACGTGTGAAGACTAAGTAAAAAAAAACTAGTATCGGTGGTGTTTTTGATTTCCGAAAGCCGACTTATAAATGGGCATATTTTGCAAAAAGACGCGACTAGCTAACGACCTAACCTCATTTTAATCTGCTCAAGTAAGATAAATGATACTCCTTTTTCGTCATGATGTGATTGTACAGCGACCTTTGTTTGTTAAATAATGAACCCGCGTAATTTTGATTCGTGTTTTTTATCTTTGTTGTTTTGGGTCTGAGCCAACAAAGTTTACTTTGCCGACGCCCTGAAGCGTAAAACCTACTTCATAGAGGTGAATTTGGCTTGAGTCACCCAAAGATGTAAATGTGGTTAAACTGGAAAAAGTCTTTGTACCACGCAAAATCACGGAGATGATCTGTAGGCATGCCTTTCAAGACCATTTTGTTTCGAATTACTATCGTCGATATAGCTACCTATACAGATATTCACTGACGTATTAAGATGCTGATAGACTTCAGCATTTAAGTATTCTTAGTATTCTTCCGAATATTAATTATAGGGAAATGCTCACAAAATATCGTTATCGTCGTTAACCCTTGTATGTCCCCACTGCTGCACTGGGCACGGGTCTCTGCCTGCATCGCAGGAAGGTTAGGCCATACTCCACCACGGGGGCCAAGTCCGGGTTGGTGGGGGATCTTAAGACAGAACAAAATATAGCGTTTTAGCAACCATTTTAGTAAGCATTGTGGCGACACAGCATTGAATTTGTTTTAAAAACCTATTTAAAGGGCTAAAAATTCCACTCACGGCGGGATTAGAACCCGCGACCTCTGGCTATCCGTGCCAGCGCTCTTCCAATGGGCGACTCACCGTTCGTCATCAACCCCTGTATGTCCCCACTGCTGGGGCACGGGCCTCTTGCTGCATCGCAGGAAGGTTAGGCCATACTCCACCACGGGGGCCAAGTCCGGGTTGGTGGAGGGTTGTAAGACAGTGGCGGGCTTTACTGTCAGAAGTTATCAAGCCGCATAAGGCCTCTGACATGGCTTAACGACTGCCATTATATGACAGCCGGCACCAACGGCTTAACGTGCCTTGCGAAGCACGGAAGCACGGGCGACTCACCGGCATCGGTGAAATTTTGAACCTCTTTACAATATTCTCTGTACTACGTACATTTTATTTTATTTTAAGCTTTGTGAAATTATTCTAAGCGTACTTTGGTTCCATACTTTGTCCTGTTCAGTACGATAAATTTAGAAACGGCGAATGCTTGTGGTTGAATTACCAGGTAAATGCTGCAGTCGATCACCACCTTCACAAAATTTCATTTTCGGTCAGATTTAACGACCGCGCCAAACTTTAACCGAAGGGACATGGGACGGGGGCGTGGAAAATACGCGACTCTTTGTATAGGACGAGTTCTGTGTAGGCTTTATTCCGTCTCTTTAAGACGTTTTGTAAAAGTCTTTCGCACGGCTTTTTCGCGTCTTGTCTGCTCCTTCTGTTTGGCCACTCCCTTAGTTTCAAACTCTTCTTTTTGCTCGTGGACTTGAGTTTTTACTACCAATTACCTGGATTTAATTAAATACGGAACGTGAATTGCCTTTGGAGCATCTACGTACTTGCTAAAATTTGGTAATTTGTATTGTACAAAATGAGCAGGTAAGAAAAAAGATCAATTAGTAAGAACCAATTCGGGGTTATTTACAAAATCGATTATTTAAGGTTTTGTAGTGTAATGCAAAAACTGACCATTCGTCTAGATGTATTAAGCTGATTACCATGTAGTCGTAGGTTCAATTCCTCCTGGGTGCGGCTCTATATTTTTTTTACAAATGAGCTCAGATTATACTATTTGTATACAAATAGTATAATCATGTGGGTACAGTGATATCATTCCGATGTAAAAACCTAACTGCAAAGTAGGTAGTCGGGGCTGTAAGTGATGCAATTTACTTAAGCTAGATGTCGCTGCCTGTACGTAATACAGAGAATATTGTAAAGAGGTTCGAAATTTCACTGATGCCGGTGAGTCGCCCATTTGCTCAGTTGGATAGAGCGCTGGCACGGATAGGCAGAGGTTGCGGGTTCGAATCCCGGCATGGGTGGAATTTTTAGCCTCTAAATAGGTTTTTAAAAATGAGCTCAGTCCAGACTATATTTCCATGTTGGTACATCCTTGCCCAGTTACCATAGCTCATGGTATCTTAGTTTGGGACCACGATAAGGGATTGTGTTGAATGGAAATTTTAAGTCATTTCCTCAGTGTTTTAGATATAGACATGGTTTTTTTGTTTCTATGCTTTAAGTACACACATGACATAGCCTTTAAGATTAGCTAGCTAAAGTGGCAGTAGGCTGGTCATACACGCCAAACAACCGATGGTCGGTAGGTTGCACTTTATTGCCGGTATTGCACATGTATTGACTGGTTATAATCCTATCCCGATACAAGACACCGATTCATGGTCTTCCTTTTATTTCTGATAGTATGTTATTTAGCAAAAAATAATCCTTATCATAAGATGGACCCTTACGATCGGTGTGATAAAGCTACATTTTTCTCGTGTAGCAGATTCGATTCCCAGTTCAACCGTGTAATTATTTAAAAATCTATGAATGCAGTTTAGATTGTTTTTGAAATTAAAATAATGTGTTCTTTCAGTAAAATGTTCCATCTGCAATATTAAAGGTACCTACTTTCCCTCCATGTGGCATGGCTGTGGGACGCCCTGTATAATCAACCCAGCAACATATTTAGCGTTTTACTATCGTCCACACTCTAATAGGCTGATGCAGCAGAGTGAGGACTCCACAGTTCCATAACACCATAACACCAGTTGTTGGTATCAACTCGAGAAGTTAATACCACAAACTGGTGTTACTATTTTCTAAACTGTGGTTATGGTGTGGTGATCATCATATCACATCGGCAAGGATATCACAACCACGGAAATTCTTCCAGACAGTGGACACCGGTACAATATATTAAGGTGTAATTTGAAGATATCTAGAGTCAGTAATTCAAACACATATAAGTGAACGAGGAGGTTCATTTGGTGAAGTGAGCATAACTTCAATACTGGTGACAGCTCTTTGAAGAAACTATATACTGCTTATATTCTTTTTACTGCATTAACCCGTGCTAAGGACCTTTTTAAAAACCTATTTAGAGGCTAAAAAATCCACCCATACCGGGACTTGAACCTGCGACCTCCGGCTAACCGTGTCAGCGCTCTCCCAACTAAGCTAATGGGCGACTACCGGCATCAGTGAAATTTCGAACCTCTTTACAATACTCTCTGTATTACGTACAGGCAGCGACATCTGGCTGAAGTAATTTGCATCACTTGCAGCCCCGAGTACCTACTTTGCAGTTAGGTTTAACATTGGAATGATATCGCTGTACCCACATGATTATAATCTGACTATAAATAAATTCTGCCTGGGCCTATAAAGAAATACTGCCAAGAACGGACGCATTTATAAGAAATCGATTAGAGTTACCAATTTTATTCTCCCTAGGATCAAAAGCCATAGGATAGGCTGTAGGTCAAAAAATCTTTAATAATAATAACAAATTGTTTATTTTTTTAAGTTTTACATACAAAAATGACACTAATCGTTTGGTGCGAAATCTATTGTACAATATTCTTGTCATTGCGTCCTGTCTCTTAAACGAGGCAAAAAACCTGTATCTTAGGAGAAGGTGAAATTTTAAACTACTAATTTTACTATTATAAAACAAGTTTTTTCTTACTCAATGCGCTAGTTAGATCCGGGTCTCTCTTTAATAAGGTCCTTTAGCAGGAACAGTCATTTAGATTGGATAGTTATGGCTTGGAGAACGAAGATAAATTGTTTTCCCATCGGGGCACAATACCCAATAATATATAAAGGGTGACTGGAAGAGATCACTTTTAGTGATAAGGCTGCCGTCTCTTAGGTTAAGAAATATCTGTGTATTTCGATTTTTATGTACAATAAAGTGTTCTCTATCTCTATCAATCTATCTATCCTAAGCACCCCACAACTCCAAACACCACTTTGCAGTGAGCAAACATCAAACCTTTTAGTGAAATAAAACGGAACCCGTCGACACAATAAAGGATATCGCGACCCTCTCTACTGTTGATTCCTAATTAAACAGGCGACACTCGCGAACTCGTAAACATAGACGGACTGTTCCGTTTTTAACCAGCGTTTTCAAACAATAGGCATCACCATGAAGCGCTCGTGGCCTAGGGAAGCGATCGTGGCCTAGGCGAACCGAGTGATTGGAATCAATCACTTGGTTAAGCAACAACAGGCGCGGTCAGGTACAGGATGGGTGAGTGTCCCGTGACTACCGCTTTTTTTACCGGCAATTTTCTGAGCGCTTCCGTGCTTCGCAAGGCACGTTAAGCCGTTGGTGCCGGCTGTCATATAATGGCAGTCGTTAAGCCATGTCATAGGCCTTATGAGCGGCTTGATAACTTCTGACAGTAAGGCCCGCCACTCTCTTACAATCCTCCACCAACCCGGACTTGGCCCCCGTGGTGGATTATGGCCTAATCTTTCTGCGATGCAGGAAGAGACCCGTGCTCCAGCAGTGGGGACATGCAAGGGTTGACGCGATGTAGTAGCAGAATTAAAAACAACCAGTGCCTTAATTACTTTTACATCGGTGTGTGAAAGCGGAATGTTTACTTAGCTGTGCCGTATGATATGTTATGAGGCGTAGTTTGTATCATATATTGTGGATACCGCATATCAGTAGATATGTGAAACGTAACAGTGATATTGAGCCACATAATTGTACAACAAAGTCCAGTGACTATTTCGTTTTTGCACATAGATGTATACGTGAAAACTTACTTAATCAAGGTGGCGAAATATGAAGATCTGTTTTCTGAACCCAATATAATAGGAAAAACGAAATCCCATCAATTCCGTTGGTTTTGGTCACTTACTGAAGCCGAGAGAGGATCGGCCAGTGAAAAATACCTACTTGGAGCAAACAAGCGTCTAAATAATGGTGAGCCACAGAAGAGAACATAGTGGCCAAACACTTATTGATTGTCACGACCACTATTCATTAATACAACAAATTTTAACCCACTTCAAAAATCGAAGAGGCTCATAATTCGAACCGTCAATTTTCTTTTAGAAAAATAAATTTCACACTCGTCTCTAAAGAGTATTAGAGTAAATGGCAAAGTCAAAGCTCTGTTTAGTGCTTCTGGATACAGGCTTAAGTTTAGGTACGGACATTAGCACTGGTCCTTTATGAAGAACTCGAAACTTTAGTGTTTTCGGTAAATCAGTGGCGAGCACACATGTCAAATCTGCGCGCGCACTACAAACTTCAACATTCCTGCATCGCGCAATCAAAGTGTTCAACATGACATACCATAAATATAACGTCCGACTAACAATAGTCGGACCCAATGTGGCCAGGCATACGATCTGTCTGGCGGGAAATTTCCCTTTTTAGCGGAAGAGCACGATCACCCGCTCTTCCTTATAAATCCATGTCCTTAAAGAATACCAGCCCAATCCTGCCGGATTAGCAATAATAAGACGGAACGATGTGATCGAGACACCATTTATTGTAAGACAAAAGCTTGACAAGCGGTTTCTTACTACCCTTAGGTAGAATTCTACACTGTTATAAACTACCTACATTACACCTCCACCCTTAAATCTACTTGGTATAACATGTACTATTTTATAGTATAACTTACTTGAATTTTATTTTTAACCTATTTCCAAGTACATTAGGTACTACGAATGTTGTACCTGAGCCTCTTAATAAAATAATTATAATTAAACACTTATCTATTCTATTCCTAATCTAACAACTGGTTTTCGCGTACGTCTGGGGTAACGCCGCTCCGCCGGCGGCTGCGCGAGTCCTGGCTGTGGTGGGGGGCTCACCTGGGCGGGAGTTAGTGGAGCATTTGGAGAAGCACTCGCACTAGATGATAATGAAGCATACGCATTATTCTCATCACTATCTGAGTTCGTAACCTGATCGCCTTCTCCCGCTATAGGTCCCACCACCACTGCCTCTCCTGGATTATGGACCCTACTCTCGTGTAGCGGTCCGACATCCCTGCCTTCTTCTATACCCGGCATGGAAGTTATAGACAAACGTGATCTGTGTCTCACTTGATCTGTATGCCTTTTCACGAGTCGACCGTCCCCGCTATCCACCGTATAGCTGCGTGACCCATCTGCCTGCACCACTGTACCCTTTATCCACTTATCCTGCGTACCGTACCCTCTGACCCAAACAGGTTCGCCCTGACTGAACTCACGCAAAGTCCCGTCCGTCGTGTTCTGTGCTTGTCGTTGCTGCGCTTTTTGTACCCTGTCTTCTACCAAGCGATCCCCACTTAATAAATCTAAACGTGAGCGTAAAGATCTCTTTTGTAGCATCATGGCTGGCGTTTGGCCTGTAGTGCTATGTACAGAATTCCTGTAGGCTAGCAAAAAGGTATTTAATGCAGTTTCGATGTCTAGTTTATCCCTATATGCCTTCTTAATTGCTCGCTTGCATAGTTTTACGGCATTTTCTGCCGCGCCGTTGGATGCCGGATGATATGCTGGAGAAAACAATTGACGTATGCCGTTATTTTGCAAAAATTGTTTTAGTTCCCCACTTGTGAAAGGTGGTCCCTGGTCCGATACTAACTCATACGGTAAGCCGAACCGAGCAAAAGTAGCTCTTAAAACCCTTATAACACTATGCGCATTAGTACTCTTCATTTCAAATATCTCGAGCCATTTAGTACTAGTGTCAATTAATACCAAGAAAGTTTTTTCTTTAAATGGGCCCAAGAAATCTACATGCAACCTAGTCCACGGCAGCGCAGTGTAAGGCCAGGGGGCGGGCGGCGCGCGCGGCGGCGCGTCAGCCTCGGCGGCGCAGGTGTCGCAGCCGCGGCACAGTGCCTCCACATCCGCATCAACCTGCGGCCACCATACGTAGCTGCGCGCCAGTCCCTTCGTCTTCACTATGCCCATGTGGCTGCTGTGCAGTTGCTTCAACACTGCGCTCCGTAACGACATAGGAATAATCATTCTGTAACCCCACATAACGCACCCATTATCCACGTATAATTCTTGTTTCCTAGCGTAAAATACTCGTAAGTCTTCCTGCGGACACTCTTTTGGCCAGCCTGACCTAATGTATAACAAAATTCTACTCAGAATTACATCTTTTGCTGTCTCCCTCCTGACATCCTCGTTAGTGATTGGCAAGAATTTTTCTACAAAGTTTACGTAAGTTACCTCATTAACTTTTTTAGTCTTTCTATTTACGGGTGGGAGCCGTGACAGCGCGTCTGCGCAATTCTTAGTCGACGCCACATATTCGATGTCATACGAATAGCCTGTCAATAACACTGCCCAGCGTTGCAGTCTCGACGCTGCCATTATGGGAATACCAACCTTATTACCAAATATATATGTCAGTGGTTTATGGTCTGTCCTCAGAGTAAACCTACGTCCATATAAATACTGATGGTACTTTCTTATTCCAAAGATTATGGCTAGTGCTTCTCGGTCTATCTGTGAGTACGCTCGCTCGGCGGCGGAAAGCGCGCGTGACGCGTACGCCACTGGTCGCTCACCTTGAGGCGTCATGTGCGAGATGACAGCTCCGACTCCTACGCCACTTGCATCCGCCGTAAGGATCAGGGGCAGATCCTGCGAGTAGTGTACTAGCACTGAGCTACTCACCAGTTGCCTCTTCACCTCTTCGAACGCTCGCTGGCACTCGCTGCTCCACTCGAATGGCACGCCCGCTCTCAGTAACGCGTACAAGGGTGCTAATATAGTACTGATGTTCTTTACAAACTTAGCATAGTACATTATCATGCCTATAAAAGCTCTCAACTCTGATACGTTAGATGGTATTGCTGTATTTTCTATTGCCTTTACTTTGTCTGGACAAGTATGCACGCCTTCCTTATCTATCACGTATCCTAAGTATGTAATTGATTCTGCGAAAAACTCACATTTTTCTTTCTTAACTCTTAATCCATACCTTTCTAAGCGATCAAACACTTTATGTAAGTTTTCGATATGTTCCGGTGTAGATCTGCCTGTAATGATTACGTCATCCAAGAACACACCAACCTGGGGTAAATCCGCAAACATTTGCTCCAAGCGCCTCTGAAATATGCCGGGGCTAGACGACAAACCGTATACTAACCGGTTATACCTAAACATTCCTTTATGCGTATTTATAACTGTGTATTTACTAGAGTCGTCTAATACCAACTGTGCATACGCTTGAGAAAGGTCAATCTTGGTGAATCTTTGGCCCCCATGTAATCGTGTAAGTAAATCGTCTACTTTGGGTAGCGGGTAGCGGTCGACTTCTATGACTTTGTTTAACGTTAACTTATAATCGGCACAGATACGTAAGTTACCGTCTTTCTTGAGCACGGGCACTATTGGCGTGGCCCAGTCGGAGCGCTCGACGGGCGTGAGGATGTCGTCCCGCACGAGCTGGTCGAGCGCGCGCTCCACCGGCTCGCGCAGCGCGTAGGCGAGCGGCCGCGCTCGGAGGAACACGGGCCGCGCGCCCGGTCGCAGGTGAATGCCTACGGTGCCGCCCGTGAACCGACCCAGGCCGTCCGCGAACACCTTACAGTATCTGGAACTGAATTTGTCAACGTTGAACTCCTTGTCACTAGATACGTTGTTTACATCAGCCGGATGACTCATACCCGTCAGCTGTATGCCTAATTCCACTATCCATTGACGCCCTAGCAACATTGTTTTGCCATTGTCTATAATATACAATTTTAATCGTTTTATCACATCTTTATGCCGCACTAACGGTGTAATCATTCCCCTTGGCTTCACTAATTCCCCCGTGTAATAACGTAATACTAGATCACAGGTTTCAATCGAGTGGTTATTAAAATGTTGTAAATAAGTTTCATGACTGATACACGATACACCACTGCCTGTGTCACACTCCATCTTAAACTGTTTACCATCTATAATTAAGGGTATCCTAATTGGTGGATAAGGGTCTAACGATAACAATTGATTAATAGAAGTAAACATTACCTCTTCGCTACTGCCACTGCTCACGCTGAGATTTAAATTCTCCATCTGTGACGTAGCCCCCGCTTCGTAGGTATATTCCATATTACCATAGTTTACTTCCGTTACTCGTGGACACACACGACGCAAATGTCCTGCTTGATTGCACACACGACATACGAAGCGTCGGTACTTGCAGACTGCCGAGCTGTGTTCCTTGCCGCACACACGGCATGCGTCGCGACGCTCGCGTGTGGGCCCTGTCCCGCTGCCGCTGCCACCTGCTTCGCCTCGTGAAGGTCCAGCGCCTCCGTTTGTCTGTACAGGCCGTGATGCGCCACCTCCGCCACGCCAGGATATGCGCGCGCGTGATGTCACACCGCCTACGCCCCGGTCCCGTGTCATTGCCTGACACTCTGTCTTGTATGGTCCTCCCTGGGTCTTCTCGTCACATTGAACCAACGCTGCATCCTTTTCTGCTGCTTCCCTGCTCAAGGCTATTCTGCACGCCTTGCTGAAGTCGAGTGTTTCCTCGGAAAACAAACGTTGTCGTATTAACTTGCTAAGCCGCATACCAATCTATCGCGTAAACTTTCGTCTAGCCAATTCCCAAACTCGCATGTTTTTGTCAGCTTCCGCAGTTCTGCTATGTAATCTGCTATTTTCTCACCACTAATCTGCTTCCTGTGGTGGAATTTAAATCTTTCCGACAAAACACTGGGGGGTGGTTGTAAGTGTTGCGCCATAATTTGTGTTAACTGTGCGAAAGTCTTCGTAGTTGGTGCGCACGGTGTGCAAAGGTTTACCAATAACTCGTAACTTGCTGCTCCCATGACAGTGACCAGCGTTGGTACCCGCAGCTCCTCCTTTATGTTGTTAACCACGAAATATTGTTCCATTCGCTCCACGTATAACCTCCAATTGTCAGTGTCCATATTAAACTCCGCGATTTTTCCGATCGACATTGTGTAAACGCCACTTATTGTTCTCCACGCACGTAATTGTCCGAAAATCCCGTCGCCACTAAAGAATACCAGCCCAATCCTGCCGGATTAGCAATAATAAGACGGAACGATGTGATCGAGACACCATTTATTGTAAGACAAAAGCTTGACAAGCGGTTTCTTACTACCCTTAGGTAGAATTCTACACTGTTATAAACTACCTACATTACAGTCCTAAATTTAATTAATTAATTTAAAATGTAATAAAATTAAAAGATTATCTAATGCACAACAAGGGATTTGTGCAAAAGCGGGTCTAATACTAACAAGTATACTTTGAAAACGAAAGGGCAGTCACTGGAAGAGGAGAGCCGAAGATCGGGCTCATTGGCGTATCTTGGGAGAGGACTATATCCAGCAGTGGACCGACACCGGTTGATTATGATGATTAAATTTGAAATGAGAAAAAAATTAAATTTAAAAAGTTAGTAATTTAACGACAGTACAAAATAATGCCAAGTACAAGTATGTCACAAGCAAAAGAAACATGGAATTAAACGACCGGCGAAAAGCGAAACAACGCCATAAAACAAAGTTATCTCTGTTGAAACAAAAGTTGTATAACGCGGCATTATTAAATGTTAGAATGTAAAATAGCGCATAATACGTCGCTTATAACCTAGAGAATTGTCCAATTAAACATTAAAAGCGGCATTATGCGGATGGCAGGGAACGCATTAATTCAGTTGATGTTTATTAACGCGCCTTAATGTCGGTACCACGCTAAAATTGCACGATAATGAAAATTGACCTCTATCGCAAAGTACAATTCCTAAGTATTAGCTTGATCCAGGTTGATATAAACCCTTTGTATCAACCATTTGCACGTCCCCACTGCTGGAGCACGGGTCTCTTCCTGCATCGCAGGAAGGTGAGGCCATACTCCACCACGGGGGCCAAGTCCGGGTCTCTGCCTACCCCTCTGGGATACAGGCGTGAGATTATGTATGTATGTCTTAGGGCGGGTTTCTGAGTTGAGAATTTCACTAAGTAAGTAACGTTCTGTCACGCCCTTTTCTGAGAAATTCGACGACACAGCACTACTATTTACTTAGACATTCTCAATTCTGAAACTGCCCCATAAGCTACCTCACTCTACCCGCGTAGATAAGAGTCAAGTTATGAGAAGTCTGAATTTCATTGGACACAATTTACATTCTGTTTGTTAATTCAAAATACGATGTGATGTCGAGACAATTATGTAAAAAGGCAAAAATAAAGCTCTACTCTTACTATAGTACCTATATTACACGGGTCTAATCGAGATTATTTCTTAAGTGAAATGTCATCGTCAGGCTATCCTAGTCCACTGCCGGACATAGCCCACCCCTAAAGAGCGCCACGTTGTGCCATCATAGGGGGTAATGCCCATAATCCCTACGCTGGGCATGCGGGTTGGGGATCGCAGTTCGGTGGAATTGTACTGCAGGGGGCGCTGCTGCCCACCCCCCGGTTTGTGTCCTTTAGTCGCCATTTACGACACCCGCGGGAAGAATTTGGTTGGTGCTATTCTCTAGGCTGACACCACACAGCACATGTGAGTGCAAAAGTGAAATGTAATTATCTTAATTTACGCCGGTTTGGCAACGTTGCAGTAGCCGTAGTCACGGGTAGACGAAGTGGCGAGTCCATCCTACTACTACAAGTTTGTGAAGATGTCTGGATGTTTGTTGCTCAGTCACGCAATAACGGCTGAATACAGTTACATAAAACTTGTCATACAGATAGAGAAAGATCTGAATTGAGACATAGAGCACTTGATATCCCGGTAATGCATTCCCGTGGAATGATACTTTAATGTCACTGTAACCTTTTTTCAAGCCAAACAATAACATATATATTTATTGCGTTGCCATGGCAACAAGAATCATTTAAACGGAACGAATTTCACCGGGACAGCTAGTAATCAATATTATTATTTTTAAGGAAGACAACATAGGGAATTAAATTTAGTACACTCAATCTGATAAATACGAGTAAGTGCTTTAAGACACGTTTGATATATAATTACAAAAGAGCATCGCAAGTCAATAGAAGAAATACTCTTACTAGTCTTTTTATTAGTTTTAAGATTACCGTTAAAATGCGTAACGCTGTGCCCATTCCATGTTCAATTCCCAAGCTTTTACTGAACTCCACACTCTAAATCCAAATTCAGAGAATTTAGATATCACTAAACTTTAATATTTTAACCTTTAGTATTTGACGGCCTCAGTGGCGCAGCGGTTTGGCACGCCTGACTGTAAAACGGAAGGTCTCGGGTTCGATCCCCGGCCAGGTCTAACTAGTAAACGAACTTTTCTAGTTCGTCTCGGGTTTTGGATGTTATCTATTTATTTATTGTATTAAATCTATCGTCGAGTTAGCACCTATAACACAAGTCATTTAGTTGTACTTAGTATACTGCCGTCATAAAAGAAAAGGCCATAACTTCCATGAACATGATTTCGAGATAATTTAAGTTCAGTAAAAAACTAAATTTCAAGCTTGTCTGCTAACTTTTTGACGGTGATTCCTATTTCAAAAATACGAGAAAAATGTATAATTTTTATTATGTCATAAGGTATTTTCTTAAAATTAACGTGTTATATATTTAAATGCATTTTACTCTTTCTCACTAGTAAAAAAATAATTAATATTTGTACAATCCTAAGCTGGAAAGGCGTAACTTCACAGTTAGGGCTTTTTGGCTAAGCTTGTGTAATTACGCCTTTTTTCTCTAGTAGTTGCCATACTATGAGAAAGGTTTTTTTTATAATTAAAGGCCCCAATTATGAAATTGTGCCTTTTCTCGCTAGGAAACTATCCGCAAACGGCAACTTTACACTTTGTGATAAAATATCCTAAAAGCCCTACATAAATCCAATATCAACATATCAAGATACACACAACATAATTTTAATAAATCTAATTTTGAGATTATGTTTATAATTTCGTCATACTCTTTTTTGTTGATTTAGAATAACTAAAAACACTATGCTACAAAAAGATCTACAAGTTACCAGCTATAAAAAAGGATGACAATAACAAAACTTACCAGAACGATCCACAAATCACAAAAATAATATTTGTGCACGCGGCGCACTATGTAAGATTTTGGCAATCTAGCGAGACAATATTAATAACACTAAGAATTAAATTTGATCGTAAAAACACTACATAGTCACAGCTGACTAACCAATTATAATGAAAGTTAAAGTACAACAACAATAGGCGCGCACATTTTTTGGTTACGTCGAATGTAAATGGGTTTTGTGAAAGTACGTGGTCGAATTACTTGCTTTTGCAACGGATAAAATGTCGTCAGGTATGTAGAATATACTGATTATTTTTACTTAGTCCTTATTAAAATGTTTTTTTTTTAATACATACAGAATCACAATGGTTTATTCTCTATAAAAAATAAAGATAGTTCTATTAATTAGGCTGCCATAACTTTTGTACACCTTTGTATGCCATAATAATATTTTGAGTGTCACAGTAGACCCTTCCTTGATTTTATCAAAGCTGTTTTTGCTGCAACTATTCGCGGTTTTACAAGATATTTCTGTTTTACAGGTAGACAACTAATTGTGTCAAGAAAGGAGCTATTTGAAAAATTGCAAGATGCTAATCTTGTTCCTCGGAGTGGTGGTACTGAGCCCAAAATTGTGCTTTTGGAGTACATGAAAACCAAATTGAATCTACAGCATTGTTCAGAATCAATGTCAAAGGAACTAAACAGACTTATACATTCGTTTGTCAATGGTTTTCAACAAAGGTGGAAACAGTGTCACCGCAACAAGAAAACATTTTTAAACAAATACCATCAATGGATTAACAACACTATTGTCATCAACAATAAAGATTTACCAAGCACGAGTGGAGAACCGTCTATAAAGAAAACAGGAAGACCACAAAAAGATTTTGACTCAAGCAACTTGAAGACGAAAACACGGAAATTAAAGAAATTAGTAGAAAAAAGCACTCTTAGTGAGTTAACGCACGCTACCAGCCTCAAGTTAAGAAAATCAGGTAAAAGAGATGCTGCATCTATGTTGGGCGAATTGGTCTCAACACCTAAAAGAGCGACGAAAATTAAAAAAACTATTCGTTTTAAGAAAGAGTTACCGAAATTCTCTGTTGATGAAGCGTTAGCTCTGAATAACGCGACAAAGTTGAGCTTTCGGAAGTATCATACTATCCGCAAAATGGCACTTAGTAAGGGTATAAGAATTTACCCTTCTTATGATGAAATAAAAAAAGCTAAACTGCTTTGTTATCCACGCGACGATGAATGCACAATTGACGAGGCATCAGCTAAGATCAAGTTGCAAACCATTGTGGACCTAACAGTGCAACGGCTGTGCATTGTTCAAAATGAAGTTCTGCAATCTTTGTGTCGTGAAGAAAAAATGACTGTCCAAAATGTTACTATCATTTTCAAGTGGGGCTGTGACGGAAGTGGAGGACAGAGCAGGTACAAACAAAAAGCCAATGAGGAGACCTTTGAAGACTCAAACGTTTTAGTCACATCTTAGGTACCTCTACAGCTATATGGACTTAACGAACATAAACAAAAGATTATAATTTGGCAAAATCCACGCCCATCTTCGACGTCGTTCTGTAGACCTATTTGCTTTAGATTCACCAAAGAAAGCGATCATGCAGTTTTGGAAGAGTTCGAAAATGTGCGAAACCAAATAGCATTATTGACACCAACGATCGTTGAAGTTAATGGAAACAGGTTGGAAGTGCTCCAAAAATTTGAAGAAACAATGGTTGACCGAAAAATATGTAATATTTTAGCAAAAAACCGAGCTACCCAAAAATGTTACATCTGTTCAGCGACATCCAAACTGATGAACAATTTAGACGAGATACGGCAACGTCCATGCGATTCTCAGACATTCTCATGGGGCTTATCAACTTTACATGCCCAAATAAGACTGATAGAATGTGTGTTACACATTGGTTATCGGTTGGATATAAAAAAATGGCAATCTCGAACACCTGAGGAAAAGAAAAGTGTAGCAGACAGAAAAAAAAAAATAGATAGCTTCCGACAAGAGACCGGTCTTCTTCTGGACACTCCCAAACAAGGAGGAGGCAACACCAATGACGGTAACAGTGCAAGGAGACTTTTTAAGAATGCCGCTACTACATCGGAGATAACAGGAGTAGACCAAAGTCTAATTCAAAGGTTTTACGTCATACTACGTACGTTAACAATCGGCTTCGAAATAAACATCGAAGAATTCGAGAATTATTGCAATGAAACAGCTGATTTATATGTTTCATTGTATAATTGGTACCCCATGCCTGTCACTCTACATAAGGTATTGTTACACGGACCCGAGGTCATAAAACATTTTTTACTGCCTCTTGGCCAAATGTCTGAAGAAGCCCAGGAATCACGACACAAAGAATTCAGAAAATTTCGACTAGAACACTCTCGTAAAACCTCAAGGACAAAAACCAACACAGACATCTTACACAGCCTGCTTATATCTTCCGATCCACTAATAACAAGTTTAAAACCTGACTATACGAAAGAAAGTGATGCAGCTATTCACCCCGAAGTTCTCAAATTAATTAAAGAACCTAATTTAGAAACTTCCACACATCCTGTTGACACCGACAACACAGATAGTGATTCCGATGACTAAATGTAGATGTATATTGGTTGAATAATTAAGTGTAAGCAATAAATAATATCAGAAGTTACTGCATTTTTTTATTTCTATTATGTATAGTTTTGTCTCGCTAGATTGCCAAAATCTTACACTGTGCGGCGGTTGACCGGCGCTGACCTTTCTCACTCGGGCGCAACTTCTTCACTGGCGGACCGACCCCCCACACCCCGTGAAAATGCTAAGTGAAAAAGCCATAATTAGAGTACTATGGCTTTTTTCGTTAGGACTCAACTATATACATCAAGTACTAATGCTTATTAGAAAAGGCGTACACAAAATTATGGCCTTTCACACAAGTAAATCGTTGTTACTAATAGAAAAAGCCCTAGTTAGGAAATTATGGCTTTTTATGCTAAAATCATATGACTCAGGACCAAAATAATGGCCTTTTAAGCTAAGGTATATCCTGTTACAAACAAATTTGAGCCTTGTTGCAAAGACAAAAAGATAGAATTTTTCTTGCTCATTCTGAATCTGTATCTAACTCAATTTAAGAAAAAATTGAAGTTATGGCCTTTTTTATTATGACGGCAGTATAGGGCTAACGAGATCTGTGTAATATGTCCATGCCCATGAATATTAATATTTTAATCATAGCAAGTTCTTTAGTTTAACAATTTTTTGGAAAAAACAAACAAAAAAATTAATTTTCAGCTGGAGTTTTTGCAAACATTCCTAAAAGGTTTTTAACTTTTAATTTATCCTGACTTCCAGCGTCGTAAACTGCAAGGGTCAAAATTTGAATAATTATTCTCTTCAACTTTGATGACGATAATTATTTTTCACGAAAAATTGCTTGTGATATTGTGACGTACCCAGTTTGGTTATTATATGCGCGCACTCCGATATTTTGATTCCATTTATTCCGCTGACACCTTTTAAAATGTAATTAAGGAAGATCCTTGGTGACAAATGTTTTTATAGAATTGATGACGCATTAATAAGAATTACTGCCTGTCTAGTTTAGTATTTTAAAAACCTATGCAGAGGCTAAAAATTCTACCTATGCCGGGACTAGAACCCGCGACCTCTGGGTAACCGTGCCAACACTCTCCCCACTGATGGGCGGCTTACCGGCATCAGTGAAATTTCGAACCTCTTAACAATACTCTCTGTTTTACGTACAGGTAACAACATCTGGCTGAGGTAATTTGCGTCACTTGAGTACCTACCTTACTTTGCAGTAAGGTTTTACATCGGAATGATATCGCTTAATATTAATATAATAATAATTGGCCCTTTTGCATCTACTTAATGAGATGATTTATACAGCATCCAGTGGTACCTTCACTCACACTAGATGGGTGAAGGGACCACTCCGACGCTGTAGTGCCTGGGACATGGTTTTTATAGATGGTGTAGGCTTGCCCAGCACCTATACCATCCTGACAGCCTAGTCGGCCTAGTCCACAGGAAAGACTAGTCAATACGTGCGGAGCCAACCAAGCTGCGGGTTTCCTCACGATGTTTTCCTTTACCGTCAGCGTGTGGTATTGCGACTACAAATTCGCAAATGTACGTAACTTTCAAATTAAACAAAGTCATTGGTACATGCCCGCACTCGGGATCGAACCTGGGGCTCTCGCTTGCCAGTCTATGGTTCTACCCACTGAGCTACCACCGCTCCGCTTAATATTAATAGATACAGTTTAATATTATTTTTAAAAGTTTTTCATATTTACTGTACATAGGCGAGCTTGATGCTACTTAGAATCATCTACCAGCTAATATAAGTTTTGAAAAAAAATGCAAGATACCGAAAAAGGGTTAAAACTTTATCGTGATATTTTACTCCCTTAACTGGAATGTTTGTTTATTTACTACGTAGCTTATACTTTCATGTCTCTTTAGGATTCGTATAAGAAAATAACTAATTTATTCAATTCTACAAATTCTTTGAAAAAAATACGAATTTGCTTTTTGACATTATTACTTTACATATTTGAACTATTTCTATTAACAAAAATTGAAAATAAAAAAAAATTAAATTGTTTATTTATAACAGTGGTAACAATGATAGTGTCGAATCCTCCTTTTATGTTTACACCTCTATCAGGTGGAATTCGTTCTTCCGGCCGATTAGTTGTACTAAACATAATATTTTTTTACAAAGTTGACAGTTAAGCTTAAGTTATTATTGCTCTAAGCAATAAGGCCGCCAATTGTACTCTTTATTAACCCTTGTATGTCCCCAATGGTGGAGCACGGGTCTCTTCCTGCATCGCAGGAAGGTTAGGCCATACTCCACCACGGGGGCCAAGTCCGGGTTGGTGGAGGATTGAAAGACAGTGGCGGGCCTTAATGTCAGAAGTTATCAAGCCGCCCATAAGGCCTCTGACATGGCTTAACGACTGCCATTATATGACAGCCGGCACCAACGGCTTAGCGTGCCTTGCAAAGCACGGAAGCGCTCGGAAAAATGCCACTAGCGGTAGTCACGGGACGCTCACCCATCCTGTACCTGACCGCGCCTGTTGTTGCTTTCGCATTGTTGGACAGATTATCATGTCCTAATTCGCTTAAGCTACTCTTCGATGGCTTTATGAAAGTTATTTAAAAGCTAAAGATTGATTATGTGACTAAAAAAGTCACTTGTTATAGTTTTGGCGAGCCACGATCGTAAAGTTTCCCAAGTGATTGATTCCAATCACGCGGTTCGCCTAGGCCACGAGCGTATAGGGAAGAGCGGGTGATCGTGCTCTTCCACTATAAATCCAATTCCAATTCCAATTGTACTATATCTTTGTAGTTATTTTTTGTTTGTTTTTTCCCGGTGTCCAATAAAGAACATTCTTATCTTATGTTGTATAGAATCAGGCGTTACTTTGCGGAAATCCATAATAGCATTAAAAAGTTAAAATTACTTTACTGAATTCCGCCAAAAATCCCACAAGCACCATGCGGCTAGCTAATGCACCGCCCTCCCTCCCACTTTTTCAAGCAGAAGCAAGACACGAACACACCACCACCAACACCAATACTTGTGTGAGAAAACACGCGACGCGTTTCGCCTCTAACACTAGGCATCCTCAGGCTCCCAAATACAAGTGACCGTCTCCGCAAAAACGCTCCGTATTTATAGGCTAGGCCGCCCCTCCCCCCGATGACGCAATGTAACCGTTAAACTGGTGACCGTTAAACCGTTTCAACCGCCTATGGGCTATTGTTGTTTTGTGCAAATATATCGATTAATGGGGAAATAGAGGAGCTGCCCACCTGTTCATTCAGCATTGTAAACAACCTATCCCTAGATAATTTGGAAATTTCCAGCTGTTCTCATAGACAATCTCAACCCCTTAGTGCAGGTGTGTAAAATTTCCAAATTATGGTTATTATTAAGTACATGACCCGTATCCAAAAGGTGTTTGGCAAAATGTGATTTATCCGGATGATTGTTTCGGAAAGCTGCCACATGCTCCCTATACCGAGTTATAAAACTCCTACCGGTCTGGCCAATATACACTCCGTTACATTCCGGACAAGCAACTCTATACACCCCAGACCGCTGGAATCTATCCACCCTCTCTTTTTGATTGCACAGATTTCTAGCCAAAGAGTTGCTCGTCCTGAACGCAACCCGTATCCCAGATCTTTTTAACGTCCGGTGGTTTTTTCAGAAATTGGACCTACATAGGTAATACTTGACTTCATTTTTTGAGGCCTTTCAGGTGGCACTGCGTATAAAAGTCTACTAACCATACCGTTCCGCTTCCTGACCACCAGCCTATCAATCATTCGCCTGCTATATCCGTTTGCAACTGCTATTTGATAGATGGTATTTAGTTCCTTGTTGTAATTAGCAGAAGACATTGGCACAGTTAGCAAACGGTGAATATAGCAATGGAATGCTGCCATTTTGTGTTGCCACGGATGACAAGACGTTATTGGGATAACAGTGTCAGTCTGTGTTGGCTTTCGGTAAATCTCAAACTCATGCTTGTTACCCACCCTAGTTATTTTTAGATCTAGGAAATTAAGCGATTCGTTCTGTTCTTTCTCTAATTTGAAATTGATTTTAGGGTGTTTTGTGTTCAAGTTATTGACAAATGAGTCTAGTTGTCTAAATGTACCTGTCCAGCATATAATGATGTCATCTACATACCGGTAATAATAAAGTATGTTTCTCTTCCCAACTATATGATTACGTTCAAAATTATCCATGAAAATATCAGCCAGCAAAGGACTCAATGGTGAACCCATTGCTAAGCCTTCCTTTTGTTGGTAAAATGCACCATCAAACATGAAATAATTTTGACGCATGCATACTGTTGTTAATTCCAATAATTGTAATTTTTCCCCTGGATGAAGACGTTGCATGTCCATGAAGTCTGAAATGAACTGAAGACATTCAGGGTACGGAACGTTAGAGAAAAGACTGTCCACATCCAGAGAAATCAATTTTGCATTGCTGGGAAGAGAAACATCCTTAATCCGCTCTATAAGATCCAAGCTATTTTTCAGAACAAATTTGGGATTAAAAGCTGTCTTATCCCTAAGAAGATCGTTAAGACGTTTGGATAAATTATATGCTGGAGCTCCAATATAAGAAACAACAGGACGAATCGGTACATTTTCTTTGTGAATTTTAGGCAATCCATACAAAATCGGTGGCAGTGGATTCATAGGTGCAATTTTACTCTTTTCAACCTCTGGATTTGTAAAAATGAAAGATGACTCCGACACCGCCTTCTTGACCTCCGTCACAAATCTTTTTGTAGGGTCAGATCCTAGGCGGTTAAAATCGTCTCCCTGAATTACATCGTTAACCTTCTCTTTGTACGAATCTCGGTCCATAATAACTATAGTGTTTCCTTTGTCGGCTTTGGTTAGCACAAGGTTATTAGACTCCACTTTTAGCTTTATGGATCGAGTGGTAGAGGCATCTGTCATGTTATTATTTAACCTTGGGGTGTTTTGAATATCATTGGCTACGAGACTGTTAACGATGCCGCTTTTCTTATTAGTTACAATTGCAACCTCCGAATCCACCGCCAAATTTTGCAAACATTTGTCGTCCATCCTTGGTGTTATATTGTGTTTTAATCCCTTTTCCAATAGCGACCATTCATTTGGCGAAAACTGTACGTTTGTAAATTTTTTTACCCGTGGGCCAAAAGTGTGTGAATTCTCGCTAGTGTTCTGGGGAACAAAACGATTTTGTGTTAATTTACGGATTTTGTCACATTGGACAAGATATTTGCGGTGAGCTATTTGAGAAGCCATGTCTCTGGCCTTCTCGTCGAGTAAATCAAATTCAATATTGTGTAGATGGAATAATAATTCTGTGTGTAATATTTTAAGATGTTTCTTCCTTAAATTCACAAAGAAAATGTACCGATTCGTCCTGTTGTTTCTTATATTGGAGCTCCAGCATATAATTTATCCAAACGTCTTAACGATCTTCTTAGGGATAAGACAGCTTTTAATCCCAAATTTGTTCTGAAAAATAGTTTGGATCTTATAGAGCGGATTAAGGATGTTTCTCTTCCCAGCAATGCAAAATTGATTTCTCTGGATGTGGACAGTCTTTTCTCTAACGTTCCGTACCCTGAATGTCTTCAGTTCATTTCAGACTTCATGGACATGCAACGTCTTCATCCAGGGGAAAAATTACAATTATTGGAATTAACAACAGTATGCATGCGTCAAAATTATTTCATGTTTGATGGTGCATTTTACCAACAAAAGGAAGGCTTAGCAATGGGTTCACCATTGAGTCCTTTGCTGGCTGATATTTTCATGGATAATTTTGAACGTAATCATATAGTTGGGAAGAGAAACATACTTTATTATTACCGGTATGTAGATGACATCATTATATGCTGGACAGGTACATTTAGACAACTAGACTCATTTGTCAATAACTTGAACACAGAACACCCTAAAATCAATTTCAAATTAGAGAAAGAACAGAACGAATCGCTTAATTTCCTAGATCTAAAAATAACTAGGGTGGGTAACAAGCATGAGTTTGAGATTTACCGAAAGCCAACACAGACTGACACTGTTATCCCAATAACGTCTTGTCATCCATGGCAACACAAAATGGCAGCATTCCATTGCTATATTCACCGTTTGCTAACTGTGCCAATGTCTTCTGCTAATTACAACAAGGAACTAAATACCATCTATCAAATAGCAGTTGCAAACGGATATAGCAGGCGAATGATTGATAGGCTGGTGGTCAGGAAACGGAACGGTATGGTTAGTAGACTTTTATACGCAGTGCCACCTGAAAGGCCTCAAAAAATGAAGTCAAGTATTACCTATGTAGGTCCAATTTCTGAAAAAATCCACCGGACGTTAAAAAGATCTGGGATACGGGTTGCGTTCAGGACGAACAACTCTTTGGCTAGAAATCTGTGCAATCAAAAAGAGAGGGTGGATAGATTCCAGCGGTCTGGGGTGTATAGAGTTGCTTGTCCGGAATGTAACGGAGTGTATATTGGCCAGACCGGTAGGAGTTTTATAACTCGGTATAGGGAGCATGTGGCAGCTTTCCGAAACAATCATCCGGATAAATCACATTTTGCCAAACACCTTTTGGATACGGGTCATGTACTTAATAATAACCATAATTTGGAAATTTTACACACCTGCACTAAGGGGTTGAGATTGTCTATACTTGAACAGCTGGAAATTTCCAAATTATCTAGGGATAGGTTGTTTACAATGCTGAATGAACAGGTGGGCAGCTCCTCTATTTCCCCATTAATCGATATATTTGCACAAAACAACAATAGCCCATAGGCGGTTGAAACGGTTTAACGGTCACCAGTTTAACGGTTACATTGCGTCATCGGGGGGAGGGGCGGTCTAGCCTATAAATACGGAGCGTTTTTGCGGAGACGGTCACTTGCATTTGGGAGCCTGAGGATGCCTCGTGTTAGAGGCGAAACGCGTCGCGTGTTTTCTCACACAAGTATTGGTGTTGGTGGTGGTGTGTTCGTGTCTTGCTTCTGCTTGAAAAAGTGGGAGGGAGGGCGGTGCATTAGCTAGCCGCATGGTGCTTGTGGGATTTTTGGCGGAATTCAGCAAAGTAATTTTAACTTTTTAATGCTATTATGGATTTCCGCAAAGTAACGCCTGATTCTATACAACATCTGAAATCGGTAAGCATAGCCGAACAGGCACGCTTGTACATCAAACTAACTAAACTCCACCGTGTAGCGGTTCAAAACGTTTGGTTTAATCAGCGTTGTAAACAATTAGGAGTTTTACCAGACTACATACGTTTAAACACCCGTAACAATAGCAGGGCGGCTTCTGTTGCATTGGACAAGGCACGTAAGATTTGGCTCAATGAGGAGTCTCGGAAATGGTTCACGGTTCGCGACAACCTGAAGGTACATCTTAAAATATTACACACAGAATTATTATTCCATCTACACAATATTGAATTTGATTTACTCGACGAGAAGGCCAGAGACATGGCTTCTCAAATAGCTCACCGCAAATATCTTGTCCAATGTGACAAAATCCGTAAATTAACACAAAATCGTTTTGTTCCCCAGAACACTAGCGAGAATTCACACACTTTTGGCCCACGGGTAAAAAAATTTACAAACGTACAGTTTTCGCCAAATGAATGGTCGCTATTGGAAAAGGGATTAAAACACAATATAACACCAAGGATGGACGACAAATGTTTGCAAAATTTGGCGGTGGATTCGGAGGTTGCAATTGTAACTAATAAGAAAAGCGGCATCGTTAACAGTCTCGTAGCCAATGATATTCAAAACACCCCAAGGTTAAATAATAACATGACAGATGCCTCTACCACTCGATCCATAAAGCTAAAAGTGGAGTCTAATAACCTTGTGCTAACCAAAGCCGACAAAGGAAACACTATAGTTATTATGGACCGAGATTCGTACAAAGAGAAGGTTAACGATGTAATTCAGGGAGACGATTTTAACCGCCTAGGATCTGACCCTACAAAAAGATTTGTGACGGAGGTCAAGAAGGCGGTGTCGGAGTCATCTTTTATTTTTACAAATCCAGAGGTTGAAAAGAGTAAAATTGCACCTATGAATCCACTGCCACCGATTTTGTATGGATTGCCTAAAATTCACAAAGAAAATGTACCGATTCGTCCTGTTGTTTCTTATATTGGAGCTCCAGCATATAATTTATCCAAACGTCTTAACGATCTTCTTAGGGATAAGACAGCTTTTAATCCCAAATTTGTTCTGAAAAATAGTTTGGATCTTATAGAGCGGATTAAGGATGTTTCTCTTCCCAGCAATGCAAAATTGATTTCTCTGGATGTGGACAGTCTTTTCTCTAACGTTCCGTACCCTGAATGTCTTCAGTTCATTTCAGACTTCATGGACATGCAACGTCTTCATCCAGGGGAAAAATTACAATTATTGGAATTAACAACAGTATGCATGCGTCAAAATTATTTCATGTTTGATGGTGCATTTTAATTCCAACAACATTCCAACAAAAGGAAGGCTTAGCAATGGGTTCACCATTGAGTCCTTTGCTGGCTGATATTTTCATGGATAATTTTGAACGTAATCATATAGTTGGGAAGAGAAACATACTTTATTATTACCGGTATGTAGATGACATCATTATATGCTGGACAGGTACATTTAGACAACTAGACTCATTTGTCAATAACTTGAACACAAAACACCCTAAAATCAATTTCAAATTAGAGAAAGAACAGAACGAATCGCTTAATTTCCTAGATCTAAAAATAACTAGGGTGGGTAACAAGCATGAGTTTGAGATTTACCGAAAGCCAACACAGACTGACACTGTTATCCCAATAACGTCTTGTCATCCGTGGCAACACAAAATGGCAGCATTCCATTGCTATATTCACCGTTTGCTAACTGTGCCAATGTCTTCTGCTAATTACAACAAGGAACTAAATACCATCTATCAAATAGCAGTTGCAAACGGATATAGCAGGCGAATGATTGATAGGCTGGTGGTCAGGAAGCGGAACGGTATGGTTAGTAGACTTTTATACGCAGTGCCACCTGAAAGGCCTCAAAAAATGAAGTCAAGTATTACCTATGTAGGTCCAATTTCTGAAAAAACCACCGGACGTTAAAAAGATCTGGGATACGGGTTGCGTTCAGGACGAGCAACTCTTTGGCTAGAAATCTGTGCAATCAAAAAGAGAGGGTGGATAGATTCCAGCGGTCTGGGGTGTATAGAGTTGCTTGTCCGGAATGTAACGGAGTGTATATTGGCCAGACCGGTAGGAGTTTTATAACTCGGTATAGGGAGCATGTGGCAGCTTTCCGAAACAATCATCCGGATAAATCTCATTTTGCCAAACACCTTTTGGATACGGGTCATGTACTTAATAATAACCATAATTTGGAAATTTTACACACCTGCACTAAGGGGTTGAGATTGTCTATACTTGAACAGCTGGAAATTTCCAAATTATCTAGGGATAGGTTGTTTACAATGCTGAATGAACAGGTGGGCAGCTCCTCTATTTCCCCATTAATCGATATATTTGCACAAAACAACAATAGCCCATAGGCGGTTGAAACGGTTTAACGGTCACCAGTTTAACGGTTACATTGCGTCATCGGGGGGAGGGGCGGCCTAGCCTATAAATACGGAGCGTTTTTGCGGATACGGTCACTTGCATTTGGGAGCCTGAGGATGCCTCGTGTTAGAGGCGAAACGCGTCGCGTGTTTTCTCACACAAGTATTGGTGTTGGTGGTGGTGTGTTCGTGTCTTGCTTCTGCTTGAAAAAGTGGGAGGGAGGGCGGTGCATTAGCTAGCCGCATGGTGCTTGTGGGATTTTTGGCGGAATTCAGCAAAGTAATTTTAACTTTTTAATGCTATTCTTATCTTATCTTACTATTTTTTTTTTTATTTTTTTTAATTAGTGAGTACACAAAAACCGCCTGTATCCCAGAGGGGTAGGCAGAGACCAGGGACTGCCACTTGCCACGATCCTGACGATGACGATCCACGATCGTTGCATGCACGCACGCCGGTTCCGGGTACTTTTTATCTTTCCCTTTGCTAATACATCCCCTATCTGGTCGATGTATGTCCGCCTGGGACGACCCTTACCAACCCTTCCACTCACATTCGCAATATATATTTGTTTCGTCTATCTTTCTTCCTTCATCCTCTCCACATGTCCAAACCAACGCAACATTCATGGTTTTAGATTTTATATTTAAATCTAGTTTGTTAGTATTGTTCTTTCTATCCTATTGAGAAGCGTTTCACCCATTGATCAGTCCTTCAGAGACTATACAGCTGTAAGGCCGGGATCACGTACTATTGAAAGTGCTCTTACGTACGTGAAGTAATAGCCACTCGAAACCCATTGCATTGCAGCTTCTGATGTCATAGAAAATGCTACGAGCGTGCTACGCCAGTGCTACGAGTTTGCTACGACGCCGCTACGAAAACTGCAACACAAGTGCTACAGATTAGAGCGGCGCCACACGGGCGTTGCGGCTGCACTGCTTCGTTGCATACTTTTTACAAAACCAAAGCTAAAATCAAACTTAAATTAGAAAAGTTATGTATTGGAGTGTTAGTGAAATTCGGGAAGCGCCCCCACCCTCCAACCAAAAGTGCTAGCATTCCGTGGATGCGCCTATTGTTCGCGCGAGAATCGATCGCGCGACGTAATCATGAATCTGTGGTCATTCATTCATTATTCTGTCATTCCGGTGCCGTCGCTCGTGTCGCTCGCTCGCTACTAATTTATCCAGCCATCTGCATACACATTCGCACGGTGACATACGCGCGTGATAAGTGTTCGAATTCTCGTAAAGTGATAGACATTTGGTGACCAAGAAACTTTATCAGCTCAAAGAACAATATATTGACAATATTAGACTATAAGTGAACAGTGCAGGAGTGTTCTCCGTGCGCTGGACGCATCAGCTCATCCATCACCGCTCATCATCTGCCCAACAGCTAAAGCGAGCCATCATCCACCATCACCAAGTAAGTCCATTCACTTCACCTCCCATTCCGCTCTCTCAACCAACCCATCGTGAGGTAGACCTAGCCGACACTGGCTAACTACCATTTTTGGTCCTCGAGCCGTTAATGAACCGGCTACCCATCATACAGTTCACTTATTGCCATATTTTATGCATTTCTGCCCGTTACCGTTAAAATGTATACCAATTTTTACGCATAAGTACGTAAATTCCATTGTCCAATTACAAGTTAAAAAGTTCCCTATAATTACATAAACAAGGTCCCAGACCTAGTTATTTTCATCTCAGCCCAAGTAAGCTATAAAGTCAATCTCTGCCTATAATCAATAGTTCCATAAAATAAGTCTAAAGTACTTAAAACTATTATTTCTGCTCAAATTCATAGAAATAAAAATAAGTAGGTAGTTTGTGAAAAGGTTCATAGTACTGGAACATTCCAGAAACGTCGAGAGCTCGGCGTAGGTACCTATAGCTTCGATTCGTGTAATTCGTGTTGCTATGTACTACGGTTACCTACCTATAAATGTGTTGGTGCTTAGGTGCTTACTTACATCCATAAGTGCTAGTTGTTTGTGTTTGTTACGTTTTTGTGAATGCATTCATTATTCCATGTTAATTTTCAGCTCAAATAATATCTCCGAATAGAATAAGTAACTTTTTTTCGGTTACGGACGTACTTACCTGCTATTGTTTAGTCCTCCATACGTTATTCATTCATTTCAAAGTAAAGGGTTTGGCAGTCTCGAAGTCTGTTGATAAAAAATACTAGTGCCTACTTCTAACATTCCATGACGTGATACATTTTAAAAGTTTGTTTAGTTAACAAGGGCCGAGGTCCTCATACTCGTCGCAATAATATTCGTTAGGGTTACGCACCTACTTACATAGGTTCCGCACAATAAAATCAGTGGTTTTACGAGACGTTCGGAAATTTAGTACCTACATCAATAAGTACTAAATCCGACTTTTGGTGTCATTGAAAAATTTAAACAAATAATATTTTATATATTCATTTTCTTGAATATTCTATGCTGGCGTATTATTCTCATTACATGTCATTCCTATTGCACTTGTAAACATAATTATACAAGATAATTAAAAAAAAAAAAAAAAATTATTTTGTTTGTTTTCAGTTGTCTCCGCACATAAACTCAATTATACACGGTGACAAATATTTTATCCACATTATTTTTTTGTGTTTAATTATATCTCTCTCTCTCTTCGGCACATCACACAGTTCCTACAACTCAGCTCAATACATACAGGGTGGAAAATATTTCATTCACTTTTTTTTAGTTTAATTTGTTTTTTTTATTCTCTTTCTCTTTCAGCCCATAACTCGGCTTCTACAACTCAGCTCAATACATACAGGGTGAAAAATATTTTATTCACTTTATTTTTCTTTGTTTAATTTTTTTTTACTCTCTTCGTCCCATCACACGGTTCCTTTAACTCAGATCAATACATACAGGGTGTTACAAAATACACTTGTCCCATTAGTTTTTAATTACTCAGAAAAAAAAGTCTCATGGCCTTGTAACATTGTATGTGTACAGACTGCTCGATTAGGTGCCATTATATAGGGTGTCCCATATTTTTTTTTAAATTTTTTTTTCTTCTCTTATTTATCTGCTGCCTTTATACATACAGGCTATTCATTTCAGCAAAGTTATATTATACAGGGTGTAAAAAAAAATTTGTTTTGTTTCTCTCTCTTTCTCTTTGCCATTTGCTGCCTTCACAAATACAGGGTGCTCATTTAAGTAAAGTAAAACTATACAGGATGTTTAAAAAAAAATTTTTTTTCTCCTCTTACTATATATTTCAGCTCCATTACCAAAACTTAACCTCATTGTTTAAATTTAAATACATATATATTTCAGCCCGAAGATCCATTTTGTCTAGTACCTTCACGTATCAGCCCAAGCGTATTGACCCGGTTTGTTGGTTTCATAGAGTACAACTTTTAACATTTCTTCTCTGTTTATTGCAAACTCATATATTACTCATACACCATGCCTACCAAATCTCAAGCCACCATTTTCCGTGAGGCATCAAAAGCCATCCTTCTGCTCAAGGAAATTTCTGTGGCGGTGCTCGCCAAGGACGCAAAGCAGTATTGTTTGGCCGACTTCACTGCTAGGTACACAATGCTCGAAGAGCATAAAAGTAAATTGGAGGACGTCTACCACGAATTGCTAGACAACGAAGACCTCTCTGATGAAACAGAGGCCGCCTACACGGGCAAATACGAAAGCGCAATTGCCGACTACAACGACATTTTAGTCGCGTTCGAAAATCTAAGCGTGGCCTCAGCCCTCCCGCAGACGTCTCACCCCTCCACCTCAGCCACGCCTGCAACAGTTCTGCTCAAAATTGCGCTACCAAAATTCAGGTCAAAGGTTGAAGACTGGCTTTCCTTTATAGCCATTTTCAAAAGCTTCACCGATGACATGGCCACCATTTCGGATGCTGTCAAGCTCCACTACCTGCTCTCGTGCCTATCAGGCGAGGCACGCAGTTTGGTGTCCCATCTTCAGCTCACCAGCGAGAATTTTGCCGTGGCCATGGATATTCTCATCCGGCGCTACGACAATCGTCGCGTATTGATCGACCGCTTCGTAGACATTATCCTGGGGCTACCTCATATTCATGCACGCTCAGAAATCCGCACGATCTTTATGACTCCGCTCATTTCCGCTCAATGTGCACTCAACAACCTAGATCTGCCTATGAAAGATTGTGACTACGTTTTCGTGTCCATAGTGGTACGAAAACTTAAAGGTGAGCTCCGAACCCTCTTCGAGCGTAAATACGGATCGCGCCAAACTCTGCCCACACTTAAAAATCTTATCAGTTTCCTAGATGACCACGCACGTTGTGTCGAGACCGAGTGGTCTAATTCAGCCCACCCACAACCTAGGCAGCAATCGCCACAGCCTGCCTCATACCGCACTCATACCCCTGTTACTTCTCCCCGAGGCTCGCCTCGTCAGCCCATGCAACAAGAATTTCGCCCCGTGGCCCCGGTTAGGAGTCGGCCAGAGTACCGCTCCACATCCCCAGCTCAACACAGGCCCGTTTACTCGGTACAGTCAGCTCATCAGACTACCGTCTCTAACCACATGCCCTGCCCATTCTGTAGAGATAGAAGCCACAAGCTCATCGCCTGCCCACAATACAACGACCAACCGATCCAAGGCCGTTGGGACTTCATTCAGGCCCGCAACCGCTGTCGACGCTGTCTGGGCCCCCATTATGAAAATGAGTGCAAGTCCACACGTACCTGCAAAGAGTGTGGAAACGCCAGACACCACACATCTCTTCCTCGCCCCAACGCTCCATCCCCCACTCATACATCCGCTCATCTACTCCCTCCTCATCTGCGAGAGCTACCCAGGCAGCGCCAACCTCATGACAATCAACACTTTTCGGCTCACGCATTACAATAACTCATGACTCACGCTCCCCCTGTAGGCCTAGCGCAGGTGGCCAACCATGACTACCTACAATAACAGAGCACAACGAAGAAAATGAAGAAAATCAGCACACACAAACACATTCAGCCCACACACACTCAGCTCACACATACAGCTCAAATACACACACATCACAAGCTCACTCCGCGAATTCAGCTTCAACAGTAAATCATTATTGTTATAATTTCGCACAACCTGAAGAGCACGTAACTAATTCACCGATTTTATTGCCTACCGTTACACTAAAAATAGCAGACGTGCATGGTCAATATCACACAGCACGAGCCCTGTTAGATTGCGGTAGCATGCTGACACTGATAACTCAGCGCATGGCTCGAAATTTAAATTTACCGCCAAATTCAACAACACTAAAAATCGCCGGAGTAGGCAACCAACTCACACAGGAATCAAAATCATCAATCACAATAATGTGCCGACCTACACATCGTGACACGCCTACGATTACGGCTACTGCACATGTTTTAAAAAATGTTACCGGTTATCTACCTCTACAAAGGGTCCCACACATTGCACGGTTGAGTAAGCAACCACTGATTCCCTTGGCAGATCGGGAATACAATATACCAGCTCCTATCGATCTTTTGTTAGGTTCAGACGTTCTTGGCCAAGTTCTGGACGGGACTAAGGTCTCGTTAGGCCCGGGGGAGCCTATAGCCTTCGGCACGATTTTTGACTTTGCATTGATAGGCCCCATTGAGGACTTATATGCAACACCGACAAACCAGTGTAACTCAGCTCACGTTATCAACTCCCAGTCGGAAACTGACATATCTGCACACGAGATTCTCAAAAGTATTGAAAGGTTCTGGGAAACCGAAGAACCCCACGCCCGACTAAACAAACTCACTAGTCCTTTGGAAGATCAGTGTGAGGAAACATTCAGCACAACTACAACTCGTGACACTTCAGGTCGCTACATGGTCACTCTGCCATTTCTGACCAATGCTCCAGAACTCGGTAACACTCACGCTATTGCATTACGTAGATTCCTTAATCAGATCCGCCCCTCCGCGCAAAATACAATGATTTTATGGCAGAATATATTAATTTAGGTCACATGTCTCTATGTCATCCCAATACTTTTACTCATAAGCCTCATTTCTATATTCCTCACCATGGCATCTTTAAGTCCGGAACGGAAAAACTCCGCACAGTTTTTGACGGCAGCTGCAAGAGTTCAAATGGCGTCAGCCTTAATGACTGTCTCCACACTGGTCCAGCCCTTCAACAGGATATTGTTGACATAATAATGAATTTTAGAACCCATCCTGTGGTGTTCAGCACTGATATACGCATGATGTTTAGGAACATTTTCATTCACCCAGATCACAGAAGCTTTCAACTCATTCTCTGGCGATCATCACCAGATCAGCCCTTACTCACATACGCTTTAAATACTGTCACGTATGGTTTACGTTCAAGTCCATATCATGCTATCCGCACACTCTTAAAATTAGCTGATGATGAAGGTCATAGCTATCCTGCAGCTGCTAAAGTTATACGTGACTCCATATTCGTCGATGATATTCTGTGTGGTCACGACTCAATAGAATCCGCTCAAGCACTTCAAACCGAGCTGATAGAATTATTAGCTTTGGGAGGTTTTCAGCTCAGTAAATGGACCTCTAATTCCCCAGTACTACTTGAACGATTCCCAGAAGACCAATGTGACATGCCCAAGAATTTTGATGTCAGCCCAGACCTCAACGCTATTAAAGTGCTCGGTGTGCAGTGGATTCCACAATCTGATGAATTTACGTATCGTACCTCTCTCTCACCTATAACTCACATTACAAAGAGAACGATACTCAGCGCAGTAGCGTCTCTTTATGACCCCAACGGTTGGGTGACACCGGTCATTATTCGAGCAAAGATTCTCCTTCAGAAGCTGTGGCTTCTTAAACTAGGATGGGACGATCCCACACCTGATGATATACAGAATCAATGGCTGGAGATCGCCGAAGATCAAGTACAAGCCCATATAGCAGTCCCTGATGTGGACACTTCAGGGACTGCGCACTCGTTTCAGCTCACTCGACAAGCTCGTTGGAGTAACAGCTTCTCTCGTACACCTCATTATAGATAACTACCACAAAATACACTGCCATCCTGGCACAGACACTTTACACGCAATACTCCGCCAGCAGTTCTGGATATTATCAGCACGTCGCGTTATCAGACATCGCGTTTTCAAATGTATTACTTGTTTCCGATGTCGCCTACAGTCTAAGGCACCGGTAATGGCCGATCTGCCCATAGACCGAGTTACACCTCAACCAGTATTTAGTCAGGTATCAATAGACTTCGCAGGACCGTTTCTCGTCAAATCCAGCACATTACGATATGCCAAACTCTTGAAAACGTACTTTTGTATATTTGTGTGTCTCTCAACAAAGGCGGTTCATTGGAATCAGTCTCGTCGCTCAGCACTGATGCCTTTCTCGCGACATTACAGAGATTTATTTCGCGTCGCGGTATTCCCGTTCTCATACGCTCAGACTGTGGTACTAATTTTGTAGGCGCTAAGAATCAGCTCGTTGCAATTCAGAATTTCCTAGCTTCCAACGATGATGCAATCACACATAAGCTTAGCAATCAGCACATAACTTGGTTATTAAATCCACCTACCGGACCGTGGTTCGGTGGTCTACATGAAACAGCAGTCAGATCTTTAAAACAACTGCTTTATCGCGTAGTTGGTGAGCAACACCTCACGTTTGAGGAGTGCTGACACGAATCGAGGCTGTGCTGAACTCTCGGCCTCTCTGCCCACTCTCTTCAGATCCCACAGATTTCGAAACTTTGACGGCAGGCCACTTCATAATTGGCCGTCCTCTTTCAACTCTTCCCGAGACTTCATTTGATGATAGGTCTCTCTCAGCTCTTAAACGTTTTCAACTCATTCAAGCACTTTCTCAGCGCTTTTGGGCTCTATGGACCAAATCCTACCTCCACACTCTCCAAACCCGCTCCAAATGGATCTCTCCTCCTTCCCCTCCTCAAATCGGCGAGCTCGTCCTCATCATGGAAGATAACATACCGCCTCTGCACTGGAAGAGAGGAAGAATCACTCGCCTCCTACCTGGAAAGGATGGCGTTGTAAGAGTAGTGGACCTGGATACCAGCACAGGGACCCTTACAGGACCGGTCCTCAAGATTGCCAGGCTCCCACTAGCTATTGAAGATTGAGGATTTGGGCCGGCCCCCCAGGATATTCGCGCGAGAATCGATCGCGCGACGTAATCATTAATCTGTGGTCATTCGTTCATTATTCTGGTCGCTCCGGTGCCGTCGCTCGTGCCGCTCGCTCGCTACTAATTTATCCAGCCATCTGCACACACATTCGCACGGTGACATACGCGCGTGGTAAGTGCTCGAATTCTCGTGAAGTGATAGACATTTGGTGACCAATAAACCTTATCAGCTCAAAGAACAATATTAGACTATAAGTAAACAGTACAGGAGTGTTCTCCGTGCGCTGGACGCATCAGCTCATCCATCACCGCTCATCATCTGCCCAACAACTAAAGCGAGTCATCATCCACCATCACCAAGTAAGTCCATTCACATCACCTCCCATTCCGGTCTCTCAACCAGCCCATCGTGAGGTAGACCTAGCCGACACTGGCTAACTACCACCTATCCAAATGGTGAGAATTTAACACGTTAATACATTATGAATATTACGAGAACTTACTAGAGAGTTCACTAAAATGATCGTAAAAATATAATCTACATAAATAAATCATTTATTCACATAAGACACACACATGTATACAATGTTAAGCCATAGAAATCTTATTACACGTTCAATTCAATTTATTTCAACGTAAAGAATTTATATTGTGTTTGCACAGCACAAAGTAAGCATTTAATGTACGCGTGAATTAAGCACGAAGTAATGGTGAGAATTTAACACGTTAATACATTACGAATAATACGAGAACTTACTAGAGAGTTTGCTAAAGTGATCGTAAAAGTATAATATACATAGATAAATCATTTATTTATATTAGACACACACATATTTATAAAGCGAAGCCACAGAAATTGTATTACAAGTCACAGCACGAAGAAAGCATAAACAATACAGTAGCATACATGAAAAGCGAAACAAACAGAAAATTAGCCATACACGGTACGGCAATGTACCTTGGCAATGTACTGGACTAAGAGTACGAGGTGTGGCAAATGTAAATGGCCTCCGATTCAGTATATGCTGAAAATTCGGAAAAAATTTCAGCGCTCTATCGTCTATTTGTCTCAATGTTTGACTCTATACTTGGCTCTGTGCGTTGTTCAGTTAGACAAGTTTATTGACGACAAATGCTCGATGATCTGTTACAGTCAAACGCTCAGGTCTATCACCACCTTTATGCGAGCATAAACACCTTGAAAGTTGAAACCTCGTTCGATAAATGGGTACCCATGCTTGCTTAATGCAAATCGGGTTGGTGCGAGTTCTGATGTATGATAATGCGTCGGATAAATTATCACCCGTGAGCGCAAGTTGGTAATTTGTACTCGCTGGAAAATTTTCAACGCTTAAGAAGAGTTACGTTGAACTTGACTGATATACATTTTACTTTAAGGCTTTTGTTAAGTATGGCATGCCATCGCGCTTGCAAACTCTAACATTTTTAATAATCCGCTACTTGACTCGTATCAAATTTAACGCGATAAATGAATATTTCCTGTAGTATTTAACGTAAAAAAACTAAAATATACTGACTTTGCTAAGTAAGTGTGTAGGATGGCTGCAAAATTTGCAAATTAAAAAATATTTTCCGCTTTTGATTTGAAATGGTGAAAACGCTATCCGCCATACTGAAAGCAACTTTAGTTTGTAAACAAACATCTGTCAACCAGACCCAGTGGACGTTGACTATTATAGGACTTACATCAAAGTGATCTTCACATAAATACCCCCGAGTTTCAGTCGATAAAGTATCGCGGTCTCTTTTGGCAAGTTTGAGCCAATTTTTTCGTAAGATTATTTCACTCGGTACACGAATCATGTTTGATTGACATGTTTTTGCATTCTCGAACAAGACAATAATGATAATTGCTATATCTTGCATGTAAACTCAATGAAATCATGATTGCGATGCTGTTAATTCACTATTCTCACAGATCACTCACAGATGTTGAATGTCAAACTTTGTTTACAAGTGTAGGTCTTCAAACCATAGACAAAAATGGCTGATCGCGTTTTTGGCTGTTTAGCAAAGCAATTTTTTTTGTTGCTTTTAGGTCTTTAAAAAAATATACTAACATATTTTTTGGTCTAATGGAAGAGATTTACCATTTAAAACTTACTTGAAAAGAGAGTCAAATAGCGGATTGTAACAAAAGTATTTTTTTTAATGTGGTGTGTGGCTTTTCTAGTTAAGAATAGTTGATGATAAATTTTGGTATTGTTGACTTAATTTGGTCTAAAATGATGTAATTATTATTATTGTTGGTAATATTAACATTATAACATTTAATACTAATATTAATATTAACATTATACTATTAATATTATACTAATATTAACATTTTTTAACAAAAAACTTTTAATAATTTTAATAATCAGACGTGGAATGATATTTTTTTTATAAATTTATTTCAGTCTTTAATTTCTGGGCCATCTTCGGGTCCAAGCTGTAGTGAAGGGCAGCGAAGAAACTCAACTCTATCCATCTTTTCTCAAATAGTCCTATAACAATTTATAAAGCACATAACTCTCTAGTTACAAAGAACACAAATCAGAAGCAACGGGAATGTAAACTCACCAGACTGGCGACAAACCACGACGAACCTTTCCTTGAACCAACACGAAGCAAACGTGACAGCAAGAGGGGCGAGCCCCACAGAGTACCAAGCGAGCCCGTACTGCGTACGTGTTACATAGGAACCACAGATAGGAACGGTGACGTCATGAGATTGTTGCCAGTCTTTACGCAAAAATATTCCTCCCAATAATAAAAACTATAGAAAAACAAAAAAAAAACTAAACGGCAAAAGTCCCTAATTGTGGCCGTAATTTAATATTTTCGACCGTGAGCTTTTTGAAGGACAATTTGTAGCTAGTGAATTCTTAATGTAATGGCAGTCGTTAAGCCATGTCAGAGGCCTTATGGGCGGCTTGATAGCTACTGACAGTAAGGCCCGCCACTGTCTTACAATCCTCCACCAACCCGGACTTGGCCCTGTGGTGGAGTATGGTCTAACCTTCTTGCGATGCAGGAAGAGACCCGTGCCCCAGCAGTGGGGACAGACAAGAGTTGATAACGATAACGAACGAATTCTTAATAGCAAGATCTTAATTTTGGAACAGTGAAAAGTTTATTTCCAATTTACATCGTCTTCCAAAGTCTCTTCCCCCACTGTCAAAGGCGTCTTAGCTATAAATTCGCAAAATAATACGCTTCCTCACTTTAATTTCCAACAAGACCTTTTGTTGCCCGGAAACATAAAAGTACCAACAGTATTGTACATAGCTCACAATACAACAAAAGGCGGGCGGAATATCATAAAGCGCAAAAATGTACAAGCGAGATATAATATACGCACGCCGAACGACAAATAACCTCTCAAAGGGACTCTGAATACGGAAATCCTTTGAGATAATCATCGACCCATTTGAATTGTGCCCTTAAACGAGTGTGCTGGGGTGCCATTCCACCAACTTTTGCTATTATTCAAATGTTTGGGACCGCTCTATAGTTGTCCCGGTTGCTTAGAAAGGCGGTTATAGGGGTTTATGGTCAGATTAACTATGTATTACTAACTTTTTGTAGTCTAGGAAATGATTAAATTAAATTTCATTTCATTGCATGTGTAAAAAAATCATATACAGTTGTTAAAAAAAATAAAATAAAAAAATTATTCATGGACATATTACACAGATCTTGTTAGCCCTATACTAAGTACAACTAAATGACTTGTGTTGAACGTGCTAACTCGGCGATAGATTTAATACAACAAATATATAGATAATATCCAAGACCCGAGACAAACTAGAAAAGTTCATTTCCTAGTTTGACCCGGCCGGGGATCGAACCCGAGACTTTCAGTTTTACAGTCAGCGTGCCAAACCGCTGCGCCACCGCGGCCGTCAGGTTAAAAGTTTTATTTAAACTTTATTAGGTATAAACACTTATTCTAGTCTATAGTTTGGGGTCTTTTTGTCAATTTTTCTCCAAATTGATCTAGATTTTGAAATGGACACCTAGTTTGAATTGTAACGTTCATTTCCGTTTCTACGCTACTTTGAATTTCATTACAGAGGTCATTGCTTGCCACCTGAAGATAGCAACATTGATGTTTTGAGTATCGAAGGGTTACTAGAAGAAAAAATAAATATTTTAAAATATATTTGTCTATAATTTTATGTCCCACTGCAGGCCATAGGTCTTGTCTCAGCGACAGATGTTTATTTTTTTTTTAACAATTCTGTCATCATATGTATTTTACATAAATCAAGTACAATTTACCTAGTAGGTACATAAGATACTCCACGGACCAGACGACGCAGAGTGCTTAGCAAAACTTGGTTCCTACGACCCCTCTCCAGGATAAAGGCGTGAATCTATGTCGATATCAACCCTTGTGTATCCCCACTGCTGGGGCACGGGTCTCTGCCTGCATCGCAGGAAGTTTAGGCCATACTCCACCGCGGAGGCCAAGTACGCTTTGGTGGAGGATTGTAAAACAGTGACAGAAGTAATCTGCCTCTAGATCATCTGTGTTTCTCGTTTCCGAGTCTGAATAGACACACTAATATTATAAAGGCAAAAGTTTGGGAGTGTGTACGTTTGCTACATCTTGACGTCTAAACGGCTAAAGCGATTTCAATTAAATTTGGTTTGGAGTTAGATTAGATTAGATTAGAACTCTTTATTGTACACATCAGAAAAGAGTTAGCTGACACGCTGGATTAACATTTTAACAGTTTTATCTCGAGATAATATCTTATTCCTAAGGGAAAAACAGAAAACCGCGGGCAACACCCCGGGGCACAGCTAGTAAAAACAAAAAGAAAAAAAAACGAAAAACTCTTTACTTACTGTGGCTTGGATTGTTTCTGCGTATTACAGTCCAACTAATTTATTCTAATAGAATCACCCAGTCCATCAATTATAATTTCCATTTTTATGTACAATAAAGTGTTCTCTGTCTATCTACGAGTATATACTCGTAGTCCACCAAAACATAGCATAGCCGCCAATACATTGGCGAGTGGTATTTTGTGGCGAAGCGGTAGCGCATCTGCCTACCGTGCGACAGGTCCTGGATTCGAACAAAGACTGGTGACAAAAAACCCCAGGTCTTGGATGCTTACATGTTCCTACGGCGCAGGGTATCCTAGTGTGGGGCCAGAAGCAATGTATGTCCCAGTATGTGAATGTTATGCATAAGCAATCAAATCAGAGGTTTCCTCGTAGATGCATCCGTAGAATTGGGAGCGTCATTCAGACAAGTTTGCTGAAGACTCTAATACAAAAGAAAGGGGAAATAGTGGGTCCAATTATTGGAATATAGAAAATATGTATTCCACAAAAGATCATGAAATACAGAACCGGCAACTGGTAGTTATTGTGATATTTAAAATGTGAAGACAAAAAACACAGTCAAAATGTCGCTCTCTTTTAAATATCTAGAAGATAAGTGATTTTGATCACAATTACAGTTTTTAATCTAAAGGGGCATTCATCGTTCAGGTTTATTTAGTTCATCAAGCTTATTTGAAGTTTAAATTGTTTATCAGTTGCGTCTTTCATTTTTATATATTTTGTAACATAAATCTTAAACATTTTCACTAATAATAAGATAGTTCCTGATTATATAATTTTTTTGCACTAACCCGTGCTAAAACCATTTACAAGCCTATTTAGAGGCTAAAAATTCGACTCGAACCCGCGACCTCTGGCTAACCGTGCCAGTATGATAGCTCCTACCATTTGTCCAGTGATAAAATTCGTAAATAAAATTGGCCAAGACTTTTGACTGCCTCCTTAGTCTAATCGTTAAGGCTCTTGGCTACCAAAACAGAATTCGTGAGTTCGATTCCCACTGGGGCCGTCGTCCATTTGAATAGGTGGCCTTAGTCTGTATGCATTTTTATGTTTGTAACGTCCAAGTTCCCATAGTACCAGTTATCCTAGCTTGTGACCAGGGGGGCGAGTCTCTAATATGCATAGTTGTTCAATTTAATCATATTAGTCCGGAATTGGTCGTTTCTTTCACACTATCGATAGACTAGTAACCAATCGCATTGCAATGGTATAACCCGTGCTACTTAACTCGGGGCCTCAAATCGCGATTTGATTTTATTTGCGAGCCTATTTAATTTGCCGGGTTATACCCCTGGTATGACATTGTACTGCTATTGCAATTAAGATTACTACATTCAGGCAAATAACAAGCATTGTCGAGATTATACAGGGCGTCCCACGCCCATTTTTTTTTGTGTAGTAGCGGGTTCGATTCCCGGTTCAACCGTGTAATTATTTAAAAATCTATGAATGCAGTTTAGATTGTTTTTGAAACTAAAATAATGTCTTCTTTCAGTAAAATGTTCCATCTACAATATTAACGGCACTTTCCCTCCATGTAGCAAAGCCGTGGGACGCCTTGTATAATTCTATTGAAAAAGACTCTAGGGCTTTGATTGTGTTGTGTGAAAGTTATTATCATCTTGCAGTCGTGCTGTAGGTCTGGGCTATGCCTCTTCACGGCTTAAAACCATTAAACAAAAAGAACAGAAAAATTTTGTATTAATTTACACCATGCTTATAAATTTGAGGTCTAATTATTTTAAAGGCGCCTTACACATTCAGATTTCCCCAGGAAAAAATCCTTCACAGGACCATGTGGTAAACAGTACCCGCAAAATGGATAATCGGATGCTCTAACAAACGCTTGGCCGCTCCACCAAACATGACGTCACAGGCTGCGCTTGTCATTTGATAGACGTTTCAATTCGCATAGCTGCGAACAGATTAATAGATATCAGCTTAATGCGGTGATGGCGGAATTGCGTTTTCTACCCAAGGGACGCTTTTAACCGGTTATTTCCTGGCCGATTCGAATATGCACACGCACAAAACCCCGACGTACAAACCGGTTTTGGTCGCGGCGCCTGCCAAGTGTTTAACACTGCTATAACTTTTCTAATTTACGTTTGGCTTTGGTTCTGTAAATTAAAATAAAAAATAAAAACCGACTTCTGTACACTATAGGGCACTAAAAACGCAGAAATAATTAAAAGAAGTATGACCTATAAATTTAAAAATCGTATATATCTAGCTATTGTAAAATTATATCTTGAAATAGGTGCCAAGTTCCAGACCAGCACATACATTTTGGTTACCGACTCCAAGATATTTTTCTACAAAAAAGCAGTTAGAAATAGGTGTTTATAAGAATTTGGGGTGTTTAGGAAAGACTGACGAAACAAATATATCGAGCGAACGTGGATAGAAGTGCCGGGTCGTCCCAGGCGGACAAATTTCAAGCAAATAGGCGCTGTATTAGCAAAGGGCAAGATAAAAAGTATATTTATTAATTTCATTACAATCATTCAAGTCGTGAAACAATGTGAGTAACTTGTCTAGGGCTGGTTTCATAGAACAACAATTCATTGTTTTCTGTGTCAATTCTATGTACATTGTGGAAAGTTGATCAACCCACAGATTAACAAGTAGGACTACATAGATACCCAATATAGATTTTTCTCGTTTTTGGCGAATTTCCTTAGTTACTGTGAATAGTAGTTTTATAAAACACGTCCCACTAAAAGTTATAAACGTTCCACTGCAGGGCTCAGGCCTTCTCCCAGAGAGAGAGAATGGGCTTAATTATCACGCGTGCCCACCGCGAATTGACAATTTCAAGCGCAGAGGTATTTGCACACCTCGAACACTCAGATTTCCTTATGATGTTTTCCTTCTCAGTTAAGATAAGATAAGAATATTCTTTATTGTACACTGAAAAAACAACAAATACAAAATAAGTTAACATGTTAGTTGGCTTTTCGCGGCCTCTTAAATCAATTAGGCTCCTCTTCAAATTCCTATAATAATGCTAAATTAGACTTCTCGTAACAAAAACATCCTCCAAACACATTTCCCTGATGAGAAACTTAAGACTCTCATCTCTCTCAAGCCCTGATTATGAACAGCTAAAGTTTGTTATGAGTAAGCTGAAATGTCTAAAATTACTTGAGCAATTAGTAAAACTCTTTCACTAGACCGTTAAAATGGTTCTCAGTAATAACACTTATAAGACGACAAGGGCAATTAAGATCGAGAAAAGTTACGCGCCGTTTGACCTTGTTCTTTTTGAGAAAAACATCTTGAGCAAACCTGAGTGTCGGGGGGCATTTGAAGTCGCTAATTCGGAGTAAGAAAGTGAAAGTGAAGTTGTATTTATTGCCAACGAATTTTAAATAAAGTACAATATAACTGAATTCAATCTTAAAAACCTATTTATAGGCTAAAAATTCCACCCAAGCGGGGTTTCGAACCCGCGACTGTATATATATATAGTTAGTTAGTTAGTTAGACCTGAGATTTCCGCACTTAGCCTCATGATTGGGCCATTGTACGTAGTGGAGCTGTTCGTTTACTCCAGCCAGCCTATCTCTTTCCAGAAAGCCAGCAGTGCTCCGATGTCACTGCAGGCTTCCTGAAGGGACCCCGGCTTCCCAATGATGGCGGTCCGTTGCTTTTCCACGCCTTCGCAGTGAATGGTCACGTGGGCGGGTGTTTCCTCTTCTTTGAGGCATCCCCGGCAAAGCGGGCTGTCGGTTAGACCCATGTTGTAGAGATGTCTGTTCAGTGAGCAGTGGCCTGTTAAGATTGCCACAGCTTTGCGCAGATTTTCTCTTCTCAGACGCAGCAGGCTACGTGAAAGACGTTTCGAGATTGTTGGTAAGGCCTCCCTGGCTTGTCTACATTTGGTTTCTGTTCTCCAAAGTTCAGCATGCTGGCTTTCTGTTCGCGACCTCAACCATTTTCTAAACTGGTTGTATGGGAGTGGGAGCAGGGGTTCGGGTCCTTCCACTGTGGTTTCCGAGCCTCTTTTAGCGAGTTCATCTGCGGCATCATTGCCCAGGGAGCCGCTATGACCCTTTATCCATTGTAAAGTGACTCTGTTATTTGTTGACAGTTTTTCCAATTCATGGTGACACTCTAGTATCAAGCTGTTGTTTGTAAGATTGCTGTTGAGTGCTTGTAGGACTGAGGCGCTGTCCGAGATTATGCGTATTGCGTAAGCCTTCGCATCTCTTGTGTTCAACAGCGCGACAGCTCTTGTTATACCGATGCATTCTGCCTGAAAGATTGTATTCAGGTTGCCAAGGGTTGTAGATATTTTTAGATTTAGTTCGTTGGAAAAGGCTCCTGCGCCCGTTCCTGTTTCAGTTTTGGAGCCGTCCGTGTACACTCTGACTTCGTGTATTCTCGAGTAGTCGGTAGGCTCCTCTTGCAGTTGTACCTTATATTTTTTGTCGAAAATATAAGTGTTTGGTATTCTGTCGCACACCGCTTCTATCATAGGCTGGTCCGAAACAGCGGCTGCTAGGATTTGTGTGTGTGGGGTGTAGCTGTTTTGTTTCCATATACCGGTTGTCCGAAGCCGTAGGGCAGCACTGGCTGCTTCTTGTTGAACGTGCAAGTGTAGAGGTCTGAGGTTCAACAGGGCTTCCAGGGCAGTAGTCGGTGTTGTCTTCATGCACCCAGCTACTGCGAGGCATGCCAGTCGTTGTAGCCTCTGTAATTGAAGTACTGCTATTTTCTGTTTTGTTCTGGTCCACCATACAACGGCGCCATAAGTTATAGCGGGTCTTATCACCGAAGTGTATAACCACATCATAAGTGACGGGCGTAGACCCCACTGTTTTCCTATGAGGCCGCGGCATTGCCAGAAGGTCATCTGGGCCTTGTTAACGATATTCTGTAGGTGCGAGCTCCAGTTTAGCTTGCTATCTAGCGTCACACCGAGATATTTAACTGTTGGTGACAGGGTTAGCGTTGTTCCGAAAAACTTTGGTAGGTTTTGTGTTTTTGGGTTACGTTTGTTTGTAAAAAGTACTAATTCCGTTTTAGTCGGGTTGGCGGTTAGTTGATGAGTCTTGCACCATCGCTCTACTATGCCAAACGCCGTTCTCATTAGACTGTATAGAATATCCTCGGATTTACCTATCGTCAGGATTGTTATATCGTCGGCGTAGCCTATTATCCAGAAACCACATTCATCAAGGCGTCTGATTAAGCCGTCAACTACTAGGTTCCATAGAAGTGGCGATAGAACTCCCCCTTGAGGGCAGCCTCTGGCCACTATTGCCCTCGTAGTGCTGTTTACCTTAAGCGTTATGGCTCTTTGACGCAGGAGGTTGTCTATCCAGCCCGTGATGGTTGGCTGCACTCCTCGTTTCACCAGCGCTTGGTTGATGCTACTGAAAGTTGTTTTGTCGAAAGCACCTTCTATGTCAATAAAGGCTCCTAAGACCATATGTTTATCTGAGAGGCCCTTTTCTATGGTTCTAACGACAGTATGCAGAGCTGAGTCTGTTGATCTGCCATTTCTATAGGCATGTTGTTGAGGATGTAAAGGTTTTGTTTTTAGGGCTCCTTCTCTTATGTGCCTGTCCGTTAGTCTCTCCAGCGTTTTTAAGAGAAACGATGTGAGGCTGATAGGCCTATAGGATTTTGCCTGTGTATAGTCTCCTTTTCCAGCCTTTGGTAAAAAGACTACTTTGACTTCCCGCCATGAGTGGGGAATGTACTGGTGTGCCAGGCAGGATTGAAAGATACACACTAGCTGTGGCAGTATTGTGTTAATTCCCCATTGTAGGAGTGCCGGAAAAATTTCGTCTATTCCAGAGGATTTGTAAGGCAGGAAGCTTTTTACGGCCCATTGTACTTTATCTTCGGTAATGACCGTGTTTGATACGGCCCAGTCAATATCAGCTGGCGATCGTTCGAAGGGCTCTTCCCATTGTTGTTTGTCCATGATCATACAATCTGGGAAGTGAGTGTGTAGTAGCAGTTCGCTTATTTCTTCGTCGGAGGTTGTGTATGTGCCGTCCGATTTCTTCAGTGAGCCGAGTCCTCTGTTTTTGTTTGTTGACAGAAGTGTTTTAATTCTTGCTGTCTCCTTTGTTGACTCGATTTTTTCACAGAAACGCCGCCATGAGCTAGTTTGGTAGTAGCGGATTTTCTTTTTGTAATCGTATTGTAGATCTTTGTATATGTCCCAGTCAGAATCCTTCCTGGTGTTTTTAGCGTGATTAAAGGCTTGCCTTAGCTTGCATCTTGTTCTTTCTAGGTCCTTGCCCCACCAGTGGCTACCAGGAGGTTCCTTGGGGTACGTTAGTGGGCAGGTCTGTTGGTATGTCTCCTGTAAGCAGGTTGTTAATGTTTCTACGTTGTGATCTATATTGTATATATATATATATATATATATATATGTATATATATATATATATATATATATATATATATATATATATATATATATATATATATATATATATATATATATATATATACAGGCGCTGGAAAGAGCGCTGGCACGGATAGCAAGAGGTCGCGGGTTCGAAACCCCGCTTGGGTGGAATTTTTTGCCTATAAATAGGTTTTTAAGATTGAATTCAGTTATATATATATATAATATTATAATTTAATACATATTATGTTAGACTCCAGGGGCCGAGCGGAAATAGATAGACTCCACAAAATTGCCCTCTAATTTATTAACCTACGTATTAGTGGATAAAATCCCGAGATCGAGGACTTTTTGTAATCTCCACTTAACACAGCATAGCTGAGAGAAATGATATTCAGAGTCGAATTTAATTTCCCGAAGGGTCTTGAGCCAGTGCGCGTCGCACTAGCGGGACTTCGTTTGAAGAATCACAGACTCAGATCCAGAAAGGGAAATGTGTATGTACTGTCTGCCCGTATTTTTCATAACAAGAAAAAACTGTAAATTATTCAAAACAACACTGTTTAAACCTTTTAGTCAAGAGACACCATTTTACTAAATTGCTGTCTTGTCGTGGACCACCCAGTTGATTGATTGGTAATATACTGGCAGTTAACTTTTATTTCATTTTATTTTGCAATCATGGCGCCGCAGACATCTTGTAATGCACCCAGGTACCATCAGTGGACCGCGGACCACCGGTTAAGAAGCACTGATATAAAAGAGAGACATTTTATTCATACCAATTGTAGTTCAAATGTATATTCTACAGTATAACCAAACTATAAAATCAATAACAAAAGAAACATTTTTCTTAAGCACGAAAAATAACAACATTCGGTCAACGTTGCTTTGTGTCAAATTTTAAAATTCTATGTCAATGGAAAGTCCCACTGCAGGGCACAGCCCTTTTCCCAGAGACAGAGAGACTATGGGCTTAATTATCACGCTGAAATTAAAATGTGCTTTGCAATAGTATTTCTAAATGATTCGCGATACTCATACAAAGTTATATATTTATAGGGAAAAGCGGGTGAACTATAAAGGGAAATTTCCCGACAGACAGATCGTGTGGCTGGGGACGGCCGGTTCAACTATTGTTTTAATTAGCCCTATTAAGGGCACTCTCCGGAGGCCACGGGGAGGGAGGTGGTGAATGCCCATGCATAACAGCACGGACCCGGCCGTGCTGCCAATGCGCAATAAGAAGTGCGCCTACCCACTAAACACCACCTTGGGGCTGTTTTTGGTCCTAAGGACCCCTAAACCCACATGGGGAGTGACCCCCCTCCTAGTTGCGAGCCGAGGAGGGCGCGCAACTATTGTTAGTCGGACGTTATATTTATGGTATTCATTGAAACACTTTGATTGCGTGATGCAGGAATGTTGGAGTTAGTAGTGCGCATGTGCTCGCCACATATTAAACTGGTCTATTCGCGATGAAAGCTGTTTGATATATAACTATGAAATGTGCTTTAATAAAAAGATATTTCTTGCGTCGTTGGTGATATGCGTATTGGTTTGGCAACTATTTTTTTCATTTAATTTGGAGCCGCCAGTTTGACGCACATTCAAGAAAGTCGTCGGATCTTTCAAAATCGTTAGCGCAGAGCGCAGATTATTCCACTCGACCCCGTTTGTACAGGCTTGCCAATTTTTTCCTCCGCCATCTTGCAAAATGTTCAAGTTCTTATTGCCACGTCTGAGGGGTCATTTTCATTTGGCACAAAGACAACAATATTAAATTATAAATATACACAAGTTTTGAAGCATTTGATAATAAAAAAAATATACGCAAAAAAATATTATAGAGTTACATTTTAAGAGTTGAGTAGAGAATGTTGCGGACTGCTTTAGCTCTACAGCGAATATGTATGGATGAGTGTGGATATGGTGACTGAAATAGAGAAAAGGTTGTAACGGTGCAAACCTCTTTACACCATTTTTTATATTTCATTTTCTATCTATCATTTACAAATATTTAAAATTATGTCACTCATTTTCGAGATTTTCCTCATTTTCATCATTACTACTTTCAGCTTGACTAGATCTGACTATTTTTACCTGCTTATTCTGTGTTTATCCAGTTTTTTGTTTTTTATTATAAACAAAACAGGATAAATAAATAACAAGGTTGAATTTGTTCCAGTTTTATTATTTATAAAAGTTTTACAACTCTACAAGGTTATGTCGGTTGGAACATAATTATAATGTTGTAATTCACGGACGACCTCTGTGGCGCAGCGGTAGCGCATCTGCCTACCATGCAAGAGGGCCCGTGTTTGATCCCCGGCTGTGGACAAAAAAAACCCCAGGTCTTGGACGTTTACATGTTGGTGATGTCGCTGTGTCTGGTACCCACAACACAGGGTATCCTAGAGTGGGACCAGAAGCAATGTATGTGCCAGTATGTAACATTATAAATATGACATCACCACCCACTGTCTTCCGCCTTTTGCAAGAGGCACGGGCCTAGTAACTATAAATACAGGCTACTAGATAGTAGAAGTTACATAAAATTACGTTTTTGTTATGTTTTTTTATTCGAATAATATAAGCACAAGACTGTCAGTCTTTGCAACCATTCTTTTAAATAAAATTAAATATGTTTAAATTTTTTTTTCATAGCTTTTTTCATGCATACTCATATTAAAAATTTAAATCACCTTAGAATGTAGAATGTTTCAAGATTAAACAAGAGTCCTGATAAGTTTCTAAAATATTATCAAAAGAAATCTTTGCAGTCATTACAAACATCAACGTCAAATTAATGTACGGCCGTAATTTACAGGCGTCAGGTAATCTTACGGTTTCTTTGAACTTGCCACCACAAGCTGCTTCATTCTGGGTATGACCTACGAGGTTAGTATTTAATTAACCAAAGGTCACTAGAGAGGGTATCAATATTGAGGTCTTAACATACTGACAGATAATAGCTTGTAACGGTGCGAACCTCTTTACACCAAGGACCAGTGGGTCCTTGTCTACCCCTTTGGGATACAGCCGTGAGTTTAAGTTATGTCAGTAGCTAATTACATAACCTTTACTTTCAAACCTTATCAAAAGACTTTAGCGTGCATGTACATGTTTCTTTGGTGTGTATTAAACTCAAAGACAATTCTTTTTCTCACCATAGAAACGAAATGTTTCCTTATGTTTATTTACTTACTTAAATGTTTACAAACGTCAAACCTGTTAGTTTCACAATTGATACATTATGTGAAGAAGAAGGAAGGGTTGATATCGTAGAGAAGAAGCTACGAGTAACAAAGACTCTTCACAATTATTCTTTTCAAAACAGGTTATTAACTTTTAACAGAGTATTAAAAAACCTATTTAGAGGCTAAAAATTCCACCCATGCCGGGATTCGAACCACGACCTCTGGCTATCCAAATAAAAATAAAAATAATAAAATCATGTGGGTACAGCGATATCATTTCGATGTAAAAACCTAACTGCAAAGTAGGTATTCGGGGCTGTAAGTGATGCAATTTACTTCAGCCAGATGTCTCTGCCTGTACGTAATACAGAGAATAGTGTAAAGAGGTTCAACATTTCACTGATGCCGGTGAGTCGCCCATTAGCTCAGTTGGAAAGAGCGCTGGCACGGATAGCCAGAGGTCGCGGGTTCGAATCCCGGTATGGGTGGAATTTTTAGCCTCTAAATAGGTTTTTTTTTTAATTGTCCTAGGCACGGGTTAGTGCATTAAAAATAAAAATAGTATTTTTTTTAAAAGAGTATTTAACTTAAAGTTACCCTAGACATAATCGTTCCCGGAAACATTAATATTGAGACTGGAAGCACAAAAATGTCTGGTATTTATTTAAATAATCTTTGTGCTTCCTAATAATCTTTAATATTATCATATACTTTTTTGCATAGAGTATGTTTTAAACATTTTCTTTTCATTATGTGCTAGCAAATAGCTAGTAGCTAGCAGTAGGATCGCATCTTAAACTAGGTCTCAGTGTGTGACCTTGTTCGGCACACCCAAGTCAATTTGGAAAATTAGGTGGAAACACGCATTTACTCCAATAAAGTACTATTTTTACATCGTTGTATAATTTGCGGCAGTTCACTTCAACAAAACTCCGCGCAGTCGGGATAGACTTGCAGTTGACAATTAAGTAAGAAACATTGTGTTTTTTAAAAACCTATTTAGAGGTTAAAAATTTAAAAAAACCCGTTACTTCTGGCTATCCGTGCTAGCGCTCTTCCGACTGAGCTAATGGGTGACTCACCGGCATCAGTGAAATTTCGAACCTCTTTACAATACTCTCTGTATTACGTACAGGCAGCGACATCTAGCTGAAGTAATTTGCTTCACTTGCAGCCCCGACTACCTACTTTGCAGTTAGGTTTTACATCAGAATGATATCGCTGTACCCACATGATTATATTCTTTTTTTTAATTTTAATGCACTAACCCGTGCTTTTTAGCCTCTAAATAGGTTTTTAAAATTGTCCTTACTTAGCACGGGTTAGTGCATTAAAAAATAAAGAATATACTTGAGAGCATTTCTTTAAATTGATTGAAGCGTTAATGTGCGATGGCCAGGGCTAGGGTGACGGTAAAGACGCCTTCGTCTTGTAGTAGGGGTTATGGACTGTAAAGATATATCTTCAATGTATCTCGACGAAAGTTTATAAGCACATGTTTTATGTTTTAATTTAATTTCATCTTCTCCTAAGATACAAGTGTTTCGCCTAGTTTAGGAGACAAGATGCAACGACAAGAATATTGCACAATAGATTTAGCACCAAACGATTGTAGTCATTTATTTACATGTAAAATTTTGGTATTTAAAATAAAGAATTTATTTAAAAACCTATTTAGAGGCTAAAAATTTCACCCATGCCGGGATTCGAACCCGCAACCTCTGGCTATCCGTACCAGCGCTCTACCAATTGAGCCAATGGGCGACTCACGGCATCAGTGAAATTTCGAACCTCTTTACAATATTCTCTGTATTACGTACAAAATTTTAAATTTTTGAAAAATTTAAAAGAGGTGAAATTTTTAGCCTCTAAATAGATTTTTAAATTTGTTCCTTAGCACGGGTTAGTGCATTAAAAATAAAAATAGTGTAAAGAATTTATTATTCTTTATTTTTATTATATAAAAATCTCGCGTCACAAAGTTTGTAATCGAACTCCTCTGAAACGGCTTCACCGGTTTTTACGATTTTTTTGTATATATTTGGTGGGTCTGAAAATATAAAATATCTTCACCGTAGCCGATCCTAAGCCCGGATGTGAAAGAAAGAGGGTTCATCGTAGGGCTAACCATCCAACATCATAAAAAGGATCTGGTTCCGAAGTCCTACACAAAAACACAATGCGAATTGCGTCTAACAAAACGACCTCAGCAAAGTCTAATAGCTAATAGTATATTTCATTACAAGTGCGGAAAGGCTGTCATTGCAAATAGTTCCAAATGTCTACCCGAGCCGAGGCGCAACCGAAGGCGAGGGTTGACAGTCGGAATAAGTTGCAATGACGGTTCCGCACGTGTACTGAACGACTATTTTTAATACAGTTGCGAAAAAAAGAAGCAATTTAATAACGAAAAATTATTTGGAAAATGGCGCCAACCGTAAAAGAATATAAGCAGAATTTTTTTTCATCACCCATTCTGGTAGGCAAAGGGAACTATGACCATACAGCCAAGTCTTCAGTAGAATTTTTTTATTGATGTGAAATGAAAATGAAATTTAATGAGGTGAAATGAAATGAAACCTAACCTAACTCATTGAATCAAATCATTAAATCTGATATTGAAACAAATTAGTAGCTTCTTTTTAGAAATATACGTATTTGCATGAATCATAAAAACTTCATGGTTGGTTTTTCTTTTTAATAAACATTATTTTGACAGTTGGGAAAGAAAACGCACGAGTGCGGGAAAGGTAAAAAAAAGCACGAGTATGTAATAGCCCACATCCACTTTACAATATCCACGGCAATACGCCACTTTTTGAGCAACTGTATTAAAAACAATTTAGCCTACGAATTGGTACATCGAATGTGCAAACCATGCTGCAAGCTGGTAAAATGGTAGCAGGTAGATGCCGCAACAAAAGAGACCAAGAGGCAGACCCAGAAAACGTTAGTGTGACGGTATTGAAGAAGACCTCAGAAAGATGGGCAAATACACGAACTGGAAGAGAGAGTCAAAGGCACGAGACAAGTGGAAGAAGATCGTGGAGGAGGCCAAGATCCAAAAGGGTTGTAGCGCCATAGGAAGAAGAAGAAGGTCTGAAAATAGGTCGTAGGTTAATAAACTGATATTAATCGTACTATGTACATTTGTAATTATTTTGTATATGTGGTTTTTTCATGTGTACAATAAAGAATATTCTTATCTTATTTTATCTTATCTTGACAGAAAAAACGTTCGCTGAGTCAGCTAGTAAATGTATAGATTTAATAATTTGACTAAAGTCCGTTGAGTTGTACGAGTAAGTCACCTTCTGCGCTAGTAAGACCAGAAATTCGTCCGTGCGAAGACAGTCATTTATTTTTGGTCAAGTAATTTTCTGGGCATTTTATCAGGCATACAGAGATTTGTAACACAGTTGTTTGCATGCTAACGAAAAACATATTTTTAGGCCAAATTAAAATCAGTTTAGTTGTTCTTAAGGGATCCGTGTATCATTGTTCAGCATTTATTTTTATGGATTAGAACATTGTATTAGCTTTAAAATAATGCCGTAAATTTTATGTAATTTTTAATTTATTTATTTCTTCTCTTCTTCTTCTTCTTCAGGCTATATTATGTAGTCCACTGCTGGACATAGCCCTTCCCCAATGAGCGCCATAGCGTCTTCAGCTTGCCGCATCCGGCATCTGGATGCGGCAAGCTGAAATTTATTTATTTATTTGATACTAAAAAACGCGTTACAAACTTTGTTAAATTGTAAAGATTAAACAAAATAAAAACTCCTAGGTCAAACCATAACGCCAAAACAAGTGCATTCAGCTTGATAAATTACATTATGTTTTTAAATAAAAGTACAAATAATACAAATGTCGTTGATCCCATGGAAAAATGGGAGGACCCTGGTTTGGGACGCAACATGCGCGGACACTCTGGCGCCGTCCCACGTCCGGGCCACTTCCATAAAAGCCGGCGCTGCGGCATCGAGTGTTAAAGGCATCAAGCGGCGCAAATACGGGACTCTGGCACAGAGTCACCTATTCGTGCCGTTTGGTGTCGAGGCACTCGGACCGTGGGGGCCCGAGGCGCGACTGTTCTTTAAAGAACTTGCGTCGCGCCTCAACGACACGACCAGAGACTCCAGGGCTGGCTCTTACCTCGGGCAGAGGATAAGTCTTGCCATCCAACGAGGTAATGTAGCCAGCATACTGGGGACCCTCCCCAGAGGCGGCGATGATATGGGCGCAGTAATTGGCTTTTAGGTAGTGTTTACAATTAATTAATTTATACTTATATTTAGGTTTGTTTTGTTAGTTTTTAGATTTAGCTTATAATTAGAAATACATATTTAGATATACAAATAACTATTTTTTTATATTTCAAGGTTTCTCTCCTTAGTAAAAGTTATTCGCATTACCGAGTTTAATCCTCAATTTTCGCATAAATACACAGATGAAGCGCTTGTGGCCTAGTCGAACCGAGTGATTGGAATCAATCACTTGAGTTAAGCAAAAGCAGGCGCGGTGAGGTGCAGGATGGGTGACCGTCCTGTGACTACCGCTAGTGGAATTTTTCTGAGCGCTTCCGTGATTCGCTAGGCACGTTAAGCCGTTGGTGCCACCTGTCATGTAATGGCAGGTGTTAATCCATGTCAGAGGCCTTATGGGCGGCTTGATAACTTCTGAAGGCCCGCCACTGTCTTACAATCCTCCATCAACCCGGATTTGGCCCCCATGGTGGGGTGTGGCGTAACATTCCTGCGATACAGGAAGAGACCCGTGCCCCTGCAGTGGGGACATACAAGGGTTGATATCGGCACGGATACTAACGTTTTTCAGTAGCCTATAAATGTCCAGTCTACATAATTAACTATAAGAGCCACAAAAAGTTTTGGGCGTTTCCGGACTTTTCCTACGCCATTTTAATAAACAGTAGCCTCTTAAAAACCAGCATCGCCATCGCCAGTCGCCACTATTACTAACATTAAAATAACTGGCCGCGGAAAATATAAGCGAATAGAACAGTGACAATCACAGGCGGAAACTTGTTAGTCAATTTCCGACCTTATGCTGACTGCAGCAAGGACGGGATTGGTGTAAGTTCCACGGCCGCTGAATGTACGGGAGTCTGTTGAGGCACAAGTGCATGAAACAACCTTCACAATGAGGTTTGTCTCTGGTCCGACGTGGGACGTAAAATGTTACGGTTCGAAGATTTTCTTACATTCGAAAAAGATTTATCTTACGTCGGGTAAAAAAAGCACAATTTACATATCTGCAAAATGATAAGCTGTACGAGCGAAACAGCATGCTCGACAAAAGAACAGCCTTAAAAAACGATGACCTTGTTATGTTCTATATCTTTTAATCTATAATATAAAAATGAATCCTCGAATGTGTTGGTAAGCGCAAATCTCGAGAGCAGCTGAATCGATTTCACTAATTCTTTTTTTAGAATATTCTTTAAGGTACGAGGATGGTTCTTACTGAGAGCAAAATAAAAAAAAATTAAGATGCGACTATTAGGCAGTACGAAGTTCGCTGGGTCAGCTAGAGAACGACTTCAACCTTGTGCTTTAGTCAAAGTCTGTTTTATTTATAATCATAACAGAAAATTGTGTAAAAACGGAATAAGCAGGTAAAAATAGTCAAGTCTAGTCAAGATGTAAAGTAGTAATGCTAAAAATAAGGTAAATCTCAAAAATGGGTGACGTAATATTAAATTTTTAAATGATAGACAGAAAAGAGGTCGAAGACGTTGGTGAGCGGATCACAGACTTAAAGTGGAGATGGGCGGGACACTTGGCTAGAAGGGAAGACGGCCGGTGGACCAGGGCAGTATCGGAGTGGTGGCCAAGGGAGGGAAGGAGGTTGATAGGCAGACCACCGACACGATGGTCAGACGACATCGTGAGGGTTGCGGGCCAGAGATGGACCAGGTTAGCACAGGACCGTGAGGAATGGCGCAATAAAAAGGAGGCCTATGCCCAGCAGTGGGTTGATGTGGGCTGATTATAGATATAGATACATAGACAGAAAAGAATAAAAAAAAAATAGTGCAAAGATTTTTGCACCTTTACATTCTTCACGTAATGAGATGATATTATATACAACATCTAGTGACATCTTCACTCACACTAGACGGGTCTTTACCCGCACTATTCGGATGCTACTAAGTAATGAGATGATATAATTATACAGCGAATATTGGCACCTTAACCCACACTACATAATGTATACCATCTAGTATTTACTGACCGTTCATCTTTAGCTCTAAGTAGTCATATACAAGGTGGGTGTTACAATGGAGTTTTCTTTATTAAGAAATATTGTGAAGCGCTCGTGGCGTTGTCAAACAGAATAATTGGAATCGATCACTTGAGTTAAGCAACAACAAGCGCGGTCAGGTGCAGGATGGGTCACCGTCCCGTATCGCGTGTACCGTGTAATGTAATATGACGTGTAATGGAACGCGAATTCTGCGTGTAGACGCACTAGGAGCATTACATGTAGCGCCCGTAGTGCCGTCTGCACGCACGATTTGCGTTGCATTACTCCTTAGATTACGTTACACGTTACACGTGTCTGGACCTGGCTTTATGGGCGGCTTGATAACTTATGACCGTAAGGCTGTACTGTCATACAATCCTCCACCAACCCGGACTTGGCCCCCTTGGTGGAGTATGGCCTAAAGTAGGTAGTTATTGGGCATTCTGGCTCACCATTTTTCGACATCACGCTCACGGCTCCGCCGTTCACTCGATGCCAAAAAAAAGGCGATCCAACATGCCCAATAACTACGTTGGTCCAGTCGATAATTCCTGTTGCGGACAATAATTATGAAGTTAAACAAAAAAAAAAATTCCAGGAGTTCAAGCATTGTATTACATAGATTTTTTTCTTCTTAAATACTACAATGACGAAAGATTTTAGATTTGTTCGTCGTGTTATAATCAATCCATCCAGGAATTGAGATTGGTTATAACACAACGAACTAGATCGATTGATGAAATCCCAAAGCACTCTTTAACGCACCGTCCCGTTGGCGATGATCGATGCTAACCAGCGATGACAAAGTAAAATTAGAGGTGGGTCCATAAATGTCTGTTCAAACAATTTCTCGGCATAATAAAAAGGGAACATTATTAGGGGTCCGAATAGTAACCAGGCAAACCAAGGATCCATCAAGGATCATGTAGGTACCTACCTGCAAAACATTTTCATGGGTCACACTCGACACGTGTAACCTACATTTCGCAATCACATCCGCCAGCGCTCACATACACCAGTTAAAAAATAATTGCAAATATGACTAAAATATTAATATGTTTAACAATTAAAATAAAGCTGCAGTCTGCTTATTCATCAATTTACATGGTTATACACGGTGTTATTTAACTGAAAAATCTGCAAAATTAATTTACTTTGTTTATACGTGTAGAGTGTAGATTTGGTGATCTATCAATCAACCTACATTCTATTCACTGTAAACTAAGTACTGAGAATATTTTAGTTCTTATAATTTTCAGGATTCGTAGAAATAGAAATATATTCAGATAGGTATTTACTAAATTTCAAATTAAACTAATTCTATAAAAAAAAAAAAAAATTGTTGCTCAGTACGATAAGTAGGTACTTTGAAAATCTAAAGTTCAAAGTTATAAAAGGATCGTAAAAGCATATAACACTATTAGTAATCGTATCATGGATTTCGCTTTTCACGCCTACCGTTAATTTTATAACACCTTGTATTGTTTAATTTCATGCTAACATGATATGGATATTCCATTTTTATCCATGTATGGCACGGTTCGAAGGAAGGTTAATGCAGTGTATTACTAAGAATAATAATATAAATGCGAAAGTTTGTAAAGATGGATGGATGGATGTTTGTTTCTCTTTGACTCATAACGGATTTGCCATGCCCAGGATTAACACATAGGCTACTTTTTATCCGACTACCATGCGAACTAAGTCGCGGGCACAGCTAGTGTTCATGAATGAATGTTCCACTGTAGCGCCTAAACTGCTGAACCGATTTTGATGAATGATCGTGTGTCAATAAATTCGACGTAAGTGCGAGTGATAATGTAGTCTGGTTCCTCCTTTTTTAATAGTTAGGATAGGAACAATAGTTAGGTTATGTTAGGATGTTATTTTTTTTTTTTTAATATATATTCTTCTTTACTAATGTACGTGAATGAATGTATGTATTAAATTTCCTCTGTGCTTTCTCACTCGAATAAACAATATCTACCTATTTAATTTAATTTCAAAAGTAAGGACGTTTGTTTTAAAAAGAAGCATATCCATATCATACCAACGTCATGCAGCATGATTCCAATCACTGCATGTGTCATGACTAATCAATTCTATGTAGGTTGTGTACCCGCGTATTACATTTTTGCACCAAGCTAAATGCGCTTACGAAATCAAACTAGCGTTGGCTTGCGGCTTCGCTCGGGGGCTATGCTATTATTGTTAAAGAAATACATCCCTCCAGCTTTACCATCAGCGCGTCCAAAACCGAAAACATGAAGACTATTGTAATGTAATATAACATAAAATAGGTAGGTACATAATATGGCTTAGTTTAGTAAAAGGTTTAGTTGGCTTATGGTTTAGTTGTTTAGTTTTGTAGTACTTATATTAATTTCCCATTTCTTCTGGATTTAAAATGGATGTAGGTAATTTATATAGCTTGATTATAAAAGATCAAACAAATATACATGATTACATTAGATTGAAGTCATCCTTGGGTAGATTTAAAGAGACCCCTCTTATTATATTAAGAAGGGATTATATTATTGTATAATTACTTTGTGTATTATGTATTTTTTACTGCATCGTAGTAAAGTATCTATCACGAAAGTTTTGTAGAGCAATAGGCACATTGAAACTACCCAGACTACTTTTTGTCTTTATAGTGTCCTAGGATCTATAAAGGGACCACACCGTAGTTTGATACGCAATTTAATATTAACCTTACGCCGTAGAATGAATATAAAAAAATAACCGTGAAATTCTTTAAGACAATACGTTCAATATTTTATATAGTGTCACACACACATGCGCACAAACTCCTCGTCCGACACACCAGTGCATTGTCATCAAATATTTTTCCTTTAAAAACGTCTGAAATGTTACGAAAAAGTATCACTTCTCTTCGTGCTTCAACGATCGTCTAGTCGCTCCGAGCTACTTGTGAAACCGCTGCTGAAGCTCTGCTGCCGTTGTGCCCTGCTGAACACCTTCTTCTGCCTGCTGTCAAGTTCTGCTTCCCTGCTTCTACACCTACTGAAAATGTTCGTAAGTTTATTCAATATTTTTCTTGATTTTTGCATTCCATTCAAATAATATTTAATTATTTTTTATAATTATCCATCCGTAGGCTCAATTTTTTTTTTTTCTTTTTGCCTCGCTCACTTAGATTACTTTTTTAGTTTTTTAGCCACCTCATTTGCACTTTACTTCACTTCATAGGTAACCATTATTATTATTTTTTTTTTTTTATTGATAACATTTTACTAATTTATACGTTTGTTTTCAGGTCTGACTCTGAATATTGCTACAACGCCGCGGCCCCCCGAAAATCGAAGGCTGCCTTCGAGTCGGAGGACGAGTATTTTGAAAGGTATTTATTCACTTAAAAAAATGTATTTTGTTCTAAAAATTTATCGTTGACCGGTTATGTGTGTTAGTTATGTTGTGTGTGTGTTTGTTTGTGTGGAGTGCTTTAGTATTTTTACATAGAGTACATAGATCACTCCAAACTAATTTAGAGTTATTTGCAAAATCAGTTTGAACCCATTTGTGTAAGGTCATATGGATGGTTTGTGATTAATTGATTATATAGGTATTAGTCCATGTGTGTAACTATGTTTGTACGGTGACAAGCGATTCGTGTTAACAGCGCAGGTGATAAATCAGTTGTACTAGGTATAATACAACAACAAACTGAGTTTTTTGATTTCTTTTGTCAACAGTTCCAGGAGAGCCCCGAAGCCTGTCAAGCGGATTTCCCCAGCCGAGTATAAAGCGCGTGCTGCGGAATCTGATGCAGAATCTTCTGTAGTGAGGTAACATCTTACTACTTTCTTATGCAAACAATTTTTTTTTTTTTTTTACCTGTAAAGATTTAACACAGTTTCGTCAATATAGTGTTTTACCTATGAATAACAGTTTTTCCGTTCTATTTCAGAAACAAAAAGAAAGGACCTGCTCCCGGCAAGCGTCAGCACGACTCAGACGACGAAGCGGTTCCTAGGTAAACAATTTTATTATTATTATTCTATTAATGGCAGATTACGTGACATTCACCAAACAAGTCTTTTTCTTAATGTTTTATGAACAAACTAGCCCACAGTGGTCTTTATGCAGTGTTTGACATTATGGTATTTACAGGCGCAAGACCAAGGAAGCAGCGAAGCCAAAGGAGGCAAAGCGCAAGGCACCGCCGCGGCACAAGGCCAAGAGGAGCAGCAGCTGGCGCATCTTCGACTCCGACAGCGAGGAGGAGGGTGCCGCCAGACCGCCGCAGCAGCTGCGATCCAGCTACGCAAAGCGAGTCGCTGACGGAGTCGTGCGCCGCACTGCCCAGCTTGAGGGAGGTCTATTTTTAGACCTCAAACTGTACCAGGTGGACGACATTAAAAACGTTCACCCCCTCAAGCGGCACGAAAAGGCGGTGTTGGCGCTGAAATTCCGAGGGGAACCCGACTCGCCTGAGTTAGCTGCGCTGCAGCAGCTGTTGCAGCGGTGTAAGGCGAAGTTTGTGGAGGACGGGTATTTTTACGGCGATAAGGTAGATAGGTAGAAAATTTTGTTAGTCACTCTTGTAGTTGTAAGAATAAAAATATGTGTTAGTTTGTATTTATTCTTTGTTTTATTTTTGTATGATTGTGGCCGTACGATATAATAATAATAATACTAGGTTTGTCTCTTTTCGTACTTTCACAGCTTTACAAAGCAAAGTAAATTCATATACACATCAATATGCCTAATAATAATTCAATATATTGTTCGGTATGTGATATCTCAGTTAAAAGTAGAGCTTTTTCCTCCCATTTGCGAAGCACTGTACATAAAAATAACAATGCTGTTAAGAAATGCGATGGTGTTGAGAAAGTATTATCCGCATTTCGTAACCGCATTGCCACTTACAGAGTGAGACCTCGTTCGGACAGCAAAGACGTCGACGAATCGAGCCCACCATCAATGTTTATTCGTTCACTGCGTAGTCAAGTGCGCCAGCTGATTAACGCACGACTTGAATCTTTTGACAGCGTAAAAGCGAATTTTGAACTATTCGCCGAGTTTACGCTGCCAAAAAATGATAGTAGTGAAGTTAAATCGTTCGCTACCGGAAACATCGTAATTCATAAGAACTACGACTTCAATGAAATGTTTAAAAAGGTTGTCGAACAAATAGTTGCTGGTATCGACGAATTTCAGGAGAGAGATAGTGGTTGAACTTTTGTAGCTAATTCATATCTAGAGGTTAACATCAACAAGTATAATCCTCTGCGAGCGTCAGGGTTTATCGATCTTCCAAGAGCTATAAAATTAAAACATGCATGTGTCAATATCCAAAACGCTGACCAATTCTGCTTTTTGTGGTGCATTATGGCAGCTTTATTTCCTGCCCAAAAAAATTCAAACCGAACATCGTCATATCCTCACTATGATACTTTGTTAGATACGAGACACATGACTTTCCCGGTGGGCTTCAGGGATGTCAGGGTGTTTGAAAAGAATAATAGCAATATTAGTGTAAATATTTACGGCCTCAAAAACAACAAAACGATTGTTGGGCCGTTATACAAGTCCATGCAAAAAAAGCAAAATCATATCAATTTATTGTTCTTGGAAAGCGGTAAAAATACGCATTACTGTCTCATAAAAAATTTAAGTCGGCTGGTCAGGAATCAAGTTACGAAACATCATAGTAAAATATCTTTTTGCGATGATTGCATGATTTTCTTTTCTGACGATAATAAACTAAACAATCATAAATGCAGTGGTGTCAAAACTGCTCTGCCAGAAAAGGGAACATTAATCCAGTTTAGACATTTTGAGCGTATGCAAGATATGCCATTTGTAATCTACGCTGATTTCGAATCAATGTTACAACCCACTTCGGATGACCAAAAATCAAAAAATACAACAAACCTACAAAAACACATTCCAGTCGCATTTGGTTATTACATCGTATGTTCTTATGATACATCTCTCAATCGGTATGTTTCTTATCGAGGACTTGATTGTGTTCAAGTTTTTTTAAAAAAATTGGGTGCTGACGTATTGAGGTTAAGTAGAGTATTAAAAAATCATATTGATATGTTACCCCTTACAGAGAGCGAGTTAAAAAGTTTTACTGAATCTCAAATTTGCTATCTTTGTAGTAAGTTACTGTTCGAAGATAAAGTAAAAGATCACTGTCACTTGACAGGAAATTATCGTGGTGCGGCTCATTCCTACTGCAACCTTCAATTTAAACTTCCACAGTTTTTACCGGTTTTCTTCCACAACTTGTCAGGCTATGACTGTCATTTATTTATTAGAGAGTTAGGTGAACTACCAGGCAACATAAATGTTATCGCAAAGACAAAAGAAAATTATGTATCCTTTACTAAATTTTTTCCAATCGATAAACAAGAGTTTATGGCGGTGCGCTTTGTGGATTCTTTAAAGTTTTTAGGTACAAGTTTAGAAAAAGTTGCAGAAAATCTCTCAGTTCATGATTTTATTTATTTGTCACTTTTTTACCCTAACAAACGGCAATTTGATTTGTTAAGGCGTAAAGGAATTTATCCATATGAGTACATGAGTAATTGGGAATGTTATAAAGAAAAAGCAATACCTCCTCGCGAATGTTTTTACAGTAGTTTAACTGACGAAACTATTTCAGAATCTGACTACGATCACGCTAAACAGGTTTGGAGGACATTTCATTTGTCAAACCTCGGTGAATACACTGACTTATACTTAAAATCTGACGTGTTATTGTTAACTGATATTTTTGAGAGTTTTAGAAGTACGTGCAAAACTAATTACAGATTAGATCCTGCCTTTTATGTTACGGCACCCAGCTTAAGTTGGGATGCTATGTTATTAAAAACCGGAGTCAAACTAGAACTAATCGAAGATTTGGAAATAATACGAATGATACAACGCAGTATTCGCGGAGGAGTTTGCTTATGTTCTACTCGTTATGCTTGTGCGAATAATAAGTATCTACCTAACCACGATCTCACAACTCCAGATAATTATTTACTTTATATAGACTGTAATAACTTATATGGGTATGCTATGTGTAGTTATCTACCCCACTCTAACTTTGAATTAATTGAGAACCCACCATTCCAAGTTTCTGATATTCTCCTTTTAAAAGATGACGCTAAAGTGGGTTACATATTTGAGGTCGATTTAGAATACCCAGAAACTTTGCATGATTTTCATAATGATTTGCCTTTCTGCCCCCAAAAATTTGCACCACCTGGATCACAAACATGTAAATTGATACCGAACTTATATGACAAGTATAACTATGTCATACATTACATTCATCTCAAGACTTGCCTCAAACATGGCCTGAAATTGAAAAAAATTCATAAAGCTATTAAATTCGATCAAGGTCCTTACTTAAAACAATACATAGATCTGAACACTGAATTGCGGCAAAAAGCTAAGTCACAATTCGAACAGGACTTTTTTAAGTTGTTAAATAATAGTATTTTCGGCAAAACATTAGAGGACACAGAAAAAAGACTAAATGTAAAGCTGGTGAACCAGTGGTCTGACGTCAGCAATAAAACTAAAAAAATCTTTTGTGCAGAACAACTAATAGCCAGGCCTAATTTTCATAGCTCGTCAGTATTCACTGAAAACTTTGTAGCAATTCAACTAAGACCTGAAAAAATTACACTGGATAAACCTATTTACATTGGTTTTTCAGTGCTAGAAATATCCAAAAGCCATATGTATGATTTTCATTACTCTATTATGAAACCTTTTTATGGAGCTAATTTAAAAATGTGCTATACGGACACTGATAGTTTTCTATACTCAATACAAACGAATGACATTTACTGGGATATAAAGAAACATTTCAAACAGTATTTTGACACCAGCAATTACTCTGAGAATAATATTCATGGTATAACTAAACAAAATAATAAAGTTCCCGGATTGTTCAAAGATGAGTTAGGGGGGCAGCTTGTAACTGAATTCGTAGGATTGAGGTCTAAATTATACTGCATCAAAACTGAAAATACGGAACTCAAAAAGGCTAAGGGTACGAAAAAGTCTGTCGTAAAAAAAATTAGTTTTAATGATTACAAGACCGTGCTAGTCGATAGCAGCTTAGTCAGAAAGAAAAATATGATGTTTAAATCCTTAAAACATGAAATATTTACACAGTCACTTAATAAAGTATGTCTTTCCTATAATGATAATAAGCGAATTATACTAAGAAATAAAATTGATACTCTATCGTACGGCCACAAATCCGCTTTACTTTAATAATATATGATTTTATACGATATCTTTTGCATGTTTTTGTAAGTAATTTAAATAGGTTTAGTACCTAAGTACTTAGTTGTCCTATACTCTATGTTTACATAGCACATAAGTAAAAGGGAATCATAAAATAAATGTTTATGTATTAAAGAAACTATTGTTTTACTTGTAAGATTTTAATTTAACCTAATCACCGCCTATTAGCAGTAATGTCATTGCACGGTAGATGCAAGTCAGCATTTTCATGTAACAACAAGTTTCTGCCCCAGATTTATTCGATACCTTGCGATCACATTCCATTAAAGCATGCCAAGCTATGTCAGCATTATTAACTCAGTTGAATGAACTGCGCCCGACACTAAGTAGGACTTTACGTTTGAGAATTGCTGACTAGAAAATATTGCAAATGTTTTGCATATTGTTGATTACTCATTCATAAGATCGCAATCGGCAGGCAAGCACACTGAGGACGTCAAGACAACTCTTCGATTCGGACGTCGATTATTTTTCCAGGTATGTGTTTTAAGGATTTACTTGCATTTGCAATTTGTGTGTATAGGATACAACTGAAGGCATGTTTCGAGTTCTAATTTATGCTTTTATTACAGATAATGGACCCTTCCGACTTATGGTTCCCAAATGCGCAGCCATTTGAAGATTACAACGATGCACTGGAAATATCGATCCCCGCTGGACAGGAGAGCAAGGAAAAGAAAAAGAAGACGCAAAAAAACAAAATGGAATTGCGAAAAAAAGTACAAGCATCCTCCTCATACGTTATTACAAAAACGCCAAGAAGGGCCCTAAAACGCATCAAGATTGAAATATTTAACATCAGCGGAGGGCAAACGTCAGCGACCTCGGAAGATAGTGTGGTTAGTGCGCAATACATAGTGAGTGAAGTAGTGGATGACATAATGGACAAGTCCGAAAAATTGGTTAATGAAATTTGTAAGAAACTTTGTAATGACTCTTATAATGATCTTTAAAATAAACTTTATGTACATAATTTTTCTTATCTCATTTTTCAATTCCCATTAATAAAGTAGATTAAATTAAAGAACTCAGGTATTTAGGTACACATTTATTTTTATAGGTACACATAATTAAAAACTTACATTGAAATAGCACACAGTAAAAGAAAAAAAAAGTAGTTAATCAATTCGCTTATATCTCAATTTTATTATCTATAATCCATTGTTTAACACATAAAACGGTTCTTAATGTACAATTTTTATTTTTATGATCTAAACAACTAAAATTATTCTTATTATACTTTTTAAACAGCTCTAGCAAATTAGGACACCCCTTTTCTTCCACATTTATAACTGTAATATTATCACACAAGTCTCTGATCCATCTAGTTTTTTCTAAACCTTTCACTAGCACCTGTCTTTTTTCTAAATATGGTTTGATGATTTTATGGAACTGAAGATAATCTATATGTCCTTCAGACCATCTATATCCAAAGTTACGCTCGATCCACTTTACATGTCTCTTTTCAAAATCAGTTAAATATCTATACGGCCACGGAGGTTTTATAAGAAATACTTGAGTGTTTTCAGCAGTAGCTAATGCAAGTTCTTTAATGATAAAGTGGTTTCTATCATTTTTAAATCCATGCACATCAACAATTAGGGTATTTGCGTTCATGATAATTTTCTTACAATATTACTTAACGGTTTATATTCGATTAAACATTCGTTCAATATTAGACAATATGCAGATGTTTGATCTGGTATTTCTACTTCGCTTTCTAGCTCCACACGCACATTAACTACTGGTCCAGATTTAAGGTGGTCAGTTTGTCTTGAACAATCAATTACAAAAAGAGGTGCAAACTCCTCGAACTCTTTTGCACTTAACAAGGGTTCACTCCTTCGTCCGTAATACGACTGTTGGAATCTAGCGTACTGCTCGTATAATATAGCTATGTTGTTGTTACTAAAACTAACATTCATATTGTCGTATGGAAAGTATGTGGAGTTCAGATATACCTTGACATCACGTAAATTGCAATGATCAAATCGAGACATGTCTTTAACTGCGTCATTCTTTCGGTTGGTTTGTAAACCTATAATAACAAACCTTGGCTTTTCAACTTGAGATGACGTTTTGATGGACCAAGTATGTTTTGTAGTCTTCGGCAATAAAGGGTACTCGTATAAATCCCAATTTCTGAAAGCTACTTGAACAGGTCTATCTTTTTCCAACAATCTAAGAAGATTAATTCTTTCTGTATCAGAAACTTTCACATGTGGAACTCGCCATACAATTTTATGAATAACAACGTCATCCACAAATTCTCCCGTATTTAATTGTAATCCATTAACGTTCGTATTGCTTCGGAGCAAAACCAGTTCATGCTTACAATTAATTATTACTTTTTTATAATCTTCTGCGAATCCTAAAATATTACTTAAAGGTATTGAAGCTGAAAATTTTCCGGAGTGTACATTCTTAGTGCCATTTATATCCCATCCCCAAACCTTAGACATCTTGGATTCGCTTTCGTTCATAGATAAAATGGACTTCATAGTCGTAGTTAGTCCTGCATTTTTAATTCTGTCTATTTCAACTCCGTTTAACTCATATCGTATATCTTGAAAAAAGAACAGCAGTGAATTATTTGTAAACTGAACACTAGAAGCCTTCTCCGATTCCGTTTCTCTCTTAAACACATTGACAACACCTTCCAAATATAATGTGCTAGCTGACGGCAGTATGTACAAATCCTGTTGGTTAATCGGTATACGAATTTCATCGTTTCTATTGAAACTGGTCACGTAAGGTTTATAGGAATGAATTTCGATTCCATCAATGCTATTGTCATAGACAGGTGTACTCGAAATGTCTAGTATACTCATTTTGACAACCCAATTAATTTAAGAAATTCTTTGTTTTCTGGTGATAATATTTTTTTTTTCTTCAGAGTTCTTTCCTTGTTAGTGATGAAATTGTGACTAATGATTTTATGTTTTGGTGGAGAGGTTTTATTGAATTCTATCATTTTTTCTTAAGATGTAAATATAGTTGCAGCTCTTCTCCACGTAAGTTAATTAAATGATTATTAATATCCAGTATCCTTATATTTATGCTACTTATATTATTTTGGTTAACAGGAAAATAAATGATGTTCTTAGGAATTTCTATTAATCTGTAACCTGGTGGCACGTTAGGCGCAAACTCGTGAATAATGTGGCTAGATACACCGTTTATATATGATCCACTTACTATATCACATTCTATCCTCACCACAGTAGTTGAAAGAATGTTGACAGGATACTGTGACTCGTGTAATTCATTAGCCTTGAGCGTTTTTTTGCCAAAGCCTAATAAGTTGCCGAGACCATTTTTTTTCTCAAAATGGATGTCTTTGGAGCTAAACAAATACGTTTTCAAAGTATTATTGTTACAGAATAGATTGAAATTGGCGTCTTTAATTTTTCCTTTAAGGTAATCTTTTATATCTTGCAATTCATATGTTCCCTCAGGTATTTCACAAAAGTCTTTATCCCCGTAGTAGAACTTGTTATTCTTACTTTCAATGTTTGGAATTGAATTAAAAGTAGATAGATAAAGTAGAGCACACTCATATTCACCCTCTAGTTGCAATGGTGGGGAATAATTTGTTGTTAGCAGTGACTCATTGCCAGTTATTGATAGTGTGAATGACATTGTGTATATGATGAAAATAAAAAGAAACAACGCTAATTTATAGATTTATTCCAAAAGTCTTGCAAGAATTTTAAACATAAATGTCCACAGTTAAGAGTATTAAATGATTGATACGTCATGTAATTATAATACAAATTACTATTATTTAGATAATTCAAAACCTCTACTGGTGGCCTCAAATTTCCAAAACTATCAAAATATTCACAATAGTCTTTAAGTTTTACATAGGCTACCCAATGTGTCCCTTCGTTGGTGGAGTTATCTAAATTAACTACTCCACATTCTGTACTCCTTGGTTTGCTTGGTAATGCATCTTTCATAAACACTCCTCGAAAATATGGTATATCCTGTGCATATTCTAGTATATCCATATTGGTAAGAGCACGATTAGGCAGCCTTTTTAATAGTTTTTTGAACTTGTGACAAATAATCCGCTACCGGTTCGGTAGGGTTTGATATATAAACCTTTGCCTAAAGCAATTGTTTCCTTATTAGCATTTTGTGCTATTTTATAGTCGTTTACTGTCTTCGCTATACCAGCCACACCTCCAGCTAAACTCCCTAGTGCTGATAACCCAGCGAATATTGGTATCAAAGGTAAAATTCCACCATGCTTAGGAATAGGAATTATTCTCGGTATATTAACATATTTCTTATTAGCTGTCAGCTTCCTTGCAGCCGAGTAAGCAGCTTTTATAGCACTTTTACAATTTTTTGGTTTTTTTTTCTTGACATGAGTTTTAATATTAGTCACCAAAGAATTAAAATGTTTCATCCCTGCACCTGATTTTAATTTTGTCTTCATGACTTTACTAACTAGCCATGTTGCAATTTTTTCACCGTTTTGAGCATCTTTCGATTTAAGCCTTCTCTTTGCCATGTCTAATAAACGCAAATCAGCTTCGTGTCTGTTGGATAAGTCGTTAAATTTTGCATATGCGATATCGTGATGCATACAAGCGTCATCTAATTGGTTCACACCTCTATCTCCGCGTGATAATCGTTTCTCCAACTTTGTCCCTGGGCCACAATAATTGTAACCGGGTAGATGTAATTCAAAGGGCAAATTATTTATTAAAGTATTAACTAGTCCTCCACCATTCATTACTAGATATGGACTAAGGGCTTATTCTAGACTATAGCCTTTTTATCAATCCAACTGTTTTCACTCTTATGTAAGCCCAACCATTTTACAAGCAACTTATTACCTTTTCTCCTTAAAACCTTTTCAATTAAATAAACATTAGGATATTTGGTCTTTTGTAGTTCTTGCTCGTAAAAACAACCTAAAATTGATTGATGTCGTAGATCTTCTATATCATAAGTTATAGGGTTCGTTTTGTTTATTTTCTTTATGGTAAATATTTCAGTAGACCAATTGGGAGTATACCCCTTTTGAAATTCACCTTTGTACTTGCTGATCCTAACGTAGTCACCAACATTACATTTAGGTTTTCTGGTTTTAAGGGCACTGCTATGGAATTTATTAATATTATTCATAACATTATCTTCATTCAGTTTACTTACATCTTTAGGCTTATGTTTAATTATACGATGTTTTGTACTATTGTAAGATTTAACAACACTTTGTAATGGCTTACCAATCCATTTGTAACTACCTTGGAGATGAAATAATTTAAATAATTTCGTTTTCAACGTTCTAATTAATCTCTCTACTATCGAAGCTTTTTTAACGGAGTAAGTAGAATAATGATTAATTTTGTAAGAATTCATTATTTTTTTAAATTCATCGTTGTAAAATTCGGTTCCCATGTCAGTCTGTAAATTACTAGGACATCTTCCACTTTTTTGCAAAATACTTTCAAATGCATGAGATGATTCGGTTTTAGTCTTTGTTTTTAACGGTATAGCCCACGCATACTTTGAAAAACAGTCTATTACAATCAGAATAAACTTAAATCCATTATTGTGTATCTTCAATGAAATTAAGTCGATAAGATCTGCTTGCCACAAATCATCTATACCTTTAAGATGAACAGAACGTCGTAGGAAATTTTTTCTTGCATTTTTATGAATTTCATTAACCACTTGTTTCTTCATTTTTCAGTCTATCTCTAGTGAATATTCATAATTTCTAAAGGAGGTATGTTAACAGCTATGTTTCTGTTTATAAAATGTAGCAAACTTGTATGTCCTTTCTATTTATTTACTTGTTCATATCTCTCAATGATATTATATGATCTTTAACAATGTTATTCACTTCAATTTTCGAACATTTATTTTCTAATTCTTTCTGCAACGCTTGCAATTGAGTCCTTAAAATCCTAAGGTCTGCAAGAATGTCTTGTTTTTTACAACATTTTTCAATGTTTTGGTCAACATACTCTTTACTTACAGCTTCATCTCCATCTACAGCCCATATCAATCCTTTTAATCTACTCTGTTTTAAATCATAATTTCCGGAATCATTTTGAAGCAGCAATTTGTTTAAAGGTGTAATTTCAAATGAATCCAACAAACGTAATCGTTTATGTACATGATGACCAAATTTATCGATGTTCATCTTGCAAAGGAAACGAAGGTTAGAGTTATAATAAAACAAAAAATACTTTACACAACTATTTATTCAATCAATATAACCACGTTTCTTACATTCAGCTGTGATAAACGTAATATCATTATCTAGTCCAGTGTGACCAGCTTCTTTTGTGGCTATCAATAATTCCAAAGTTTTCACTAATTCATTCTGTTGCTCCAAAGCCCAATCCATATTTTTATTATGTTCTTTTATCAATTGCATATTTTTTCCTTTTTTGTGCAATAATGGTTTTACAACTTGTAAATATTTAAATCCTCTGCTTCTATTGATTGATTTCTTAGGATCATATCTGCATCGGTGAGCATTTGTGTCCATTAATATGGTCTTGTAATTCTGTTTATCACTTTCTGTAACAGTACTTAAATCAGGTCTTTTTTTGTAGAGTAATTCAACAAGACCACTAGTTTTCTTATAAGAATTTCTTGCTATATACAGCATGTTATCTCTTATAAAAAGTGGTACTGACCCAATCATAGGTTTTCCTTTTTCCATTCTTACCCCGTAAGGTACATTATTTAATAATACCGGTGACTTTTCCTTTATATTATTTTTGATACATTGATCAAGTTCTAAATCACTGAGAACCTGCTTATTAGTCATATGTTCCAATATTTGTTTCGATGTGTTCGGTGAAGAAGCACTAGTTTCACTTAGATTTCTTTTCTTGGCTTGTGTAGACTGCAGCGTAACTGCTATAGCAGAATTGTTCATTATAGCGAAGGTTACTTGGTTACTTAGTTACTGAAGAACTAAATGGACGAATCTCTAAGAACTCGTCGTTTTATACGCGTAAAATATGGAAAGTAAGCAAAAAAAATAATAACAATAAGAATTACATAAAATTAGGCTTTATTTTATTTATGTAAGTATTTTATTCGCACTAGTTGAAAATAAAAATATATTACTCTGATCTGCATCTAGTTTCAAATATATTCTAATTCAATAAACCATATTCATTCAGTTCCTCTATAATTGACAGTATTTCATTATCAAGTCCAGTGTTACCAGCATCGCGTGATGCAATCAATAGTCGTAACCTTTCCACTAACTCATTTGGATCATCCCAATAAATATAGTCCACATTTCTCTTCCACTTTTTTAATGTTGGCAATCCTGAACCTGTAGGAAGTTTTTCCGGAGTTTTGACAAAGTGAGGTTTTACGAATTCCAAATATTTTTTCCCTTTATTACTTTTTATTGGTTTACTTGGATCATTATCTCTTCTATGCACGTTTGTCTCCAAAAGCATTGACTTGTAGTTAAGTTTATCTTTCTCAGTTATTAATGCTGAATCCGGTGATCGTTTTGTTATTAATTCCATCAAACCAGGAGTTTTGTGGTAGTTGTGTTTTCCTATCATAATGTTTTTATCTGTGATAGATACTGTTGCTGACCCCATCATAATTTTACCCTGAACATGACTAATACCAAAAGGAACGTTTTTAATGTATTCTGATGATAACGACCATGAGGAACAATCAGGATCACTGCTGACTGCTGAATGTTCTGATATATTTTTATCACCTATGTAAGTGTTTTGTTTGTCATATTCTTTATCAGAAATTCCGTCATCTGATTCCACTGAGGGATCTACACTTTGAGAAGGAGTTTGAAAATTATCAGATTTTCTATTCCTTTTCATCGTTTCATCTAAAGTACTCCAATCATATGGTTCATCTTCATTATAATCCTGAGGTAAGTCTTTAATATTTTCTTTCGGTATAGGTTTTATATTTTCTTTATGTTTGACTGCTTCACTTATTTGATTGAGGGGATTGATAACTGGTTTAAAAATATTTTCTAGAGATTTTTCGTGATCGGATTCAATACATCGCATTTTCTTGAATTTCTTCTTCACTGCATCTGCAGCAAGAACAATTTGTTTTAATTGTTTATCCATGTTAAATATAATCAATTTTGCTTCTCGTTTTAACAAGTTTACTGATATGAATGCAAAAGTACCACGTGCTGCATCCTTATATATTTTCTAGTTATGAATTAAATACTACGAATGTGTCAAATTGCTTACGATAGCAACCTTGGTTTTTCTCACAATCTTTATTTATTACTAAATAGTTGTAAGGCTCACTCCATATTGTTGCACACAATTTCCGAAATTCATGCCAAGACATATCTGTGCTAACATGTTCATCATATGCGTGACGCAAGTTAATGTCATCTTGTTTGAAGAGAACAATCAGGTTTGCATTATCTCTAACAAGTTGTTTTGGTATTTTGGTGTAAGTTTGGTTTAAATAAAAGCTATCAATATTTTTGTGTCTACCCATTGCAAAATAATCACGCATGTTGTTTTGATTTTCACATGCAACATCATCAAATATTATTATAGAATTAGATTTTGCTTCATTTGTACTGAGAACTTGCTGATTTGCATGAAACTTCATGAAAGATACACCTGGTACTAATCTCAAAACATTTTCTAGAAAAGCATATTTTGGTTGATGTAAAGTTTTTGAATACACGTAAACGTTTTTATAGCGCAGACCATTTTCATGCAAAAGAAGCCCAATCATTAGGTTAGTTTTGCCGCAATTAGATGGCCCACAGATTATGCATCTGATAGAATTAGGTAGAAGAGATCCATGACGAAATGTTTGTTGTATATATTCCGTAGGACATAACAAGTTGAAACGTAATGTTTTTTTTTGTTTTAAGAATTTCATTTGAAACAAGAAGCGTTTTATTTGAGGATCGACCTTAAACTAAAAAAAATCTTTCGTCGTTGCAGTATTTAAGAAAAAAATAATCAAGGTAATACAATGGCTGGAATTTTTTTTGTTTAACTTCATAATTATTATCCGCAACAGGAATTATCGACTGGACCAACGTAGTTATTGGGCATGTTGGATCGCCTTTTTTTGGCATCGAGTGAACGGCGGAGCCGTGAGCGTGATGTCGAAAAATGGTGAGCCAGAATGCCCAATAACTACCTACTGCCTAACATTCCTGCAAAACAGAAAGAGACCCGTGCCCCAGCAGCGGGGACATACAAGGGTTGATATCGAAATATTGTATAGACTTTATATGATTTTGTTTTATTTATTTGATAACGAAACCTGCTTTTGTTTCGAAATCTGGTTTATTGTGGTATGTAGTGTGTTGTTTTGCGTTTTTTGACATAAAAAGATAAGTCGGTGTCAAAGTTCTGCACGTACTTATTATCTCGTTTCGCAATATTGACGTCCTACAGTTGGAGTCCTTGCTTTGTCCCTGTGCAGCACATCTGCTGTTACAACAGTTTTGGAACTACATTTAATGGTAGCAATTATACGGACCAAAATGTTCCTTGGCAATAATTTCACTTGGGCGTCGATTTCTGCGGTATTTTCTTGCCGTCTTTGTAGTATTTGAGTCTCGTTGAGTAGTGTAACAATACTTCTTTATAACAGCTGGCCGGCGCAGCCGTCTAGTCGAGTTTGAATTAGTATAAAGATTTAGTTTTTTATTAATGGACATATTGCACAGATCTCGTTAGCCCTATACTAAGTACGACTAAATGACATAGTACACACAACTAAATACAATAAATACATAGATAACATCCGAGACCCGAGACAAACTAGAAAAGTTCGTTTCAGAGTTTGACGCGGCCGGGGATCGAACCCAAGACCTTGAATTGACCCAACCCGATATCAGACCCGCGATTTGTTTCGCTTTGTTTAGGTGTCGTTCAAGGCCAAACTGAGCTAGACGATGCACAAGAATAAAAAGTAATATTTTATGTAATTGCTATATAAGCAGATTTAATAGTTAATTTCTTCTTCTTCTTCTTCAGGCTATATTAGTCCACTGCTGGACATAGCCCTCCCCTAATAAGCGGCATAGCGCCCTGTCTTCAACTTGCCTCATCCAACATCTGCCTGCAGCTTTTCGCAGATCGTCATCCCACAAAGTCGGAGGGCGTCCTACATTACGTTTGCCGAGTCGCGGTCTCCACTCAAGAACGCGTAGTTAATATACGCGTATAGTTAATTTGTCGTTTTTATCTCTTTTTCGTCGGTGTGAAATTTTTGCTCAGACGGTGTAGTTTATAGATCTGCTTTCCGAGCACTTAGACTATGTCTTTAAAAACCTATTTAGAGGCTAAAAATTTCACCCATGCCGGGATTCGAACCCGCAACCTCTGGCTATCCGTACCATGTCATGTTATCATGACATGTTAGACTATGTCGTTAATCCATATCAGAGGAGTTATGGGTGGCTCGATAACTTCTGTCAGTAAGGCCCGCCACTGTCTTAGAATCCTCCACCAACCCAGACTGGATCCCCGTGGTGGAGTACGGCCTAACCTTGCAGCGATGCAGGAAGAGACCCGTGCCCCAGCAGTGGTGACATACGAGGGTTGATATCGAGACTATGCTCTCAAATTGCCGCTATTTCTGAATTGAGATTTGAGAAGTATCTGTTTTTCATATTTTAGATAGAGAATACTTTATTGTACAACCACAAAAAAGGAGTCACTATTATCGTTTGTTAAATAAAAAAATTAAGTTAAGCATTTGGTGATCTTATTGCTTCGAGCGATATTTATTGATTTACAATCTCTATAAACCTATCTTATGTAATGTTCTATTTAATGTTTCGTGTGCAATAAAGTATAATAGTAATAATAATTTTCTACATAGCAACACTAAGTAATAGAAAGTAAAACTACGAATTTAAGTAGTCATTTAAGACCGAATCCCTTTCGTTAGCCTGTAAAGCGCTTACAAGGCTGGTCAAAATACATTAATTTTGAAAGGTTTATTCAAAATGGCACAGAAACTGCGGCTTTAATAACGTTAAAGAATAAAAAAAATAGGAATTTAAGTACAAAATTAAGATCAAATCGCTTCCATCGTCTGGTAAAGTGCCTAGAAGCTGACATGGTTATCTCGCTGAATTGCAAGGTTCAGCCGCTGATCGAAATAGGCACCAGCCTTCCGGTCACCCAACGCATCGACCAGTCGCGACGAAAGTATTGGTCTTAGTCAGCATCATAAATCAGAAAATCAGAAAGATAAAAAGTACCCGGAACCGGCGTGCGTGCATGCAGCGACTTGTGAACGTTGATGAAGCGAAGGTCTGTCAAGGATCTGTCAGGATCGTGGCAAGTGGCAGTCCCTGGTCTCTGCCTACACCTCTGGGAAACAGGCGTGAGGTTATGTATGTATGGTTTTTCAAGTTAAATTATCTAAATATGAACTACTCCTAGATAGATACATAATCCGATACCAACATTTACCAATGACTTTGTTTGTTAGGTATGTGAACTTATAATGGTGATGCCACTTGCTAACTGCGAACAAGTACATCGTGGGGAAACCTAACCTGTCAACTAACATCGATTAGGCACGGATAGCCATAGGTCGCGGGTTCGAATCCCGGCATGGGTGGAATTTTTAGCCTCTAAATAGGTTTTTAAAAAATCGTCCTTAGCACGGGTTAGTGCATTAAAAATAAAAAAAGTATAATCGATTAATTTTGTAAATAAGATTAATTTCAAAAATATCACTCCATAATTATCCATAAGAAGACGACCTCTGTGGCGGAGCGGTAGCGCATCTGCTTACCTTGCAAGAGATCCAGAGTTCAAACCCCGGCTGCGGACAAAAAGAAACCACCAGGTCTTGGATGTTTACATGTTTGTGATGTCGTTGTTTCTGGTTCTCACGACACAGGGTATCCTAGTGTAGGCGAGAAGCAATGTATATGCCTGTGAGTAAGTGTTACAGTGTGTATTATAATTTGCCTACATTAATAATAAGAAGAAGAACTGTAAAATTTTATAGATAATTAAACTAAAACAAAAAACATCTACAATATCTCTTTCTCTCTCTCTCTCTCTGAGAGGTATGTGAGTCGCAGTAGATATATTTAGACAGCTTAAGCTTTTACACATACTCTTTTGGTTTTATTTGAGAGCATTCAAATAAATCAAATGAGGATGTAAAATTCCAAAAATGAAAAGTCTTATCACTACTCGCAGACACGGAATTTCAATTTGCGCGCGTGATTTCCCACTTTACTAAAATCGTTCACGTATTGAATGTAAATCATTTGATACTTTCGCGCTGGGGATGCGAGAAATACGGTTTTGGGGTCCCATTGTCAGAGGGCTTCGAATCGGTCTCAATCAATTGTCTAGACGCGAAATTCCAGCAATTGAGAATTAATTGAAGTCTACTACTTTAACATGTTTTTAAATTATTAAAAATATATACAGTCTGTTCCAGTCTGAAACCCACTTCACAAAGTTAAGGCATTAAAAGGGCAGACATAATTTAAACGAATATAACCGCTAATTTCGTGTATTGTAGAAAAATATTTTAGGGTCGGTGCTCAAAATGTAGTTCCTGGTCTAAAACTTCCTATGAACTCCAAGATATGCCTACAATACTATTTCTATTTCCCAAAGTCTTGCTCAGGTAATCACCAAATTATCCAGCGACTACTTTTGCGATATATTTTGTGAAGCATCTTATTACTAAACGGGTCCTACATTAGGCCTTATTTACTGAGTAGCTCCGCTATTTAAACGGGACCAATAGGACATTATATGTATTCGAACAAAAAAGAATTATCAAAATCGCTTAAGTTGTGACCAAAATATACAGGTTGAATTGACAACCTCCTTTTTTGAATTCAGTTACAAAGACAACTCCGCTTAGATATTCTACAGACGAGGCTAAGTAAATTTAAACTGATAGGAAGTATCTGCCCTCCGATATCTGTAATCAATCAAAAGAACAACGATGTGTTATCTGTATTATTGTACAGTTTCATTAAAATCCATTCAGTAGTTTCTATGTGAATGAGTAACAAACATCCATCCAACCAACCATACTTACAAACTTTCCCGTTTATCATTGTAGTAGAATATCACAGTTACAATGTGTCCTTAAAATTTGTCAACTGAACTCGAAATCATTCTGTATTTACAACTGACATTCGATAGTAAAAATTAAGTGACAGTTTTTTTCGTATGCACCGGACACAAATTGACATAACTTGTTACAGTATGAGAAACAGTGTTTGGAGCGGTGGTAACAAGGAAGCAAAACGGCCGGCTAGTCAATCGGGAGGAATACACATACCTCACCGCTTGCTGAGTACCAACTATGAGCCCAACTATAACGCTAAGATACGAGTATATTTGACGACCTCTGTGGCGTAGCGGTAGCGCGTCTGCCTACCATGCAAGAGGCCCCGGGTTCGAATCCCGACTGGGAACAAAAAAAAAGCCCAGGTCTTGGATGTTTACATGTTTGTGATGTCGTTGTTTCTGGTTCCCACGACACAGGGTATCCTAGTGCACATACATTGCCAGAAGCAATGTATGTGCTTGTATGTAAATGTTACAAAGTGCGTAAATCTCAGGTCTAAAGTCATGATCTGAGGGTCTAACTAACTAACATTAGAAACAGGGTGCAAGTGATGATGAGCGTTGTTTCGCTTATATTTTAGTCTCATCGCTTGTGTGTAAGCTTCATCTCCTCTATTAATCACAACCCGGTTGAATATATTGCATAATAATTTCTATCGGGACCAGTTACAGCGCCAGCCATCACTCCTGACGGCCTGGGTTGATTTATATGCATGAGATACGTCATCGTCTCTTACGCAGGGGAAATTCTGAGTCTATTTTTATACTGGATTTTCTCTTAAAATAATCAAGAGAGCACGTTATCATTTTAAGGGTGATGGGTTAAGCTTTATACCACAGTTTGTTAGCTTTGAGAATATACCTCGGGCTCTAGAGTAGGCTTCGGTTTTCGCCGAAAGCACACGAGTGTAATACTACTTCCTAAAACTTTTCTTATTAAGTTTATTTAATTAAGTGTCATATTAGTTTCGATATTGCTATTGCACGAATATATCCGATTCTACATACATACATACATACATACATACATACATACATACATACATACATACATACATACATACATACATACATACATACATACATACATACATACATACATACATACATACATACATACATACATACATACATACATACATACATACATACATACATACATACATACATACATACATACATACATACATACATACATACATACATACATACATACATACATACATACATACATACATACATACATACTTACATACATACATAACCTCATGCGTGTATCCCAGAGGGGTAGGCAGAGACCAGGGACTGCCACTTGCCACGATCCTGACAGATCACCTTCGCTTCATCAACGTTCATAAGTCGTTGCATGCACGCACGCCGGTTCCGGGTACTTTTGCTAATACATCCCCTATTTGGTCGAAATATGTAGCAATCGTCATTATTTGCAGTCTCACGACTCTTTCTATTATGATAAGTAAGCCGTATTGCAAAGCAACAGGATCTATATTGTAGAACGGTGGTAACACAGCGACCGCCGCAACGCTGCCCTCAAGGGATTAAGGGGATACGGGACGCGGTTCAAATCTCGACATTTACCAAGAACAATTTACGAACATTAACAATGATATAGAGAGAGAGAGAGGGCGCTAGTGTGCCACGCAAATTATAGGCTCCAAGTTAAATCAACGAAATAAATTAGACAAAGTGTATTTTACCCAAATAAAAGTGTTAAATACTAATTAATAGTTCATATAAGCTGCATATAGCTTGGAGTATGGGACAAAAACCCAAACATTCCAATTTTAAGTGACAAAAAGTGTTGCGTGAAAAAATCATAAATTATCTATCTCCCTGGTGCGTTAGTGAAGTGAAATTAATTTTAAGTGTGATAAAGTTGAATATAACGTAAAACAAGTATAAAATTAGTGAAAATCTAAAGAGTTTGTGAAAGACTAACCTAATATTGTTTGTTTACAAGAAGAAAAACCGTTACTAAACAGTTACGTAACAGCGACATCTAACAACGAACACCCGAACCTCGCACAACCTAACGGGACGTAAGAATCGATTTTCTGGAAAAAAACTTTAAGAGACAAGCAACAGATGGCGCTATTAAAATAAAACGATCGATCCAACAGACGAGTGCACACACAGAGCTGATACGACTTTTTCGCTACCACTAGCGAGAAGCAAATTAGCGCAGTGGTGACTTTGATAAATCAGGTCAAACAACACGATTCATAGCAGAATCTTCACTTTTGTGGTTGTGAAATACTATAAATAATTTTTCGAACTTTAAACCATGGCTTCTAAATGTAATAAATGTAAGAAATCCACAGCTACGACAGAAAATATAAAATGCACTAAACCGGGCTGCAAATTCATATACCACCGTGATTGCGTCGGTATTCCTCTAAAGCTAAGAATGGCTAAAGGTTGGGATTGCCCAGAATGCTTAAAAAAAGAAAGAAATTCTGCGGCTTGCTTGAAAACCACCACAAAACGACGCCAACCTATGTTAAGAAACGAGACAGTGTCCGATGACGATATATCTGCACTGGACAATAGTAATAACTCGGAGCTGGAAACTAGTTTCCTAAGCCTCCCGGAGCTATCAAACGAAAATGATGAACAAATATCAAAACTAAAATCTAAAATTCAAGAACTCAATACGAAGTTAGAAGCAGCCCACGCAGAAATTGACCGATTAAGCAGCGAAAATAACCAACTTCAACAAAAGCTCGTGAACAGTGAAAGTAAAATAAAAACACTTACCAAAATTTATACAGAAGATACAAAGCATCGTACGCCACATAAAAGTCAGTCAATAAGCAAATGCACCCCAAGATATAATCGTAGAAAAAATAAAAAGACAAACGAAATACCTTCTAGGAGTGCTTCAGTGGAAGGCCCCGCAGACTCATCCTCGGAAAATATTACTGAAACAAACGCCCATAGTGAAAGCGAGCCTGAAAAAGAGACCGCTAAGAGCTACCGAAAAACTAAAATCTGTATAGTGAGCAGCAGCAGAGACAGCTCCAATGCAACCTCTATCTATAACACATTTACATCGGCTGACTACTGTCACTACGCCTATCCGAATGGCGGGCTTGAGGTGCTTGTCCAAAACCTGCAATCCAAACTGCAAGATTACTCAAACTTGGACTATTGTATCATCCAAATCGGCGAGCCAGACTTCAAATCTACAAAAAACTATGTGCAGCTGGTAGAGACAGTGAGGAGTGAACTTCTGAAAATAAGAAACACAAATATTGTGATCTGCCTACCAACCTATATATGTGGTGCAATTATGTTTAACTCCAGGGTAGAGCTTTTTAATAACCTACTATACCTAGATGTTCAAAATCACGGATACGCATACTTTTACGATTCGAATGCCGACCTTACCTTCGACATGTTCTCTCACATAAACGGAAAGTTAAACAGAAAAGGGCTTAATCATATTCTGGAAAACCTAAAGAAAATCATGGCTTTTTATCGTGAGACCGACCAACACAAACTGAAGGAAAATAATGATAAAGTGATCCACCAAAATAAAAATAATTCCTTTCGGGCCTTTTAGTATTATAATACAAAATGTACAAAGTGTGAAAAATAAAATAGACTTACTAGAGAGCTTATTGGAAGAACATAACTATCAAGCCGTATGTCTAAATGAAACTTGGATTACAGAAAACCAGCGACCCTACGTACACGTTAGTGGCTATGAGTTTGCCGCATCCTTCTGCCGGCGCGAACGCAGGGGCGGAGGTGTCGCTATCCTGCTGCCCAGCGGAACTAAGTTTATTAATAGACAAGATCTAACAGATCTTTCTATGGAATATTACATAGAGTGTTGCGCGGTAGAAATTAATCCAAACATAATTCTTATCAATGTTTATAGGGCCGATCGGGATATAGATAAGTTCTTTACATATATGACTTCGCTACTCAACCACTTCAAAACGCATCACTACAAAAAACATATTATAATAGGAGGTGACTTCAATATCGACGCCGGCAAAATATCTAGAGAGTATAAAAGGCTAGTTGATATAATGCTACAATATAACATGCATCAAATCGTCAAAGAACCTACTAGACAAACTACAATGAGCTCAACTTGTATAGACCTATTATTCACAAATAACAAACTCTACAATTTAACTGTTAAAGACTATGGATTATCCGACCACAAATGTATCATCTATAGCTTTGAACGAAATACACAAATAGTGACAAAAGCAACCTATATGACGAAACGTAATATGAATAACCCAGAAAAATTAGCTAACTTTAGAATCAAATTAAGTGAAATCTCATGGGAAAACATTATTGACGATAAAAATGATGTAAATCAAAACTATAATTTGTTTGACAACCACATAAAAATACTATTAGAAAAAAAGTTTCCATTAAAAAAGATTAAACTACAAACCACAACAAACAAACAGTGGCTCACAAAAGGTTTGCGAATCTCATGTAAACATAAAAGAGCGCTTAAGACTCTAGTTAACCAAACAAAACAAAAAGTTCTCAGAGACCACTACAACACATTCTCAAATATACTTAAAAAAAGCATTAAAATATCAAAAAGGGCAATCTATATACAAGAAATGGGAAAATCAAATAACAAAACTAAAACAATGTGGAATATTATAAGACGAGTAACACATAAACAAAACATCCATAAGGAAAATATCAGCTTGAATTTGAACAACAGAGAAATTAATAATACAAAAGCTGTTGCAAATACTTTCAACGAATACTTTGCATCGGTAGGGAAACCAGTAGCGTTACAGAAAGGGCATATATTAAATCATCACACCCAGCCTGACTGCAGAGTTATTACACCTGCCATCCACTCGATGTTCCTGCACCCAGCTACGGAACTAGAAATATATAAAATAATACAAAACCTTCCAAATAAGCATAGCTGTGGGATAGATGAGATACCTACATCATTAATAAAGATTTGTGCAAAGGAATTTACCCCCATTATAACTAAGTTAATAAACCAATCGTTTGACGAGACATCATTTCCGGATCGGCTTAAAGTTGCAAAAATCAAGCCCGTCCTCAAAAAAGGAGGCAAGCCACATGATCCAAGCCATTACAGGCCCATCTCAATACTTCCCGCTTTTTCAAAAATATTTGAGAAAGCCATGGCAAATAGAGTCTCTAAATTCCTAGAGAAATACGACATACTCGATGAAAATCAGTTCGGATTTCGGAAAGGGAGATCAACTATATTAGCTTTGTATAATTATACACAAAAAATTTTAAACTGCATTAGAGATAAAAAATATGCTGTAGGGCTTCTACTAGATATGACAAAAGCATATGACAAGGTCTCACATACAGTATTACTCTCCAAACTACAAGGGGTTGGACTACGAGGTAAAGTATTTAACTGGATAAAGTCCTACCTCTCGAATAGGAAACAATACATAGAGATAGAGTACTTAGATACGGACACAAATGAATACAAAAAAGAGAACTCATCTTATCTAACGACAAACTGGTCAATACCACAAGGAAGTGTAATAGGATGCATCCTTTTCTTGACTTACATTAACGATTTGCCAAAAATATGCAATACAGCATCTGTCCTATTTGCTGATGATGTGTCTCTTTTATTCAAATGTCCTAAAAACGATGATGTTGAAACATATAACCAAATTACAGAATCATTTAATGCAGTCAAACGCTGGCTACACCAACATAATTTAGAAATAAACAACAGAAAAACTAAAATCATCCAATTTAAACCATACCAGAAGCAGGAAATAAATTTAAAAGAAATCACAAGTACCTTAAATATTGAAGAAGTTACTAAATTTACTCTACTAGGAGTAACACTAGACACTCATATGAACTGGAAAGAGCATGTAGAGAAAACAAAGTCAAAACTATCACAATTCATCTATGCACTGAGAGTACTCAAATCAAATACTAGGAGGGAGTGTGCTCTATCAGCATACTATGCCTACGCCTATGCTTGGCTGAGATACGGAGTGATAATGTGGGGCCATAGTACAGACGCCCAAGACTTATTTATTGCCCAAAACAACTGTGTAAGAATTATCGTAAACATCAGGAAACGGGAAAGTTGTAAGCCACATTTTATATCAGAAAACTTACTCACATTACCATCCATATATATCTTGGAGGCAGTTTTGTTCATCCGAAATAATACCAACCTTTTCGAGAAAAACAAAAACAAACGCTTAAACAACCTAGTTCTTCCTGCACCCAAATTGGAAATGTACAAAAATAGTCCACAATATAGATGTATTACTATATATAATAAGCTACCCGACTACCTTAAAAATGAAGAAAATAATAGATTTTTCAATAAAAATATTAAGAATCTCCTGTTAAAAAAAGCCTACTATACTATAGATGAATATATGAATGACAAAGAACTGTGAGATTACGTAGGAAGGATTACGCTATTGAAATGTGATTGACATGCTTATATGATATTGTACAATATGTTGATTGATCAAGTTTGACACACATGACATACATCTAAATTGAAATTCAAATGCAATTAATTGACATATAAAATTTATTGACGAAATGTATTAAACTTGTATTGGACATAAAAATTATTCTCTAAATATAGTTAAGACATAAATACTAAGTGACATGTAATAAAATAATGCACAAAATGAAACTAAAACTTCTTCACTGAAAATATTTAATTCAAACTAAGTATGCCAATCTTGTGAATTTATAAATAATAGACCATAGAACTTTAGCTGTATTTGTCCTAATCTAAGCTTTGTATATATTGCATGCATGCCTTTTATGTTCTATAAATTTGCTACACCCTTACAGGGTCCATGGTACTAGTTAAGTATGAACTGTTCATGGTTTTGCAATAAATAAATGAAATGAAATGAAATATACTATTTGATACTATCCCCGTGACCTCTCAGTTTTGACATCTTTACTTATAATCGCATGGAATGTTGTTTTTTTGTATTTCTTAATATAATTTAATTCTATACACTTATTGCGATAACAACCTTCCATGTCCCCACTGCTGGGTGCCTGCATTGCAGGAAGGTTAGGCCATACTCCACCACGGGGGCCAAGTCTGGGTTGGTGGAGGCCAAGTCCGGGTTGGTGGAAGCCAAGTTCGGGTTGGGATACACTTATTATGTATCGATAATTATTAAAATTTTACGCCTGTTATGGTAAAATATTCTGAACTATAGATGTCAATCCCACCTTTTTGTACGCATGTTTTATATATAAACATCTTCTTTATCTTTGACATTTGTATATCTATAGTAGCAATCAACATCATCAGCCATTCGACGCCCACTGCAGGACATAGGCCTCCCTCCTGGTTCTCCAAGCTTCGCGGTCTTGTGCCCTCGGCATCCAGTGACTCCCCGTCACCGTAACCAGGACGTCAGAGTGCCTAGTCCGAGTTTTTTAACTACTCGATCGCGTTAACGTAAACTCATATTTCTATGGCATCGAGGAAGCGCAAGCTAGCGATAAGTATGGAAATTAAAATTGCTGAGTGCGAGTTGTAATGGTTTACGTTGAGAAGTGAACCCGTTTACCAGCCAAAACACGAATAAACGCGAGTGCGAGTTGTACTGTGACAGCGTTTTGCCAGTTCGAACGGTTAACTTACTCATACTCACTACTCGATGCTCGATTAACGCGGTAGTAAAGTTATTGGATTGGATCTGTCAAACTCGCACTAAGCACTCTGACCATCTGGTGAAGGGCCTGCCCACGCTGCGTCGTCCAGTCCGTGGCCAGAACTTTTCGCTTCAACGGCCAGCAGTACTCCGAGCTATGTGCCCCGCCCACGGCCACTTAAACTGAGCAATTCTAGCTATGTGGGTTCTTATAGTTAAAACAATACTACTCCATAATTGTGAAGGAAGAGATCGTGAGGAAATCTCAGTGTCTTAGGTGTTCATGAACCTCGGCGCTTGAAACTGCTAATCCGCGGTGGGTAAGCGTGGTAATTAAACCCACACTCTCCCTGGGAGAAGATCTGGATTCTGCAATTGAAATACATAAAGATATAGAGAAAAAGTACGCTAAATACAATTTTAAAACCACTATAATTCTTTATTCGTTATCAACCCTTGCTGGGGCACGGGTCTCTACCTGCATCGCAGGAAGGCTAGGCCATACTCCACCACGGGTGCCAAGTCCGGGTAGGTGGAGGATTGTAAGACAGTGGCGGGCCTTACTGTCAGAAGTTATCAAGCTGCCCATAAGGCCTCTGACATGGCTTAACGACTGCTATCATATGACAGCCGGTACCAACGGCTTAACGTGTCTTGCGAAGCATTCTTTATTCAAATCCAGATTATGTGTAGTACTTATGAAAGTTTTATTTCAAAAAGCTCAAATTGATAAGTAATTAAGCGGTTATCCCTAATTAGCCACACTGTTAATCTTAAACGGAAGCGGTGGTAGCTCAGTGGGTAGAACCATGGACTGGCAAGCGAGAGCCCCAGGTTTGATCCCGAGTGCGGGCATGTACCAATGACTTTGTTTAATTTCAAAGTTACGTACATTTGCGAATTTGTTGTCGCAATGCCACACGCTAACGGTGAAGGAAAACATCTTGAGGAAACCCGCGGCTTGGTTGGCTCCGCACGTATTGACTAGTCTTTCCTGTGGGCTAGGCCGACTAAGCTGTCAGGATGGTATAGGTGCTGGGCAAGCCTACACCATCTATAAAACCATGTCCCAGGCACTACAGCGTCGGAGTGATCCTTTCACCCATCTAGTGTGAGTGAAGATACCACTGGACGCTGTATAAATCATCTCATTAAGTAGATGCAAAAATGCCAATATTATATAATCTTAAACGTGGTTATTTCGTTGCCGATTTCGCTGACGATTTCCCTTCTATTAAAGAAATAAATTCGTAAAACATTTTTACGGCCAGCCAGCGTCTGTTAATCTTAATCTCTTGTCTTAGGCAGTCCCTAATAATTATTCCAACAGTTAGGTAAGTTCTAAGCTGATTAAAAATTAGCCCAAATATATATATTTCTGGGTGTAAGTAAATTAGTCTTCTAAGATTGGTCGATTAATTTTTGCCCCCGTCCTTGCATCTGTAGCGGCCTTTTGATTTATACCCTCCATTAAATATGAGCAGGGTTGTTAGGGCCAAAGGCTGATAAAGTTGTGAACTTGTTAAGCGAAATGTTGAGGCTTAGTGGTATTGTATTTTCTAAGGTTAACAAGAGCACTAGACATAATTAAAACTGTTTTTAAGCGTACCATAGCTGAAGGCGGTGGTAGCTCAGTGGGTAGAACCATGGACTGGCAAGCGAGAGCCCCAGGTTCGATCCCGAGTGCGGGCGTGTACCAATGACTTTGTTTAATTTCAAAGTTACGTACATTTGCGAAATTGTAGTCGCAATACCACACGCTAACGGTGAAGGAAAACATCGTGAGGAAACCCGCGGCTTGGTTGGCTCCGCACGTATTGACTAGTCTTTCCTGTGGGCTAGGCCGACTAAGCTGTCAGGATGGTATAGGTGCTGGGCTAGCCTACACCATCTATAAAACCATGTCCCAGGCACTACAGCGTCGGAGTGGTCCCTTCACCCATCTAGTGTGAGTGAGGATGCCACCGGATGCTGTATAAATCATCTCATTAAGTATATGCAAAAAGGCCAATATTATTATTATTATAGCTGAACGGGTGAAGGAACATATCGCGGACGTGAAACATAAGAGCTCTGGTAGATCTGCAGTCAGCGAACATACACTTAGCGGTACCAACCACTTTATACATGTTGATAAAGTTAAAGTTCTAGCCCGAGAAGACCGTTTCTTCCCTAGAATGATACGCGAGGCAATAGAGATCCGCCGGCATCCAAATTTCAATAGAGATCGTGGTTGGAATATACCGGCAGCATGGGAACCAGTGCTTAAGTGCATGAGACCCCCTTGCTAAAAGTGTGACTGAAGTGTTAATTTTAATTTCAATTAATAATCAATATTTTTAGTTCATGTAAAATAATTGGATTTATTATTATTATTTTTTTAACTTCAATTACTAATAATCAATATTGTTGACTTTATATAAAATAATTGAAATACTTATTTTGGAACGTTACTTCATAATTAACTTTTTTAATTTTTGCCGAGGGTAGTAAACTAACCGTTAATGCTTGCAAAAAGACGCCTACCACCTCAGTCATCCGAGACCACGGCACCTGTAAAAGTGCCGAAACGTTGGAAAATTGTAAAAATGTAATAAACGAGCATAAATCCGTATAAAAACAGTTTTACTTAGTGGTATTGTGTAAAGATCCCAACACGGCAGATTTTTTCAGTTCGAATATTATTATATTCAGTTCAATTTAATTTATTTCAACGTAAAGAATTTACATTCTGTTTGCTGAATATCAAAGTACAATGTAACATAAAAGTGAAAGCCGCTGCCTTCCCACCGTAGTGAAGTGGAGAAAAAGGCAGCGGAAAAAAAACTCCACTCTGACCATCTTTTCTCAAGTCCTCTTAAATCTAATACATTAGATACCACCTATACGTATTAGATTCCATGATTGCCATTAATAACTTTAAATGCTAAAGCATTTTTCAATTGTTTTACATAGGCCGTGAAAACATAACAAGTGCTGCGGCCAGACACACGAACAGCACTCGTTCACGAGCATAACGCAGAGGTCAGCCATCATCAGTCTCAACCATTTTGGAGGGAGATGGATGACCCGGCCACCATTCGAATGACCTTTAACAAACCTGCAGATTAAGTTTTTGTCTAATATGACTAATATGAAATCACGTCGTCTGTACAAACTTAAAATATGACATAACTAACACTGAGGGTTGCAGTGATTCGGTTGCTACATATAAAATAGTTAACATAACATTTACATACAGGCACATACATTGCTTCTGGCCCTACACTAGGATACCCTGTCTCGTAGGAACCAGAAACAACATCACAAACATGTAAACATCCAAGACCTGGGGTTTTTTTTTGTTTCCAGCCGGGATTCGAACCCGGGACCTCTTGCATGGTAGGTAGATGCGCTACCGCTACGCCACAGAGGTCGTCGTAGTTATTTAATAGCTATGATTGACTCGTTGTGGAATTGGTCTACTGCCAAGGGCTTACATACAGTTCAATAGAAGCGTATTAAAAATTCTGAATGATCTAATAATTAATACGAATAATTTTCTTGCTTCGGTAGTCCACTGTATAGCCGCCAGTAGGTCGACCTTTATATTGTTCTTGTAAAATCGCCCTTAACGTAACTGATTAGAGTGCACATAATATGTAAAAGTTGGAAAGAGCGGGTGATCGTGCTCTTATTATAAAGGGAAATTTCCCGCCAGGTAAATCGTATGCCTGGGGAAGGCCGGTCCAACTGTTGGTAGTAGGACGTTATATTTATTGTTTGTCACGTGAAACACTTTGATTGCGCGATGCAGGAATGTTGGAGTTTGTAGTGTGCGCGCAGAGTTGACATGTGCTCGCCTTATGCTATCGGCTATACCAAGCACAATAAAACAACATAAAACACATAAATATGGACACATTATTTCAGAACCTTATATTGTATTTAATACTGCCTTTCCCGCGTTTTATTTGTACTCCTGATGGTAGTCGGCAATAATTAAGGAAATGTGTAGAAAATTAAGGAAACTAAGGAAATTCCTTTTGATTTAAGATCTGTGGAGCGAGCGGGGTCGATCGTAATTCAACTTTTAAGATCTTAAGGTTTTCAAACTTACGGAGGTTCCAATTTATCGTGGTCACCACCCTCTTCTACTACAAACTTTGCTCTTTGAATCATTAATGTAATTTACTAGAATCGCCATTTCCTTCTCCTACGCATCGTGTGATTTATAGGCTTGCATAGCTTTTTTGTCAAGAAACAAGCCTTGCGTTTGTCTGACTTATAGCTCAATAGACACTTTCTTACCTTATTAATAATAATAATTTCCACACAACATAACCACTGTAGGGACTCGGAACGCTGAGTCAACATTTGGAGCAACAAAGTAACGTAGCGCAACGATCACGCGCGGACGTCTGTATCCAGCTAGTCGTTTCCCCGAAACCCTTTTGAGGCAGTCGCCTCCGAAAACTTTTAGAGTACCGTAGTTTAAAACGTAAAACCTAGTACGTGTACTAAATTGAATACAGACATTTTACATTTAAATTGCAACCTTCTGATATATTTATTTATGATCACCACATCCACATAAAACCCCTAAAATCCCCCAAATGAGCGAACCCCATATGAACAATGTCAATATAAAATAATGAAACTGTGATTTTATTCTGAAAAACTGCTTGTTATAATTGTCCCAATTTACGGCCTCAAGTCACTTTGACTTTTCCGTTGCTACGCTACTACAACGAAGAGATCATGGGTTCCACTACCGCAGCGGGCGCCTTAAATAAATTTATTTGAAATAATCACTAAAATGAACAATTTCAGGCCTGTTGAAAAACGTTAAAAATATGTTTAGACTATCAACAACTTTTGTTTTATCACTTTAGCATTGTCTATTCAATTCGACATTTAAAAATTATTATTTCTCGTTGGATTTTCCGTTATGTAGTGACTTTTTTGGTTGGTAATGTGAGTCCCGTAGAGTTAACATTTTTCTATCTAGGACAAATATTTACCAAAACCTACAAAATCGTTACAGCGCGTGGAGACGAACTTACAGTCTGTTAGCTTCTAGAATATACCTTGGGCTCTAGAATAGGCTTCGGTTTTCGCCGAAAGCACACGAGTTTAATACTCGTACTACTTCCCGCTCTGCATAATTAGGGTTCCGTACCTCAAAAGGAAAAAACGGAACCTTATAGGATCACTTTGTTGTCCGTCTGTCCGTCTGTCCGTCCGTCCGTCTGTCAAGACCATTTTTCTCAGGAACGCGTGGAGGTATGAAGCTGAAATTTATATCAATTACTCAAGTCTACTGTCCCTTGAAGCTGTGAAAAAATCAAACTTCTAAGCCAACGCAATCAAAAGATACAGCCGTTTATGCCGCAAATTTTCGACACTTGCAAGAGAATCAAAACCTACAGGGTGCTTCCCGTGAACTCAGAATCTTGAAATTTGGTACGAAGCAACGTCTTATAGCATAGATAAAGGAAAAATTACGAAAACCATAAATTTTTAGTTACATCACATAATATATATTTTTTTAATAATTTTAAACTTACTACCCATTTCCTCATAAACGCGTAGAGGTATTAAATTGAAATTCATACCAAATACTCAGGTCTATAATACAGGTTTGCACGGAACCCTCGGTGCGCGAGTCTGACTCGCACTTGGCCGGTTTTTTTTTTCTTCACTACCTACTGACTTAACTTTAAGTAACACTGAAAAGTTGCGTAAAGTTAAGTGTCATATTAGGTCCGATATTTCTATTACACGAATTTATCCGATTCTATCAGATGGTAACCAAGGTATATTCTAAAAGCTAACAGACTGTAATAATAATTTTAGGAATAACCCAAAATTCTTGCTGCATTCTAGCGCTGGCCCAAGTTTGGCACGCCCTGTATAGTGGAAAGTCTTCCTCACGACAAAAAGTGTAGTGGATCCTCGTTGTTTGTCTTACCCTACTTGTGCTTAGAAAGAAACATTCAATAACACTTTAGCTAAGTGCTAGAGTTGTCTTTAGCGTTTTATTGTATCGGAGAAAAATGGCTCCTTGGCACTGTCTCATTCTCTAACAGCTTATGCTTAAGTTAGTTTTGTTAATAGTTACGTCTTAAGTGTTGTTAGCAACCTAACGTAGTGAGGGGCTGCCTTAAGATAACTTAAGGCGGCCCCTAAAGGTGCAATTCTCATACAAACCTAATTTGGCTTTTATTTACAAACGACATGCCAGATTGTAATGACACTTTAACAATAACTTTAGAAGACGCAAATCGAAATATGATCTAGCTAACAACTATCAAAAACAGAATAAAAATGAAATAGCTTCTTAAGACTTTTTAATCGGCGGTACCGCATTTGCCTACCATGCGAGAGGTCCCGGGTTCGATCCCCGGCTGAGGACGAAAAAAAAAACCTAGGTCTTGGATGTTTAGATGTTTGTTATGTCGCTGTTCCTGGTACCCACGACACAGGGTATCCTAGTGTGGGGCCAGAAGCAATGTATGTTAAAATGTTATGTTATTGAAACTTAACGCCTTTTAATGCCTTAAGACTCACTTTTCAATTGGCGTAATTTATGACATTATGCGCGTAATGTAGGGGAATGTCCTCATTCTGCCTCTGTCTGTTTAGTTGACCCTAGAGTAAAATACACGCTTAGTTTACTAACATAAGCATAAAAATAGCTGCTATTTGACTCTAATTGGTAGCCTATAACAATGCTATTCCAAATTTAATCCGCTAAAAAGGCATCTCGGGCATCTCTCACGTTAAATTGTACGGGAAATGCCATTGGAATGCGATTTGTAAGTAGACTACCACTAGTGTCAATGAAACAACAATTTCCTTACTAATATGACTCTATAGAACAAGTATGCATTTTGGAGACGCGCTCCCTGTTTTCACAAATCAATGGCCACATTTAGCAGAATACATCGATGCACAGTAATATGAATTAAATATGTAAAAAAAACACTAGGTGCCTACAATACAGGTACCTACGACCTAGTTTAGATATCTAGAGATCACGTGAGATGTAATAAGAAAGTCCATATGATGCTCGCTTGCTATGCTCATACGTAGTTGTATAAAAACACAAGTATATCAACAAAGAGGATGGTTTCAAGCTTTCAAGCAGACCACTACGTTGACTACTACAATTCACTGTACTCGCCACTTCAGTCTACGCGTGATCACGGCTACTGTAACGCTGCGGAAAGGTCGGGAATAAAAAACGTCGTTTCGGTTGTCGGGAAGAATGTTTTACCAAATATAATCGTGATTAATGACTATTCTGTAAACTTTTCGCCTAATCTAATGGGTTATCGATTACAAAATATCTGCTGAACGCAGACAAAAACGGGATGACTGACAGCAATTTACAGCTATCACACGCCATTTTTTCCATCGCATTTGACTTTCGATGAGAAGCAGCGATTAGCAGCAAGTTGTGGTCAAACGTAGTGATTTGTGTGTGTGTTACTGTCATTTTCGCCGTAAACAAAAAAGCGCGTTCAGCAGAATCTATAGAAATTTGTAATCGGACGCGTAATAGAGATGACTTAGCGATTAGTCAGCGATTAGTTCTGCTAAAGGCGGCCAATGTAGGCACCCATAAACGTGAATAAGTCAACTACTTCGGTTGTGGTTATTAATCGTTTTACCTCTAGACCAACGAGACTGGTATCGTTATGATTTCATTCACCTTTGTGTAATTTAGCCTTCATTTCAAACATCATTCATTAACTTACGAGTACCTCAACTTTACACCGAGAGTTACCTTCATCATCAATTTTGATCTTTAAATCAAGAGCCCGAGACACCAATTTAGCGTTGCTGCCTACTAACTACTGTTAGGGCTGCGGTGTGTTCGGGAGTGCTGAAGCCACATAGCCTTAATGCAAAGTAAACGTCATCAGAGTCGGTAAACACGCGTCATCAATCAATCGGGGGCCGAACAGCGCGTCAGTCAAAATTACTACACTATCATCAGGATGGCAGCGAGGGCAATGGCCGGCAGGGAAATTGGTTCGGCAGCAAATTGCACGGTCATTTAACCTGTCTCGTTAGAGAAAATATCGGTTTGGTTATTTAAACGTAACGTGGTTTAGCGCATGCCACTGTCGGATGTGGAGTGATAATTAGGTATTGCAGTCTGGATTAAAAATTAAGGGGAAAAAATCATATGCATTCCGCATCGCTATTGACGTTAATTTTTGTTGTGATACCTAATGGTGGATATGACACTGAGTATCTCCTTACGCGCACCAAATTGTAACCGATTCCAGTTCTTTCTGACAAATAAAGGATAAATAAAATCGGACGACGTAGTATAATTAAATATGTATGTTTATTAATTTTATTTTTTACCTACTGAGTGTAACCCTTTCTTAATGTTGTCAAATATACTTTACTATAATTTTTAATATAGTTAAGAATTATCGTTGTATATTATCGCTGTATATTAATATACAAAAGATAGCGAACTTTCTCTTTTTAACCGACTTCAAAAAAGGAGGAGGTTATCAATTCCACGCGTATATAACTTTTTTTTTTTGACTATTATTTCGCATAACTTCGTCAAATCTAAACCGATTTCGATAAAAAAATTTTTGTTCGTTTAGGTATAGCGTCCCATTGGTCCCATTTTAATCCGACTTCAAAAAAGGAGGAGGTTATCAATTCCACGCGTATATAACTTTTTTTTTTTTTTTTTGACTATGTTTTCGCATAACTTCGTCAAATCTAAACCGATTTTGATAAAAAAATTTTTGTTCGTTTAGGTATAGCGTCCCATTGGTCCCATTTTAATTTGGTGAAGATCTGATGAAGACCTTCAGAGCTGCAGAACTGAACTCTTCAATGGACAGCAGCAATAAGGCCTAATGAGCCCTATCCATTAGTATTAGGCATATGCTTCATAACATATAGCGTAAAATTGGTCCCAGGGTACTATGGTGAGGTTCTGATGAAGACTTTCTAAGATGGAATTTGAGAAATTCAAAGGAGAATGGGCAAAATGGTCTATGAGCGGCCAACAACGAAATAGGTATTAAATGAAAGTACTATTACTAACGACTAACTTTTACTATGAACGTAACATTGCAGCTCATTTAGAAAAAAAAGTACATATAGGTAAAACACAGAGATAATAAATGCAAGAAAATGTACTAAATACTTATTTTAAAATTAGTTTATGTATTCAAAAGTATTTCAAAACGTTGTCACCACCATACCGATCGTGGGTTCAGAGACGTCTGTGGCGATTTGGAGCGATTCAACTACAGTGCCTATATGCCCGAAACCAAAGACCGCGGTGCAGACCAACTTACTACTGAACAGGCCAATAGAACTAGGCTGGTCACTCTATGCCGCTGGGTAGTGGAAGTTATAAATGGCAGGTTCAAGCGAGACTTTAAATTGTTTAGGCAAGACTATTTTAATCGCGCCTTAAGTCACATGTTCGAGGACTTCCAAAACGCAGCGGCACTGATCAATGCATTTCAGACACCGATGCAAGATAGTATTTATGCATCGTCGTTCGTGAATATAATTAATGAACGCTTTGAAATACCGAACCTCTTAGCGGACTATGTTGTCCGTCATAACATAACAAATAGACAAAGGGCATAATTTGAAAAACTCAGCAGCGATCAGTCCATTTTTGAAGACTTCCCTGTGCTTTCTGAAGAAGACCTAATTCTGTTTGCACTTGGCACATACCACGTCAAGTTGGCTCGCAGCTACTACGCTGAACACCTAGTTGAAGGCTTGTACAATATTGAAGTGTACCGGGAGCGACAAATAAGTCAGCTCAGACATTTTATTGAAGAAGAAGACATTTGGTTATTACGTGTGCGTATACAATCTAGGCATGTAAGGTTCAGAATATATTATTCTTACATTGTAGTTAACCGAGAAAGACAAAATAGAGAAGCAATTGCTCATTATTATTGCAGTTGTATAAGTGGAAGGCGCACAATCGGTTGCTGTGCACACGTTATGTGTGTGGTGTGGTATCTGGCATGGGCTAGACATCAAGACGAAGATGTTTTGTTACCGGCATCAGAACTAAGTGCTATTATTGTACATTAAATGTATTAATGTACAATAATGTACAGTGTCCTGATGTCAGTATTAGAATATCCTCGTCTTGATGTTTAGCCCATGTACATTAAATGTGTTAATGTACAATAAAACATTGAATGTACTCTGAGTTTTGATGTCTTTATCATTATTATTATTTTTGGCGATGTTTTGTCATAGCAATAAAGGTATTTTAGTGAAATCTACAAGTCATTTTATTTGATTTCCTCATTTTTAAGACTAAACTTTAGTTATAATACGCCAAACCATAGACTGACATATCTAAAATAAAAATGTATTTAATTCCATTAATAATTACACCACAGATATAAAACTTTTTGACAGTGATAGTAGAGTGACAGTACACAAAAAAAAACAAAATTATACCTGGCCGCTGATAGACCAAGCGCCATACGATTTTGCCCATTCTCCTTTAAAGCAAAAAATTAAGTTAAGTTTTGATGTTACAAACACCATGTTCATCAAATATTTTCATTCAGTAACTCTTTCTCTGGTGTCTGGTGGACATTGTTTCGTAGATCATCAGCTCGAATGTCGGTCTTGAGAGGTTCTAAGCTTCTATTCTAGATAGAAATATGCCGTTTTCACCAAAGTATTTAATTTCACTGGCACTTTCTATAGCCGACGACTCGGAGGTCTGATGATGACCAGCTCAAGGACACTCAGATCTAGGGCACCGTTGCACCTAGAAAACCGGAATTAAATTTGAGATGTATAGTTTCATTATCACTTGCTACACTAGGAATATTAAGAGTCATATGCTCAAGATCATCAGCTCAAATGTCGGTCTTGATAGAATCTAGATAGAAATATGCCGTTTTTACTTAAATATTTAATTTCTCTGTCACTTTCTACAGCCAAACGTTTGGAAGTCTGATGATGACCAGCTCAAGAACACCCAGATCTAGGGCACCGTTGCACCTAGAAACCCGAAGTTGAAATTGAAATCTATGGTTTCGTTATCACTTGCTACACACAACACTTATCACTTGTTACACTAGTAATATTAAGAGTCAGATGCCCAAGATCATCAGCTAAAATGTCGTTCCCTAGAAGTTTTAAGCTTCTATTCTAGATAGAAATAGGCCGTTTTCACTAAAGTATTTAATTATGTTCTTTTTAAGTGCTAAGGACAATTAAAAAAAATATTTAGAGGTTCAAATTCCACCCATGCCGGAACTCGAACCCCGTAAAATATTTACTTTTAAGTTAAGTATATTTTCTAGCCTTTTACCTAAAAACTTTTAAACTTTTAACTAATACGTCACATGTTTATTATCAAAATCAATAAATTAAGTGCCGAGTTCCAGACCATCACATACATTTTGGGCACCGACTCCAAGATATCCCTCTACAATACCTAGAAATATACGAATTTGGAATTTATAGATCACATTCGTTTAAATTATTTCTACGTTTTTAGTGCCTCAGGGTGCAGAAGTCGGTTTTTATTTTTTATTTAAAATTTTTTGAAGTCGGTTTGAAATTTGTTTTAACGGCCCTCTTAACTGGAAGGGAGATCATTCTTAACTTTGAAATAATAGGGACCTTGATTTAGTACATAAATTATGGGATTGTCGATGCGTGGGATGAGATGAAAAAAATCACTACCACCCCCGCTCGACCGTTAGCGTACCCTCAAATATTTGAGGACTTTCCAGCGATTTATTAAGTTAAATAAATGGTTGGTGTCAATTGTATTTTCCACTACATTCGGAGTTAAAGCGACGCGTCGCCGCTTTGCACAGCGATTTCTATCGAGCTTTCGCCAATTGACTCTGGAAAATTGCTCGGGGGCGCACGTGGGTAAACGATTTTCTTGCCCGCCAGTACACGGGCTATATCTGTAACTACTTATCTACCCGGTGCGTCGAGGATAAAACAACTTTCGCAATGTTTACTTAGCAGATTGCAAAAAAAACTGTGGCAATACAACTATAGGGACTGCGATATATGACTGCCTCGTTGGTATAGTGCAAGACATACTTGCTTTGTACAAATGGCTTCATTTTGAGTGATTTTCCATGTCTGGGATGGCATTGTGTGACGGAGGTTAAAAAAGCAGGTATGGTAGTCGTCGTCGTCAGGCTATACTAGTCCACTGCTGGACATAGCCCTCCCCTTTTGAGCGCCATAGCGCCCTGACTTTAGCTTGCCGCATCCAGCATCTGCCTGCAGTTTTTTTCGCAGATCGTCATCCGTCATCAGAGGGCATCCCACACTACGTTTGCCGAGTCACGGTCTCCACTCAAGGACACGTTTACTCTAACGGTTGTTGGTTCTTCGCGAGATATGGCCAGCCCATTGCCACTTCAGCTTCCTGATTCTCTGAGCTATGTCGATAACTTTGGTAGTAGGGTAGTAGTAGAACAGAGCTTCTACTTTACAAGTGTGAAATTTTCATTTAGACTCGCTAAATACCCAATCATATTGCTTTAATGGAAGTGTCAGTGGGCTGACCATATCTTGTGATGAATCACTTTCTTATCAATTAATTATTTTGAAATATCACAACAACAACAACAACATTTACAGACACATACATTGCTTCTGGCCCCACCCTAGGATACCCTGTGTCATGGGTAACAGAAATAACGCCTTCACAAACATGTAAACATCCAAGACCTGGGGTTTTATTTTGTCCCCAGCCGGGGATCGAACCCAGGACCTCTTGCATGGTAGGGAGATGCGCCACCGCTACGCCACAGAGGTCGTCAAAGGTATATATTGTAATCTATTTTTATTGTATCTATAGTTTCATCGTATTTCAATAACTAAATAAATTATATTGCAGACGAAAAGGCGCAGTCATGATAAATTTATTGAGTTACTTTTTTTAAGTAGTCTAGAAACGTCCCAACCTTAAAACAATTGAAACTAAATAATGATTACTCGCGATTTCCAAGAAATCCTCGTAGTTTACTAAGTACGGAAAAGAGTACAATTGGAGCTTTCACGCCCAATTATATTAATTTCTCGAGAGTATTAAGGTAACTCAGCGTATTAGAGTAAGCGGCGACGGCAGCCCAGTGGGTAGAAAGATGGACTCGGAAGAAAGAGATTAAGAGACCCAGGTTCCAATCCCAGTGCGAGCAAGTACCGATTCAGGATTTTGTCTCCTAAGTTTGTAAAGTTATAGTAGCAATAGCATTCGCCAACCGTGAAGAAAAAGGTCGTGAGGAAACCTGAGTATCTGAGATGTTTAACTAGCCCAGCGCTTAATTTTATAATGAACATTGACATGTAGATCACTTTATTCATAATAATAATGAATAAAGTATTCTAATCTAATCTGATCTTAAATTGCCAATCCGCGGTGGGCACACCTAGTAATAAAGCCCATACTCTCTTTTCCTGAGAAATGCAGTGGGACGCATATATACAATATATATATTATTTTTTATATTATTTATTTGGAAAAAAAAAACAGGAAACAGGCTAAAGTTTATATAAAAATTACTACTATTACACTATTTTTATTTTTAATGCACTAACCCGTGCTAAGGAACAAATTTAAAAACCTATTTAGAGGCTAAAAATTTCACCCATGCCGGGATTCGAACCCGCAACCTCTGGCTATCCGTACCAGCGCTCTACCAATTGAGCCAATGGGCGACTCACGGCATCAGTGAAATTTCGAACCTCTTTACAATATTCTCTGTATTACGTACAGGCAGCGACATCTGACTTAAGCAAATTGCATTACTTACAGCCCCGACTACCTACTTTGCAGTTAGGTTTAACGTCGGAACGATATCACGATAGTACAGTGATATCGTTCCGATGTTAAACCTAACTGCAAAGTACCTACTTTGCAGTTAGGTTTAACATCGGAACGATTGCAAATTGCATTACTTACAGCCCCGACTACCTAGTCGGGGCTGTAAGTAATGCAATTTGCTTAAGTCAGATGTCGCTGCCTGTACGTAATACAGAGAATATTGTAAAGAGGTTCGAAATTTCACTAATGCCGTGAGTCGCCCATTGGCTCAATTGGTAGAGCGCTGGTACGGATAGCCAGAGGTTGCGGGTTCGAATCCCGGCATGGGTGAAATTTTTAGCCTTTAAATAGGTTTTTAAATTACTACTATATTAAACCTGAAAACCATAAATATTTTTCACTAAATAGCTGTTATGTAGAGTAACTAGGTGATATATGCTACATAGATAAAATAACTATTATTTATGTCGCATATATATATGCAAATAACAAGAGCAATCATTGGAGGTTCATGGGGTTTTCAATAGACTGACACCTGTATACCGGAGGGGCAGGCAGAGAACAGGCCCTGTCACTCATCGCCCTCCTGATAACCTCTTTCGCTTCATTAAGATTTATTACCGTTAATGAAGCGAAACGGGGTCCTTGAAAACTGTAGATGTCTGTTTATCAGTAATAGGGGTCCTGAAAAAAAAACAGAAAAATGCTTTTATTCAATAACCTCGCCCTGAAATATAAGATAAGATAAAAATATTCTTTATTGTACACTGGAAAAACAACAAATACAAAACAATTGCAAATATACATAGTACAATATATTGACGTATAATCTTTTAAAAAACTGAATGTTTTGGTAAGCGCAAATCTCGAGAGCGGCTGAACCGATTTCGCTTATTCTTTTTTTAGAATATTCCTCGAAGTACGAGGATGGTTCTTACGGAGAGGAAATAAAAAAAATAAAGAATCGACTGCTACGCGGTACGAAGTTCGCTAGGTCAGCTAGTTGTAAATATAATTATTTTGTAAATAATAATATGTAAATTGTATATTAATTTAATTTAAAATAATTTTTGCATGCCTAAAGAGGTGAATTGTGAATTAACTTATAAATATCTTACCAGTTGTTAAAGATGTACCACTTTTTGTCCGAATAAACAATTTTTATTTCATTCATTTCATGGTAACCAGGAAAAGACATCACTTGGTTATCAGTCGTGATGCCACTAACCCAGTGAGGCCATGAAGATTTTTGTTTTACTAAACTCCTTTTGTGTCTACTGCTGAGCAAAGACCTCAAGGCGGCAAGGTAAAGGCAGTCAAGAATCGATCGATATCAACCGTTGTATGTCCCCACAGCTGGGGCACGGTTCTCTTCCTGCATCGCAGGAAGGTTAGGCCATACTCCACCACGGGGGCCAAGTCCGGGTTGGTGGAGGATAGTAAGACAGCGGCGGGCCTTACTGTCAGAAGTTATCAAGCCGCCCATAAAGCCTCTGACATGTCTTAACGACTGCCATTACATGACAGCCGGCACCAACGGCGTAACGTGCCTTACGAAGCACGGAAGCGATCGGAAAAAATGCCACTAGCGGTAGTCACGAGATGGTCACCCATCCAGTACCTGACCGCACCTGTTGTTGCTTAACCCAAGTGATTGATTCCAATCACTCGGTTCCCCTAGGGCACGAGCGCTTCAAGAATAATCACACTTGACTTTCACATAGTACAGTAATTTTCGTTCCGTCTCTATTTTGTAAGTGCCTTGATAGATACGTCTTTTCAGACCATTGACGTCTAGAAGGTATGGTACGTGCGCGGACTTGAAACGACAATGAAATGAAATCGGCGCATTCATGCAGTTAACATTAACAGACACATTAACAGCATTAACAGAATGTTAGCGCTGGTCCCGTGCTAAGGGTTCCAGACAATGATACCGCTAATACTGAGACATAGAAACATTGAAGCGCTCGTGGCCTAGGCGAACCGAGTGATTGGAATCAATCACTTGGATAAGCAACAACAGGCGCGGTCAGGTACAGGATGGGTGAGCGTCCCGTAACTACCGCTCGTGGCATTTTTCCGAGCGCTTCCGTGCATCGCAAGGCACGCTAAGCCGTTGGTGCCGGCTGTAATGTAATGGCAGTCGTTAAGCCATGTCAGAGGTTTTATGGGCGGCTTGATAACTTCTGACATTAAGGCCCGCCGCTGTCTTACTATCCTCCACCAACCCGGACTTGGCCCCCGTGGTGCAGTATGGCCTAACCTTCCTGCGATGCAGGAAGAGACCTGTGCCCCAGCTGTGGGGACATACAACGGTTGATAACGATAATTAACGAAACTTTGAAACACCCAGACTGTGGCCACTTGTATTTATCAACGACCAGGGGAATCAGAACGATGACGTCCGTTTTAGTAGCAAAAGTATTTTGCCGCTTGACAACGAGTCATAGTTATTGTTATTAAAACGTTTATTACGCAAGTAAAAATTGCAATGGCAATGCGGAACAAATCTATCACGCTGCATTCGTCCACTGCTGGAATCTTCTAAGGCACGCCAGAATTTATAATTGTAACATCACACAAAATAATCTATAATCCGCACAGTTTCTCGTAGCAATTCGTTCCGCGATCTCCACGATACAGGCTATGCCTAGTGTGCAGATCCCCAGCTATCATAGGAAATACAACATTTTGGAGGTTTGAAAATTGCAGTGAATAATTATGTATTTGTAATATTTTATTATTATTGTTCCAATTGGCAAATAAACTATATTTTATACTAGCTGTGCCCCGCGGTGTTACCGGCGGCTTATCGATTTTCCCATGAAAATAAGATATTTTCCCGCACTAAAACATAGCCTGTGTGTTAATCCAGGGTGTCAGCTAACTCCATATCAAATTTTATTAAAATCGCTCCAGCCGTTTAGACGTGAAGAAGTGACAAACATACGCACTCACAAACTTTCGCTTTTATAATGTTAGTGTGATTGTGTGAAGATGATAATGGTAATTTGATTACCATGTTTTTACTGTCACTTTGAACACAAAAGCTGCGACATTGCAGCTCCAAATCTTCAGGCAACGAATCGCAGCTTCGCAAACTCCATTAGGTGAAACAGTTGGAATTCGCGGAAACCTCATCCATCACCGTTGATGAGAGCTTATTATTGATATATTCTGTAACTTTGTTGATTACATGATATCAATTCTTTGTACGTCACCACTACTGGGGCACGGGTCTCTGCCTGCATTGCAGGAAGGTTAGGCTATACTCCACCACGGGGGCCAAGTCCGGGTCGATGGAGGATCATGGTAGGTAAGATATACTGTAAGAAGTTATCAGGCCACCCAAGATGCCTCGGGCTTGGCTTGATGACTGCCAGTACAATGTCAGCCGGCACCAACGTCTTAACATGCCTTGCGAGCACGGAAGCGCTCAGAAACAATGCCACTAGCCACGGCAGTCACGGGATGCTCACCCTTCCAGTGCCCGACGGCGCCTGTTGTTGCTTAACCCAACTTGTTTAGAATAGAAGTGTGATTTTGGAACGCACCCATAACGGGCGTAACTACTTGACAGCTGTCAGATGAGTTAAAATTGACCTCTTATTTTGTTGCTTGTGAAACGTGTGATTTGTGTGGCAATTAGATTGCCGGGCTTATATCTTCGTGTGAAGTGCGAAATAAGTTCAGGGACGGTAACCAGCATTGACAATGTTGTGATCGGGCGACGGATCGCCCAAAATAGAAGACATTTTAGTGCAAACGTGGTGCCGTGAAAGTGCACTGAAGGTAGGCAGCTTTCTGGGGAAAGACGGATAGACGGGGAAGTCTAGGGATCCCCAAACCTCTTAGTGCACCCATCGTGAACGGCGCCGGCTGCCAAGTCGAGAGGCGTCGACGCAGACAGACTTTGTAAGTGCCTTGTTTTCTCATTCGTTTTTAAGTATTAGTATTTAAGTGGGTCCTATACCCAACACAAGTGATTGTTTCCAATCACTCGGTTGCACTAGGCCACCAGCGCGTCGTGTTATTTACATAATTCTATAAATAATTGCTTTTATCTTTTCGTAGTCCAAAAACTCAATAACAGATGGCGCTGTTACGCTGTCACGTGGGAGGCGAAACCTCCGACACTGCAGCCCCGAATCTCCAAGCGACGAGTCGCAGTTTGGAAACTCAATTAGGTGGTTGAACTGTTGAAATTCGCGGGGCAGCCTCATCGATCACCGTTAATGAGAGCTGTCAATTACATGGCATCGGCTCGGGGCGCATATATACTTGTGTACACTTTATTGTACACAAAGAACGAAGCATTCAAAAGAAGAAATCACAAAATATTTTAACGCAGACAATTCACATTCTGTTAGTTCAATGTCAAGGCGAAAGGTTAGCCGCTGCCTTAGGGTCGACTTGTAGAGGAGACAAAGGCAGCGAAAATAACCCACTCCCTTTACACAAAATAGGTAACCTATAGTACATGGGAGAGCTTATTTCTGTATTTTTTTTTTTTCAGTCAACAAGACCCATCGTGAAACGGTTGTTTTAGGGCCGGTTTCTGATTTGAGAATTTCACTAAGTAAATACTTAAGTAGGTAATGTTCTGTCACGGTCTTTTCTGGAAAATTCGAAGACAACATATTACCAGTCACTTTTTCAAGTTTTTGTTATTACGAGTACTAGCGCCACCAATCCAAAAAAACAATATGTCGAAGGAATTTGTTACTAAATCGACGAGACACCGTTAGGTACGACTACTTAATATCACGGAATTAATCCCATGTTTTGCTTACATTTTCCCCGGGACCACGTCTACATTAGGGACATTAATATTAATGCAAGGAGACCCGTCCAGGGGTGAATTTATCAACGCGTTTCCTGCTTAAGACAGGACGGTCGGCATAAAAATTATACAACGTATTATTGGAAAGGTTGTAAGGTTTTTTAGACAACCTTACTATCATCGGTAATCAGTAAAGGTGCTGATAATAAGAACTGATAATCAGCAAAAGTGTTTCCCACAAATATTGGTATCTATCATAGATACCAATATTTTTTGTTTTTAGTAGGACAGGTTACACTTGACCCCAGTATTACGCCCTAATACTTTTTATCAAACATTTATTCCAAAGAAGGTCCTCCTTGTGCGAGCCTAAAAGCAGAGCACTTCTTCCTTTATATGAGCGCCTAATACTTTCTGCTTTTAAATTCTACAGTACTTTGTGTCGCGTTATGTATATTATGCTGTATCTATTTTTCCATTACACAGGAGGCATCATCTTCTTTAATGGGACCACGAGAAATAGTTTATCCCTCGTGGACCCGTTGATGACGTATAACGGGACCACGAGGGATAGTTATCCCTCGTGGACCCGTTAACGGGACAAAATAATGGGACCACGAGAATACACCCGTCACGCCAGATGGTAAGCGAAGACGAGGTCTACGATATTACGTGCTTACCTGTAATTATACCTATATTTTTACTAACCTAAGACTCTAAAGTCTGTATAATTTCCTGTTTTAAATACAAGTAGGCGTTCCTTATCTATGGAAATTATACAAGAAATAAATCATAAGATGAACTGTGTACAGTCTGTTAGCTTTTAGAATATACCTCGGCTACTATCGGATAGAATCGGATACGTTCGTGTAATAGAGGTTTAGTTTGTACTGTTATTTATAACTTTACATAACTAAAACTTTCGTAAGCACAACATATTGTAGACTTGAGTGTGAGACGAGCAACCGATGACGCGAGCTCCGTCTCTGCTCACCATGATAATGCTCTGCGAATCGGAGCGAAACCTGGTCGGACTCTTCCGATATAACAACAACCGTAAGTAGATCCGGACTAAAAGTCTATAACTTTACATAACTTTTAAAAATAATGAAGAAATTTTTATACAGAGCAGGAAGTAGTATTACACTCGTGTGCTTTCGGCGAAAACCGAAGCCTGCTGTAAAGCCCGAGGTATATTCTAAATGCTAACAGACTGTACCCTAAAGAGAAAGGCTGAGACCAGGGCCTGCCACTCGCTACGATCCCGATGAGTACAATAAATAAATCCTACAATGCCTTCAATATAATTTTTCCAGTGTCGATAACTACAGTCACTTCTCACCATCGTCAGTCCACCTCTGCCCGAGCAGCGGATTTTGCTGTACTATACTTCATAGTCGTAACTATTCTCACAGAAGAGTAGCTGAAAATAATAATACTGTAAAGAATATTATAAAGAGGTTCGAAATTTCACTGATGCCGGTAAGTTGCCCATTAGCTCAGTTGGAAAGAGCGCTGGCACGGATAGCCAGAGGACGCGGGTTCGAATCCCGGCATGGGTGGAATTTTTTGCCTCTAAATAGGTTTTTAAATAATAATACTACTAAACTAGAACAGTCGACAGCACTTCAACCTTTACACGCATGCCCTACTAAGTTATGTTAAAGAAACTAACATCTTATATATTTAGGTTTGGTCAGATGTTTTTACTACATTGCAAGATCAAGTCAATATCTTCTTATCGAGATCCCTGGATTTACACAGGTTTGGCTCCTCTTATCAAAACAGAAGCGCTCGTGGCCTAGTCAATCCGAGTGATTGGAACCAATCACTTGAGTTAAGCAACAACAGGCGCGGTGAGGTGCAGGATGGGTGACCGTCCCGTAACTACCACTAGTGGCATTTTTCCGAGCGCTTCCATGCTTCGCAAGGTACGTGAAGCCGTCGATTCCGGCTGTTATAACATGACAGTCGTTAAGCCATGTCACAGGCCTCATGGGCGGATTGATAACTTCTGATAGTAAGGCCCTCCACTGTCTTACAATCCTCCACCAACTCGGACTTGGCCCTCGTGGTGGAGTATGGCCTAACTTTAAAGAGGCCAGTGCTCTAACAGTGGGGACGTATAAGGGTTGATATCGATCAATTCAATTCAATTCAATTCAATTTATTTCAACGTAAAGAATTTACATTCTGTTTGCTGAATGTCAAAATACAATGTAACATGAAAGTGAGAGCCGCCGCCTTCGGGCCGTAATGTAGCGGAGAAAATGGCAGCGGGAAAAAAAACTCCACTCTGACCATCTTTTCTCAAGTCTTACATCTAATACATTAGATACCACTTATACGCATAAGATTCCATGATTGCCATTAATAACTTTAAATGTTAAGGCATTATTAAATATATATACTTTTTTACATAGGCCGTGAAAACATGACAAGTGCTGCGGCCAGACACACGAACAGCACTCGTTCACGAGCATAACGCAGAGGTCAGCCATCATCAGTCTCAACCATTTTGGAGGGAGATAGATGACCCGGCCACCACACCACCACGCGATCAAGAATTATACCCCATTACTAGAGATATAACGGCCACTTTCTTTGATAATACATCTCAAATAATGAACCTATACATTTCTATTACGTAGATAAATCGATACTCCTGCCATTCTCCTACTTCTTGCTCATCCGCCATGTGGTTTTGTGTGACGTCATATAATTTATGATGAAAATGACGCCATTATCCATAACTTAACAAGTCAGGCACCAAATATCATCAAGTCGTTAAGGCTACTTAGATCTGACCTTGAAAATAACAATTATACATTCGACGGTTAAAAGGATATAGGGCATAAGCGACAAAAACCAAATTGTCCAGGAGCGCAATTTAAAGTTTAAAATTTCAGAAAAAAAATCGAAATTTTATTTGATTCGACGATGCTCTATGTAGTTGAATGTCGCTTAACTCAATCGAACATATTTTTTATGTAAGGTAATTCGGCATAAGTCATATCTTCATATAAAAAAACGAAGAGTATAGAAGACTAAGCTACATTTGATTTCCGTATACCAAGAGGTAATAGGGCATGAGTTACATGGCTGTTGAATAACTAAAATAGGTAAAGAGGGATAAATGACGTTTCACACCATTGTGACAAAAGGTAATGGAGCACAAGAAACAGTGCTTAGTCAAAACATGGTGAGGATGTCAGACTTTAGTGACACCAAAAGTGGTTTGAAAAAAGGTAACATGGTACTTCCACACGTCAATATTTGTAGGCCAAGAGGAAAACAAGAACATCCAACATGTGAAATTATCTGGGCAATCGGTAACGCGGATTAAACGTCACGTCCTAAAAATAATAGATTCACAACCAACATGATTCTCCTATGAAATGAGACCTAAAGTAACTGCATACGTTAGATGATGTTAGTGTTATCATAATCGTTTTTATGTACCAGATTAGTAACCTACATTAGATACTATTCGGAGATAGTGATGATACTCGCGTCCGCAGGAATTGCCCTCTGAAACCCGGGTAATGCTAAACGAGTATTAACGCCGAGTATCGGGCGGCAGTTATGATAACCCGACAACTGGCTTGCCAGAAGGCCCCACAGGCCTAGAGGACTAAATAACCTCTGAAAACGATGGAGCGAAAAGGATGGGGATACTACCGCTACTAATACTCCCAAGAAAACTATGAGCAGGATGAACAATAGTAAGGATTTGTCGGACCATCCGGTTGACGCCCGGCGCCAGGATGGTTCCGGGTCACCTGGTGTGAAAAATGCTACCGGCCGCAAGAAGGTGACACAGCAAGCCCCTTGCGGAAATTGGGTTACTGCTGATCAAACTCTACTCCGTAACAAAAAGAGACAAATTCGGGACATTCACCACGCTCTCACCATAGCCACTTGGAACGTTCGTGGTCTCTCCAAACCAGGAACAGCCGAAGTCGTGGAGAAGGAAATAAACAGGTATAATGTGGATATTCTTGCTGTAAGTGAAACGCATATAAAAGACTCGGGACACTACACTACTCCATCTGGAAAATTGTCCATAGTGTCCGGATACGTTGACGCACGACCTCGTCGCCAAAACGCACAAAGACAAGGTAATGAGATACGATTCCATCAATGACAGGATATTGAAAATCAGATTAGAAGCACATCCATACCCACACATACATCCATCCATACATCCATCACATACATCCATACATAACCTACTCGCCATCTATGCACCGACATCTGAATCCAGTGAAGAGGAAATCTAAACAAAGCAGTCCAAGATGTTCCTAAGAAAGAGCCATTATTAATACTTAGCGATTTTAATTCTAAAATAGGAAAAACTGAGGATGATTACCATTTCAGAAAGATTGTCGGCAGGTTTGGACTGGGAGTCAGAAACAACCGTGGCAACATGCTTTTGGACTTTTGCATGGAGAACGACCTTTCGGTCATGAACACCTGGTTTCAATAACACCCAAGACGACTCTACACGTTGACGTCACCTAATGTTCTTCACAGGATTCAAATTGACTTCGTTCTAGTAAACCAAAGATGGAGCTCATCTATATCAGCAGCAAAGACGAGGCCAGGTGCAGACTGCGGCAGTGAACTTAGCTTCTGACTGCTAAGTTCGTTTAAAATCCGTCTGAAGAAGTCAAAAATAGGTACCCTCAACAAACAACAAATGGCTAAGCAGAGGAAATCCTTAAAGGAACAGGACTTAAAATCAGCCGAAGAACGAAGCCACTATGCGGAGCTACATAGCGTTGTCCAAAAACTTTGCGGGAAAGATCGAGAGGCCTATATCGACAGTATATGCTCCGATATAGAAAAATGTTTGGAAAGGGCGCACTCCCGAGATATATTACAAAATGTAAACCTGCTCGCAAAGGAATTTAAACCAAAGCACTGGACCATTGAAAATGAAAAGTGGACGCCCTTATTGGATAAAGATGAGGTACTCGAAAGATGGAGGAGCTACTGTCGGCAGCTATACGGCGAAATCAGCGATGAAAGAACTATGGAAATGCATTATTCGGAAAAGGAACCAGACATCCTCTTCGAGGAAGTAGAGGCGGCACTTCTCAAACTGAAATACAAGGCATGTGGCAGCGATGGCCTAACCGCGCAAATCTAGGAAGATCTAATCTAAGAAATATAGGAAGTGAAGGCATAGCAATCGTACATACCGTGTGTCAAAAAGTCTGGAGAACGGGTCAATGGCCAGCAAATTGGACCGAATCAATCGTAGTGCCTATACACAAGACAGGGTAGAGGTAGGTAACGGGTAGAGATCCGTAAATGTGAGAATTACAGAACCATCTCTATGATCTCTCACGCGTAAAAATCCTCTTACACGTCCTAAACCACCGGCTTGCACCCTACATCAATAGCCAAATACCGAAGGAACAGGCTGGATTTGTAAAAGGAAGAGGAACGAGGGAACAAATGTTGAACATTCGACAGCTGATCGAAAAATGCAGGGAACATAACATCACTATAGCCTTGTGTTTCATCGATTATGCAAAAGCCTTTGACTGTATCAGCTGGAAGGCCATGTTCAGGGTTATGAAGGAGATATTTTTATTTATTTCGCAAATTAACATAATTACATTACAGCTTACGCTATTTCATAATTATTTGCGGTATATACTTAATCTAATTAAATAAACTAGCATGCAAACACAAATTGTACTGACAATTTAAATATGAGAATTATAATGAAACAATAATGTCATTCAAAATCCATCAGTAACTCATGCGCAATAAAATTTAAATAAATATTTTATTCGAAAAGCTATGGTTACAATATGTAATCAATACGTATTAAATAATTCAATTAAAATTAGATAAGAGTATCGAAGGTAAACTTAATTAAATTTAAATTCTCCTTAAATTTTAATCCTCTTTCTCAGAAATGGGTATACCGGACCACCTTACCTTTCTTGAGCAGCAACTGTACTCCAACGGTCAATCTTAAGTACGAATTGAGAACAGTCTTTCGCACTGCTTTAAAGCAGAACGAGGAGTGCGCCAGAGATGCATACTATCTCCCCAACTGTTCAACCTGATCGGGGAACATATAATGAGAAGGGTTTTGGATAATTTAGAGGGGGGCATTCAGATAGGTGGGCATCTTCTGAACAACCTTCGCTTTGCCGATGACACCACCGTCATTGGCGCCTCGGAAACAGAGCTGGCTGAGCTTCTAGCGAGAGTGGATAGTATAAGTAAAGAATACGGACTTCATATCAACAGAAGTAAGACCAAGTTGATGTTTATTGATAGATCGGGCACCTTGCAACGAACCAACGAGCTGCGAGACCTTAATGTTGTACACAAATTTGTATACTTAGGCTCGTAAATGAGCAATGACGGAGACTGCGAACAAGAATTCGTCAGAAGATCCCAGATGGCTAAGTCAGCAGTGAAAAGACTTGAAAAGATATGGAAAAACAAAAGCATCAACCGCAAGACAAAGATAAAACTTATCTTCTCAATATTTCTGTATGCCTCGGAAACCTGGACATTAAAAGCCCGTATTCTGAAAAGAATAGATGCGTTTGAAATGTGGTGCTGGCGGAGAATACTCCGTATATCTTGGACCGAACGCCGCATAAACGTATTTATTCTAGAAGAACTTCAGATAAAGACGAGGCTCTCCACAATCTGCACCCAATGCATCCTGAAGTTTTTCGGACATACCGTCCAACGCGGGCCAGATAACCTGGAGTATGTTATCATCACCAGTCGAGCGAACGGGAAATGAAGCAGAGGACGACCACCAACGCGTTGGTCAGATATAATAACTAAAGCTTCGGTAAGGACCCTACAAGCAGCCATACATCTGGCGCGTAATATAATCCAATGGAGAGAGCTGGTGGCAGAATCTGCCCTTAGTCACGTCCTTCAGCCATGAGGAAACGACGAAGAAGAAGAAGGAGATAGTGAGATAAAGAGGTCTCTTTATCTCACTATCTCCTTCTTGATAGTGAGATAAAGAGAGTGGAACATTCGGTAGGGGACGCCCTAGGCGCACATAAGTAGACCAAATTGGGGACGTGTTGGCAAAGGGCCGGATAAAAAGTACCCACAACTGGAGAGCGTGCATGCAACGACTTATGAATGTAGATGAAGCGAAAGAGGCGTGCAAAGATCGTGGCAAGCCTTAGTCTCTGTCTACCTCTCTGGGACACAGGCGTGAACTTACCGACTGATTTTGGGATAAACGACTCGCTAAATAGGTACTTGAGAACAACAGAGACCTGATTATGTGATATAAATTGGCATACGCACCAATTCATAAAATATCCTTGTAAAGTAATACGGTCTAAGTAACAGAGTTGTATTATGTTGTAAATGGTAGTAGGGTATAACCGACAGTTAAATAGTAAAAAGGTTTTAGTAATTGCCTATAAGCGACAACTGTATGGCAAACTTGTGAATGGTAATATGGTATAACCGACAATTCAATATTAATTAGGTTTAAGTAGTTGCCTATAAGCGACAGCTGTATTGTAAACTTGTAAATGGTAGTAAGGTATAACCAACGCTTAATGTTTTTGGCGACAAAGGTAAAGAGACATTAGTTACAACTTTAAAAATAGTTGCTTCTGGTAAAGAACCGTAAGCGCCCAGAAGCTCCACACCAGTAGGAAGTAAAAAGACATTACCGACTAGAGGCCAAAGTTGATGCCATTTTTACAGGGATACAAGTGCCGTTAAGGAAAAAAGGACCTAAAAATAGGTCGGTAACACCAAAACGACATCTAAAAACCCAGTTTTTTGCTTGAAGACAAGCGACAATAAAGTCATTGTAGAGCCGTGGGAGTAAGCGCATTCGACGCAGATTTTTTTTTCAAGTGAGATGGCATTCAAAAGTCAGTTTAGACCAAAATGTCGCTTATGCCCTATATCCTTTTAACCGATGTTAATGTTTGTTGTTAATTATTTTAAAGGTAGATTTCTATTGTTATTTTCAAAGCAGGGAAGGTCAGAATTTAGGAGGTGCACTTATTTTGACCTCCGAGGTCATGATATGCTCTTTAATGCACTAACCCGTGCTAAGGACATTTTTTTTTAAAAACCTATATAGAGGCTAAAAATTCCACCCATGCCGGGATTCGAACCCGCGACCTCTGGCTATCTGTGCCAGCGCTCTTTCCAACAGAGCTAATGGGCGACTTACCCAGTGCTAATGGGCGACTCATGGGTGGAATTTTTAGCCTCTAAATAGGTTTTAAGAAGAGGTCACTTAAGGAGTTATTTTCTAATAACAATAGAAATATCATTTTTATTTTCAAGGTCAGAATTTAGGCGGTTACACACTTATTTGGGACCATTAGATCACTAGAGCTATTAAACTTTAAAATATTTTTCCTTCCCCTGCCCTTAGGGAAGAGACCCGTGCCCCTCGGTGGGAACATAATAGGTTGATGATGATATTATTTTTATTTATCGTAGCATAGTGGCAGCTTTTGCCAGCGGGCAATGGAGCGCAGTATTCTAGGTGTAAAAAGAATTGACATGATTCGTAATACAATGCTGCGCTCCAGAACCAAAATTGTCGATGTTGGAGCTGCAACCGCCAAGCTGAAGTGGAACTGGGCGGGTCATCTAAACCGTATGGGCCCAGAGAGATGGGCAAAAATCGTCACTGACTGGGTTCCGCGCGACGGATATCGCAAACGTGGCCGACCCAAGCGGAGATGGCGGGACGACCTTACAACCTTTCTGCCGGACTGGCAGGAAGTGCCATGAACAGGGAGGAATGGAAGACAAAAGGGGAGGCCTTTGCCCAGCAGTGGGACACAATTGTGGCTACATAAAAAAAAAAAGTGGCAGCTTCATAAATAATTTTTACTTTTGTTACAGGTTCGATTAATATTTTATAAGCTTAGTAATATAAGTGTAGCATTGAGTTTTAAGAAGGTTAGCATTTATTTGTTTCATATATATATCTGTGCTAGAACACCGGCTTCTCAATTGGGAGGTCACGGGTTCGAATCTCGGCATGCACCAATGACTTTGTTTTCCAATTTATTTGAAAAGTTTTTCCACTCGTTAACCGTTAAAGGAACACATCGTAACGAGACTATTTGAAGTGTTCAACAACCTCAGCTCTCAAAATAGCCAATCCGCGGTGGGCACGAGTGTTAATTAAGCCTATACAATTTCTGAGAAAAAGCCTGTGTTCTGCAGTGGGGCGTATCTAAGCTACATAAAAAAAAATCATCAATGGAAAAAAGGGAGCCCCATTTACGAAAACCCCTTCACACTCCGCGGCAAATAAGTACCGCATTAATTTTGGCTAAACGCACCTCTAGCGCAGTATCTCCTTTCACGGAATATCGCCGGCGCAATTTTGTCCCTGTAATGTGTTTGCTGTAGCGAATATACGAGCCACTCGTTTTAGGGCCGATGCGTTGAGCAATGACGGAAGGGACATCGGTGAAGCATCGAATGAGCCGTTTTCAACACTAAGTCTTAGATGCCGCTTACAGGCGAAACGGAACTGTTGTTTGCGCACGTTTCTAAGGGCCAACTGTGAAGGGCTTTGTGATTTGTGCTATAAACGAACGGCATATTCATCATATAAAGATTCTCCTTTTTCTTTAGTCCCTTCAGTTTTCGTGGAGTCTGGACATAAATGAAAAGCCCTTGAGTCAGCCCCAGACTCCATGGAGGAGTAAAGGGACCATAGAAAAATTTACGGAAGAAATCATGCAGCCTATTTACATCCTACTCGAGGGTACAGGCCTTCTCTCGGAGAGAGAGTAGCTAGGAGAGGGCTTTATCACCACGTGTTCCCGCCTTAGATTGGTAATTATAAGCAATTTGCACATCTAAGACACTTAGTTTTCCTCATGAAGTTTTTACCTTCACCGTTAACGACTGGTATTGCTACTATACCTTCACAAATGTACACTTTGTACAAGTGTACATGTAACTTAGAAAACAAAGTCATTGTTACCTGCCCGCACTGAGAATCAAACCTGGGTCTTTCGTTTCCAAGAACATTGTTTTACCCTCTGGGCTACCACTGCTGCCCCGTCATTATTATTGTTAATGAAATTAAAATACACCAAAACACATAGACGTAGGTAAAGTCGATACAATGTTAATGGGTAAATCGTTTATTCGCGTAGGTCCGTCACCTAATTTCAAGATGGAACTACTCCGAATCTGTTGTCTCACTAGTTCCTAGCAACTACTGCGCATACTAAAACTTTGATTTCGCACAATTTAAGTTACCTAACGAAAATTACAAATGTAAGCATATCTTCAAACCAATTTATCACACACATGTTACCTCAATGTTTGCTTGTCGTCTCTCTTTTGACAGGAATTTCATTCGACACACGATGTCTTTGCGTAATATGTCTAGGGAACGGCCCCTTGGTAAGAATAGTTCATCCGGTCCATCCCACGTTGCTCAACGGCTGTAGAGCTGGGCCGAAATTTAAATACCTCTTTTATGAAAGCTTGCAACGGCCACAAGTATTTGGGGCTGTATGCAAAATATGCAGGAAATTTTCTGGGGCACGCTTTCGGGCTATGGATTTCTGATGAGGATTGCCAAGCCCAAAAATTCAGATGCTTGAATCCGTGACACAAAAAGAAACCGGACAATTTGCTGAATGAGGACACTGCTGGCTGACTGGACAGCCTGTTAGAATATGCCTCGGGTTCTAGAGTAGGTTTCGGTTTTCGCCGAAAGCACACGAGTGTAATATTACTACCTGCTCTGTATAAAACTTTTCCTATTAAGTTTATTTAATTCAGTGTCATATTACTTCCGATATTTCTATTGCACGAATATATCCGGTAGTAACCGAGGTATATCCTAAAAACTAACATACTGTACATTGACATTCAGCAAACAGAATTTAAATTCTTTACATTGTTGTAATAAAATTGATTTGATTTGATTTAAAAGGTATCTCCTTCAGCTTTCTCGTCTCTCTGTCGCTGGTCAGTCGTTATTGTGATGCAGATGTACACCAGCTATGGATTATATGTACGTACGGAAAGTTCTAAGAGTTCAACTTTTTTTTTTGCCGCATAAAGCCGCATAACACCTCCGGATAAATCCTGAAGACTGTCAACCTTATTTCTGAAGTCACAGAAACAAACTCCGCTGATCTGGGTGCACTTTTACGAGGTTTCTTTTGATACTTTGTTTGACTTTTAAAAAAAACAGCGCGATAGCATTCGTGGCTTTTTCTAAGTATGTACTTAAATTACGTTACATACATTTCGTCTTTTTTATCGTTGCATTACACTAATGAAGAAGAGTTAACGTCTTTTACATTTCACACATTTCCAGGAATAAACCTGTTTTTGGAAAAAACGCGGAAGGGTTTCAGGGTTTTTCCAAAATCTGTTTTTAAAAATGTTCCTTACTATGTTCAGAAATTGTGGAAAGAACATCTGATCCAGTTACAGAGACAGTACGGATACTGAATCCAATCGTAATGGTTTCACCCAGGAATTTAACAAAAATCCTATAAAATATGGAAGTTACTTTAAATTAGAAGACGTTTGTTCTTGCATCACAACATAGAGGACCTGCTGCCCTTATTAATGGGATGTGAAGGTCTATACAAATAGACAAGAGAAAACAAATTATAAAATCACTGCAACTGAATGTGTTAATTAAAACTGTTTTTATACGGATTTATGCTCGTTTATTACATTTTTACAATCCGTATAAAAACAGTTTTAATTATGTCCAGTGATCATGTTAGCCTTAGAAAATACTATGAATGTGTTAAATGTAGGCATATTTCAGAGCATCCTAGCTGAACCTTTGTAAGGGCAGCTATAGGCATAATAATGTGTAGTAATTATACCCAACTGTCTCTCTTATAAAAATTGTGATTCTTGTTCTGCTTTTTTGTGTATAATACGACCGTTTTCCACCCCAAAGGGAAGAAAACGATTATTTCAGGTCTTGCCGAGGCTTGACCTTTCGGAGATAACCTTCCTAACCTTACAGTACACACATGCTTACTACTTACGTCATTTGGTCTCTGAGTGAGTTGCGGACGCGGGAACGAACGCCCCGTGCGGAGCGGCGGGGGCGGGGCGCGGGCTGGCGCGGCAAGCACCGCGCGCTTTCGTTAGTACCTATTTCCGAAATGCCGGCAAGGACTTGCTCAGGTCAAGCCTCGGCAAGACCTGAAATAATCGTTTTCTTCCCTTTGGGGTGGAAAACGGTCGTATTTCAGTTCTGTGCCTTCGGCTTGACCTTTCGGAGATGTGTCTAAAAATCTGCCGGCGCCCCTTTAGAGCGTACTGTGACCAAATTAAGTAAAAAAACTAGTATCACAGGATATGAGAATAAGACAATCATTTAAAGTAGGTAACCAAAATGTAATGTCCTTAATCAACTACTAGGCACACAACTTAAACAGGACTCTCCAGCTTAAATAATTACAATAGTTACAGCCTTACTTATCAATCTTATCATCTAGCTAGACTATAGAAACTATGAAATTCTAGATCACAATCAGTCGAGAAATCTTACAGCTAAAAATAAATTTAGACAAGGGAAAATTAAATCGCTTTAAACGCATCATTCAGGATATTCCCATTTGTCGTTCGGGGTTTTTCTATCGACTTACAATAGTGTTTGAAAAAATTATCTGAACCTCTCCAGTTCCCTCGCTTTAGAATGTCATCTAGTGGAACATTATGTTGAAAATCATTCGAAGCTACCGCTGCTCTGATGGAACCTGGGCTACACTTGATACCTAAATCTTTAAACGGACCTTTCAACCATCCCGCAACAATCGCTCTCGAAGTGGCTTTGACTTCGCCTCGGGTGGTAATAAATAAGCTTTCTAAGTTTTTTTTTTTTTCGCGCCTTTCTTCTATGAGCTGATACATTAATTAAACAATTGACCCACTTCACTAGACTGAAACTCGGATCCCCTGAACATGTCAGAAACCAACCGGATTGGCGATTTTTTGCATTGTCTGTTTTAGAACCGAACCTAGGCCAAAATGTTATTGAAGAGCTCGTCCTTTCAAAGTGCTGCTCGTCGATACTTAAGAGCGTAAGATCATGAATCCGACGACCCGACGCTAACAAAAGAAGTAAGGCGACGTGACGAGAAACTTGAAAAATACTCCCTCTATCCGGAGAATGTGACTTCAACCAGTCGAACAAATCCTGTATATTCCAAATATGTGACTTTGATAATGAAGAAGAAGAAAGTTTCTGGATATTGATTGCTTTAAGCATTGCCGTAATTAGAGGATGATTAGCAAGACTCCCCTCATGAACAGGGTCGCACAAAGTCACAATAACGGATTTGTGAACCAAAATTGTTGGATAAGCTAGTTTTCTCGTTCGATGGAGATGACCTATGTAAGCAGCTACTTGCTGGGGTCGCGGACTGCTAGGTTTTATTCCATTCTGTCTACACCACGAGACCCACTGTTTCCAGGCCGATTTATAAGTGCGCCAAGTAGAATCGCGCCAAGCCGACTGCACTAACTTTACGTCCTCTGGATCTAGGCCTATAACTAGACTACTCCACCCCGTATCCTCCAAACCTCTAAAACCAGGTCTTTTACTTTCGGTGGCGGACGACCGGTTGACAGATCGATCAGGTTCTTGCTGACGTCGAATATCTGAAACGGGGCTTCCAGTGCCCGACTCTTGAGATCCCCTCTCCAGAAGACCTTCTCCCATCGCGGGACTACTATCAAGTACGTTCCCGATGACTTGTTGAGATGTTGAAGTACCCTGGGAATCAGGGGTGGAGGAGGAAACAACCAAGCTAGTCGGTAATGCCACGCACGACTGAAAGCATTGACAAACAAGGCTTGGGCATCTGTTGCCTCTATCGAAACATAATTCCGAACTACCTTCGACTGACTTGTCGCAAACAGATCCACTTGTGGCGTGCCCCACTTTTGGAAAATAACCTGTCTTATCCCAGTTCCCAGGTGCCAATCTGGTAGCTTTTGACCTCTCGATAAGCAATCCGCTATTGAGTTGTAGCGACCGGGGAGGTAAAAAGTCTGAATTTCTACGTTCAATTTCGCCGCCAACAACAAGATGCCCTTCGCTGCCTCTAAGAGTACCACAGACCGGGTACCTCCTTGATTCCTCAAGTACGACACCACCGTTCTGTTGTCGGACTGAACCATAACAGATTGGCCTCGCACGAAGTCCTGGAATTCTGTCAGCGCCCTGTTGACAGCGAAGAGTTCCTTTCGGTTTATGTGCCAGTTGAATTGTTGCTGCGTCCACAGGCCTGCAAGATGATGCTCGCCGAGCTGAACTCCCCAGCCCACATTGGAGGCATCTGTAGTTACAAAAATTGAAGGATCCGGAGTGAAAATTTTTCCCACCTTTCCTACGTTCTGGATCCACCAAACACAGTCCTCGAGTGCGGGTTGAGGAATGATAACTTTCCGGTTCGGCCGAAACTGTGGAAGTTTTCGAGCAGCTCGCTGAAGGTGTCTGCAATACAGCCGACCCAGTGGGGTCACAAGAGCGGCGAAGCCTAGCCTGCCTACCAGTGTGGTTACCGACTTCCACGACCATCGACCCACCGTGATCAATTCTTTCAACTCCGACCGCAGAACCTCGACCTTCTCGCCCGACAACGATGTTTGGTTTAATTCTGTATCCCAGATGATCCCCAATAACTCTATTTGACGTGTAGGTTCCAATGTGGACTTTTCTACGTTCAGGCACCAGCCGAGACTCTGCATCAGATCTACCGCGAAAATCATCTGTTTTTTGAGAACTTTTGGATCTTGGTGAGCAAATAGAAAATCGTCTAGGTAGACCAGCACCCGAAGACCTTTCTCCCTCATTAAACTCGCTACCCACTTGCTGACCCGAGAAAACGCTAAAGGCGCACTGGACAGACCGAATGGGAGGGACGTCATTTGATACAGTTGACCTGAGTAAGCGAAGGATAGGTATCTCCGGTGACTTGCTTTTATGGGAATATGAAAGTAAGCCTGACTGATGTCCAGCTTCCCTAGGTAGTCGCCGGGCTGAAGAAAGTTTGGGACCTGGCTCTGGTTTATTAGGCGAAACTTTGGAGGACAAAGGTATAGGTTTAGACGACGAAGATCGAAAATCTGCCTTACTTTTCCGTTTGTCTTTGGGATCAGAAACATACGCGACAGGAACCCGGTCGCGGTATCTGACTTTTCTACTACTCCCGAAGAGAGGAGACTGTCTAGCTCTTTGGTCATTGAGGGCGATGGTGTTGTCGCAAAACTCGCTAAATTTTTGTGGAGGGGAATGGAGGGTGGTCTTTTTACAAATGGGATTGTGTATCCTGACACAATTTTTAGGATCTTTTTTGGGGCTCCCAATTGTTTCCAACGCGTAAGGAAAGAACCCAGCTGCCCTCCTCGGAAGTTGTCAATAACGTCGGGTCTTTTGCGGTTTATTCTCCTTTCCTGATTGCCGCTGCTTGTTGGGTAGTTTGGATCTTCCCACCGAACGAGAAGAGGATGCACGATTCTTTGTGTGTTGCACGGAGGTACGGGCATGCCAAGCTTGTGGGTTTTTTGCTTTAGTTGGGTGAGATGGCCCCGATGGTTTGCGAAAAGTGCCGTATGGCGTACTTCTAGCCTTATCTTTTCTCCCCACATATCTGCCAAAAACTCCATTAGAGCCACCATTGTCCTTAACAAAGGTAGATAACTCTTTGTCATCGAAGAGGTGAGTCGAGGACGGTACTATGTTGTGAAGAGTACTATCCAATACCTCATTTCGTCCTCTAAACGTCTTCCTTCTCATTTCAATAGTCTCCGCGTGGTGAGCACATACAAACTGCAAGAGGTTATCTGATACTGACTTAAATTGCGAATCTTGCGCTAAGAGACTCCGCAAGTCTTCCCCAGCACTTGGACATTTCTTAATAATTGCGTTCAGTCCCTCCGCCAACGCCTTTCTCTGTAGTAATAATCCGTGTGAAATGGTTCCCAACATTGCCTCCTGCTTCGTGAGCCAGGGTGATGGCTGTGCAGCTACGCCTCCGAGTTCAGTGTTAATCTTCAGGGCACTGAATACGGGCGACGCATGCAGGTGTTTCACCACTTCTTTGTATCTAATTCTGTTCCAACCCTCAGTGCCTAGTCTCTGGCACTCTATACCTTCTTTTTTAAGCTGTGGCGAGGGTTCCGGCATAGGTGGGTCTGCCTCTTTTACGCTTGGCAGAAATTCAATCTCCTCCGGTACCTGATCTTGCTGGGGTTTGTCTATGAACTCGCTCATGTTGGGAGCCCTCCAAGAATCATCGTCATCTGAGCAGAAACTCTCCTCATCCTCGTGCTCCGAGCAGGAACTGGCGTTAAAATTTTGTTGCCCTTGCCCTTGAATCTTCTCTAGAAGGTGAGAGAACATATCCTCCATTTTTCTCTCAAGAGCTTCAATTTTCTTGTCCGACGAGGGCGATGAGGTTCTTCTCTTCTTCCGGCTGCTTGATGCCGATGACGTGCTCCTACGCCTTCGCATTGTTCTCTCTGTCTGGGCCAGATCACCCGAGAGAATCCTGTCTGCCTCAGCTCTTGTATGAAGAAGTGGTCGCAGTGGCTCAACAGACTCTTTGAATAGCTCAGTGCGTGCTGCCGAACCCCTAATACGGTTAGCAATTGCTGGCGGGCCTATGATCAGAGCCCTTGTAAATGCCCAATCAAGGAGCCTTAGACGAATCTCCCTGTAGCACTTCTCGGACAGATGATCTACTTCTGGGTAAAAGGCCTGGACTAGCCCGTTGGTAAAGCGAATACCAATTTATTTAGACTTGCCGGGTCGATTTTGCTCCCGAAGACCTCATCCTTCGACGCCGACGACACCTCCCACTGCGTCCACCCCTCCGGAAGATGCTCCTGGGCCAGTATCTTAATTCGGTCCAGGATATCCTCGTCCTGGTCCGGACCCACGCGCTCGTCCAGCAGCTCTCCGAGCGTCACCAGACGACTTTCTTGCGCCATCTGAATAAGAATAGCGAATGTTACCCAAAAGCAAAGTCATGCGTGATAGGGGTTGCGCAGCCAGAGGTCAATTAGTAAAGTCAAAACTAAGCTTAAGCCACCGCTTGAATCAGCTGTATCACTCAGTACCTCTTCAGCAAAAATAACTCAAGAACTGTGCCGCGCCGCCCAAAAATGGGCCGCGCCGCCCAAATTTGAGACGCGCCGCTCAAAACCGAGCCGCGCCGCCCAAAAGTTAGAGCCGCGCCGCTCAAAAATCGAGACGCACCGCCCAAAAATCAAGCCGCGCCGCTCAAAATCGAGCCGCGCCGCTCAAAATTTGAGCCGCACCTCTCAGAATTCGGGCGGCGTCACATACTATTCCAGTTGCTATTTATCATCTTTAGCTAGTGAGTGACACAGCATCGGGCGGACTTTAGCGGGGGGGCTGGTACGTAACAGCTCTCCTTGCCAGCATAAGTTTGTGGATGGGATGTCCGACAAACAAAGTGAGTCTGTGGATGGAATGTCCGACAAACAATCACAGGTTGCTGAAGCCAACCAGCGCTCATGCAGGATGTAAAGTTGAACCAAACTGCATAATCTGCTTCCTTATTCCGCATAAATCTAAAACACTCACACAGAAACCAAATAGTTAAGTATAAAAATCCGCTTACCGCAATGACAGCACCAGCGTGGTAAGTTCACTGTATTAAGTATTATTCGAACGTTACAACAACGTTATAAAGAATTAATAGCACGTGCGTACGCCACGGTAAAGAAAGCGTACTAACGAAAGCGCGCGGCGCTTGCCGCGCCAGCCCGCGCCCCGCCCCCGCCGCTCCGCACGGGGCGTTCGTTCCCGCGTCCGCAACTCACTCAGAGACCAAATGACGTAAGTAGTAAGCATGTGTGTACTGTAAGGTTAGGAAGGTTATCTCCGAAAGGTCAAGCCGAAGGCACAGAACTGAAATAAAGTATTTACTTCACTTTCAGTATTCAGATCACTGTTAGTGATAAGACCGCCGTCTGTACGTTTAGATTAATAAATATCTGTGTAATTTCCTTTTTTATGTACAGTAAAGTGTTTTTTATCTATCTATCTATCTATTTACTAGCTAGCTTTTTCTATTTTTTTTATCTTAAAATACCTTCTCTTTCTGAATATAACCTGTCTACTTGTATTCATACTTGGCAAGTTACAGCCATTTCATTAAAACGAGGTCCGTATTTTTTCACAGCAAAATATCGGGGGTACAATAAAATAAATGAACCCCCTTTGCAGGCAAACTTGCGGTCACATCGTAAATCCAATTCAACCGAAAGGGGTGTCATCGTCAAGCAAAAACAATTTCAGTATCAACATTTTTATATTCCAACCCGAGTTTTTTTTTATTTTTTTTACGTAGCCTCTATGTTTGTGTCCCACTGCTGGGCAAAGGCCTCCCCCAATTCAGTCCAGAGTTTCCTGTCCTGGGCCACATTATGCCACTCCAGCAGATGGTTGTCGAGATCATCTCTCCAACGTCTTCTAGGCCGGCCTCGATTACGATGTCCATCGTGTGGCACCCACTCGGTGGTGAGTTTCGCCCACCTGTCCGGGTGACTTTATTGTACCCCCAATATTTTGTTTTCACAGCAAAATATTGGGGGTACAATAAAATAAACGAACCCCATTTGCGGGCAAACTTGCGGCCACATCGTAAATCCAATTCAACCGAAAGGGGTGTCATCGTCAAACAAAAACAATTTCAGTATCAACATTTTTATATTCCAACCCGAGTACTTTACAATAAATCTCTGTTATCACTGCAAAAATAATGCCACAAATCTTCATACTTTCGGTGAGCCTGGCCGCCATTTTGCATATTATTCGCAACAATGAGCGATCCGAAAAAGGCGGGGAATATACAGAGACTTGTTACAAACAGACGCACATTATTATCGTTCATTTTGATTTTAAGTACCCTCCACTGTGTGAGGTATTCCAATCTCACTAGTCATTTCGTATTGTATGTAGAATCTTCCATAGCTTGTCATTGAGTATATATTCGCGGGAATCCAAATGCATCTTTTCCTAAAGAGTAAAAAGCTTATTAGGACGTGTGCGGGAGGGACCCTACAAGCAGCCATACATTTGGCGCATAATCGGAACAAATGGAAAGCGCTGGTGGCGGAAACTTAAAGCTGAAGCTGTCCCATAGCCACGTCCCTTAGTCATGAGGATACGACGACGAAGAAGAAAGGAGACATGCGTCCGATATCGTTAAGCCAGCGGATGGTGCGTGGATGCGGCTGGCAAGGGATCGTGAGAGATGGCATAAGACCTGTACTGCAGTAGACAGAGGTGGGCTGATAATCATGATGATGATAAAGAATGATGTGTACTTGCCCCAAGGTATTATTCCGTTTCGGAGCCAGGCTTGTGCGAAAGAGTGATGTGCGCAATAAGTAGTTTTTAGGCCTGATGTCCTTTTTCTTCTTCTTCAGGCTATATTAGTCCACTGCTGAACATAGCCCTCCCTTAATGAGTGCCATAGCGAAGGTTGTGCTATCATTGCCCATAATCCCCACGCTGGCCATGTGGTTTGGGGATCGCAGTTTGGTGGAATTGTACTGCAGGTGGCGCTGCTGCCCACCACCCGGTTTATGTCCCTAAGTCGTCTTCTACGACACCCGCGGGAAGAATTTGGGTTGATGTCCTTTTTAGCTCTAATTAAGAAGACATTATTTTTCCACACTAGTTTCCCGTCGTGCTAGAACATTCTCAAGAATCACTCTTAATGGCCAAACAATAGTGATAATCTGAAGACAGTGTCCACTTCATTTCCAAAAAGCTGTACGCCATCAAAAAACCAAAGGCCAAAAAGCTTTGGCATTTAGATGCAAATGTTATGAGATTATTTATACAGCAATACCACACGCTAACGGTGAAGGAAAACATCGTGAGGAAACCCGCGGCTTGGTTGGCTCCGCACGTATTGACTAGTCTTTCCTGTGGGCTAGGCCAACTAAGCTGTCGGGATGGTATAGGTGCTGGGCAAGCATACACCATCTATAAAAACCATGTCCCAGGCACTACAGCGTCGGAGTGGTCCCTTCACCCATCTAGTGTGAGTGAGGATACCACTGGACGCTGTATAAATCATCTCATTACGTAGATGCAAAAAGGCCAATCATCATCATCATTTATACAGCGTGCAGTGGCACCTTCACTTACACTAGATGAGTGAAGGGACTACTCGGACGCTGCAGTGCTTGATGTATTATATTAGATGGAGTAGGCTTTCCCAGCACCTTTACCAATCGGACAGCTTAGTCTGCTTCGTCCAGGTTACGTACGCCTTCGGAGATGTACTGAAAGTTACGTACGCCTTCATAATACGACTTTATCACGGTGAATTTATTTATTCTAATATTAAAGCTATCAGAAGTTCCCCATAAAATATTGATACCAGCAGTGTTATTCTCTAAACTGTGTTTGTACATCTCACACAAAAATCCGCAGTGAGTTTTCCAATTTGAAATCCGTAAATCCCGTAGCGAGCTCAAATTCTACACTACCGCCATATTTACGAGCGTGTCGGCACTGTGGAAATATTAGTTAATAATTTCATTTGTGTAATTTCATACAATTTTCATCTTAAGCTAAAGTTCGTATCTATACAATTCTTCACTATATTATTCGATTTCTGGCCCCTAAATTAGTTAAAAAACTAGGTATGTGTTATGTTGCGTTTGTTGGTTCTTCAATTATTATTCATATTGGTTTAAAAATATATTTTTAAGGTTTAAGTAACAGGACAGAATCTTCTAGAAATAGAAATAGGACTTCTGACAGTAAGGCCCGCCACTGTCTTACAATCCTTCACCAATCAGACTTGGCCCCCGTGGTGGAGTATGGCCTAACCTTCCTGCGATGCAGGATGAGACCCGTGCCCCAGCAGTGGGGACATACAAGGGTTGATAACGTTAACGTAAATAAGACAGAATTATATAAAAAACTAAGATAATTGGCAACAAATCAAATTAAAAAAAAATATGACAAACATACTGTCAAACACTCGTGGCCTAGACGAACCGAGTGAACCTCCATATTTTAATATCGATTGTCGAATTTGCGAATGTGTGAAGCAGCTGTTATATTTTGACAATTTTATAATAAAAGTACTGTACCGTAGAAAAGTCACCGTAGAAAAGCAACAAAGGGGGTGCTTTTAAAAAGCGAAAATAATCAAAGTAAATCTCTGAAAGCGCGTTTAAACCTTAAAACCGCAGCGTCATTATTTAAGCACGAGGTACACGACTGGCTGTGTTCCCATTCAACCCGGGGACAAGTCCCGTGAGATTTGCTTGAATAATACGGGTCGAGCCAGCCAGGGCAATGACAATTGATGTGCAAAAGATTAATGTACACAAAATGAGGTTTAGTATACGCCTTACGGTGATTAAAGAATAGAGAATTTCAGTGTTATTTTAAAATTTGTATGCAGTTTAAAGGCCAATTTCCGAATTGAGGATTTTGCGAAGTAAATACTGGCATTAAAATGCTGCTTAAAAAATGGGAGGTAAGGCGGTGCATTAACCAACCGCATCGTGCTAATGGGATTTTCGGCGGAATTTAGCAAAGCGATCTTCACATTCTAATGCTATGGATTTCCGCAAAGTTACGCCTGATTCCATACAATACGTAAATACTTAACTGTACTGCTGTCTCCTCGAATTTCTGAGGAAAGAGCGTGACAGACCGTTACCTACTTAAGTATTAACTTAGTGAAATTCTCAACTCAGAAATCGGCCTTAAGGGCGAGATAAATAGTCGTTGCTTAGCCCAAGTCCGTACTCAAGCTTCCCTAAGCATTACTTCAGGCCAACTTAGCTAAGTACCAAAGTAGACGTTTGCTTAGCTAAGCATGTTCTTAGGCCAATGCTAAGAATTAGTCCGGGTTTCGCGACCTAGAGAGTGCCAAAGTACTGTCTATGATAGACAAATCGATTCTTAAGCAAGTGCTTTCGCTAAGACTCGTTCTTAGAAGCGACTATTTATCTCGCCCTCATTCAAGCAGTAGATCCCATACAAACGTTGTTTGTTTTTTTTACAAGCGATATACCACATCGCCATGACACTTTGCCAATACTTTTAGCAGACACCAATGCTTACAAGAAGATCCTGCTTCTACTTCTGAGAATAGCAAAATAAAAAAGAAATTAGAGCCTTATAAGAAACACAGAACCTTTTTTCTAGGCTATAATTCTGTTTGATAAGTTTTTGGCGGGCACATGTCAATTGCAGCATTTACGCGCATTTACGCGCTTCACAGCAGAGCGGTGAAGCGCGTAAATGCATTCCTCCGCGTTACCAAAAAAAAATCCAACTGTAATCAAGTAAGGCTACTCCCAACAGTTGGGATAAATTTTAAATTAAAATCTTGCAGAGTAACTAAGCAACTGTTTAGTAACTAAAGGACATTGTCCATTTTGGGTTATACGTGGACTATAATTAATTTAATTTAATTTATAACTGATTGTAATTAATTTCAAAACGAATATTTTTGCTTATCTCGTTGTATCAATCGACATTTTAAACAGTTACAAACTAATAAGAATTTTATCTGAAATCCAGTCTTTATTCTGTCAACAAGCCTTGATTTTTATTTCGGTGTTGCAATTTAAAGAATTGAACTAGTCACAAATTGCACAGAAAACAATTTGCAGTCACTAATACAACGCGTTTTAGTATTATACATACTAATGCAACGGCATAACAATACTTGCTAGATGTGTCGTACTCAATTATTGGTGTTTAAAATGAATAAAAGAAATAATCTGGATTTGAGGGTAAACTATTTATTTATGGCAACACTAGACAAAAAAAATTGTTTGAATTGTCATTGTCACCGGCTAAACCAACAAAACGATTCATTCATTCATTGTTTTTGCTTCTCGTGAATTTTGTTTGTTTTATTACTACTTTGGCTTGTTAAAATTGATCCCGATTCTTCGCTTATTGATGACCCCGGCTCAACTACGGATTTTGTACCGGAATTACTTTGTGGTACTTACCAAATAAAGCAAGCAAATCAGGACACCTTGCAGCAAAAAACTCACAATGCAGGTATATTGATGCAAATTAATTGCTGTAATAGGGTTCTTACTAACTCATACTACAAAACCTACTACTTAGTTTTAATTTAATTGACTGTTCACGTTTGGCCAAATCGCCCATACAAAGTGGACAGTGTCCTTTAGTAATTCTGCAAGTTTTTTTTTTTACCTTGTCAATTAAGAAATACAACTGTGGGTCCACTTAGTGGGTCAATTCGGACGAAGCCCTCGACACGCGGGGGGCACTTAGAAAACGTCACGCGATGCAGCGCAATAAATTAAGTCACAGTGACGGATTAACGGCCATTCAGAAACCTACAGCCTGACACAGCAACAACCTGGGGGCTGCGGATTGAAATTCCTGGCAAAAAAACAGGGTAATACAACCTAAAGACGGAGTTTACACGTTCGGTCTGGCGTCAGTTTAGTCCGTGACCTCGGATTGATGCCAGACTGATGCAGCACCAAAATATTCGAACATCCTTTCATCTTGTAGACTTTTGGTCCGGATCTACTTACGGGTGTTGTGCTTACGAAAGTTTTAGTTCAAAAATTCTTCAGTCTGGTCCAACAGTCCACTGAATAGACACTCAGTCTGCCGTTAGGCTAACCAGACTGATGGATTATACTCTTTTTTTTTTTAATATCCTAACCCGTGCTAAGGACAATTTTAAAAACCTATTTAGTGGCTAAAAATTCCACCCATGCCGAGACTCGAACCCGCGACCTCTGGCACGATTAGACAGAAGCCGCGGGTTCGAGTCCCGGCATGGGTGGAATTTTTAGCCTCTAAATAGATTTGTAAAATCAGACTGATGGAATTGACTGACGCTAGACTGAACGTGTAAACTCCGTCTAACCCCCCGTTTCTGGTACAATAACAAACAACAGCTGTCAGGTGGCCAAAGTGCATACAAAGAAAACATTTGACAGCTGTTAACAGTAGCTTAACAGATTGTTGGTGTACGAGAAACTGGGGGTAAGTCTCTCTCAAGGAGCGATTCCCCAACAAACGCAGTTTGGTTTTTATTCGCTAACGACATGCCGAATCGCAATGGAACTTTGCCAATGCGTTTAGAGGGCACACATTGGGGTTTGGTCGTGCTTAGAATTGGAAACAAACGTATCAAAAAGTAATTATAGTCTTACTAGCTTGTGCCCGCGACTTCTTTTCGAGCTACAAAAGGTTTGGAGTTGGAGTAAACGTGTTCTTTAGTGGAGACCGCGACTCGGCAAAACGTAGTGTAGGACGCCCTCCGAGTGCTTAGTGCGAGTTTTTTAACTACTCGATCGCGTTAACGTAAACTCATATTTCTATGGCATTGAGGAAGCGCCACCTAGCGACAAGTATGGAAATTAAAATTGCTGAGTGGAGTTGTAATGGTTTGCGTTGAGAAGTGAACACGTTTACTAGCCAAAACACGAATAAACGCGAGTTGTACTGTGACAGCGTTTTGCCAGTTCGAACGGTTAACGTACTCATACTCACTACTCAATGCTCGATTAACGCGGTAGTAAAGTTATTCGATTGGATCTGTCAAACTCGCACTGAGCACTCCGACTAGGTGGGATGACGATCTGCGAAAAACTGCAGGCAGATGCTGGATGCGGCAACCTGAAGACAATGCGCTATGGCGCTCATTGGGGGAGGACAGTCCAGCAGTGGACTAGTACAGCCTGACGACGATGACAAAAGGTTTTGGCAGCGCCCGCCAGAATAGCTCGCAGATGTTAGATTTTTTTCTACTTACTTGTCGCAATCTGGATTTTGAAATGGACACCTAGTTTGAATTGTAACGTTTATTAATTAAAACTGTTTTTATACGGATTTATGCTCGTTTGTTACATTTTTACACGTTTCGTTTTTCCGACGTTTCGGCACTGTTTCAGGTGCCGTGGTCTCTCAGATGACTGAGGTGACAGGCGTCTTTTAGAAAGCATTAACGGTTAGTTTACTAACTTTCATTAAGCCGCAGTTTCTGTGCTACTTTGAAGAAAACTTTTTCATCTAATTTAATTTCATATGTTGAACAATTCACACAATATCCCCATAAATTGTAGCAAATGTGTTATTCTGATGCATAAGCTATATTATTGTTAAGTTTAATTTAAATCCATTCATAAGTTTTTTCGTGAAAGAGTAACAAACATCCATCCATCCATACTTACAAACTTTCACGTTTATAATATTAGTAGCATAAGTCTTTTCATTGCTATATTAAAGGCTTTAATTTTTTCATAGGGTTATTTCCAATTTTAAGGAAGGTCAAACCTCGTACCCTCTAAATATATTTGCAGAGTGTCATTGCGATATGGCGTGTCGTGTTGCTTTGAAATTAAAACCAAACTTTGTATGGTAATTGCTTCTTGAGTTAGGTATCACTTTGGCATTTTCTGTAAAGTTTTATTATTGTATAAAAATGTGTATATGTATACCACTGAAAAATTTGACAATATACCCACCTACTACAGGATAAAATCACGAATATTTTCGAAGCTCTCTTGGACTAGTGGAACTGAGTGATTGGAATCATTCACTTAGGTTAAGCAACAGCAGGCGTGGTCAAGTACTGAATAGGCGACCACCCCGTGACTACCCCTAGTGGCATATTTTCCGAACGTTTCCGTACTTCGCAAGGCACGTTGGAAAAAATAATTATACCTTATATACACATACGAGTGCCTCCCTTACTCTCTACACGTATAAAATGACGCATATTTCGTTATCAACCCTTGTATGTCCCCACTGCTGGAGCACGGGTCTCTTCCTGCATCGCAGGAAGGTTAGGCTATACTCCACCACGGGGGCCAAGTCCGGGTTGGTGGAGGATAGTAAGACAGTGGTGGGCCTTACTGTCAGAAGTTATCAAGCCGCCCATGAGGCCTCTGATATGGCTTAACGACTGCCATTATATGACAGCCGGCACCAACGGCTTAACGTACCTTGCGAAGCACAGAAGCGCTCGGAAAAATGCCACTAGCGGTAGTCACGGGACGCTCACCCATCCTGTACCTGACCGCGCCTGTTGTTGCTTAACCAAGTGATTGATTCCAGTCACTCGGTTCGCCTAGGCCACGAGCGCTTCGCATATTTACATACCTTTTTCTGTATAAATAAAATGATGCACATATACACATCTGTGCATCATTTTATTGACAGCGATCCTCAATGACATTCACACATTACAATCACTTGTCCTAGCCTTGGAGTCTAATCCTTACATCGCTTTACAATAGAATGATATAAGCACGACAGTAATTGTTCTTATTTGCCTCAATTTGGTATTCTACAAAGCAATAGCAGTACAATGGTATAACCAGCGCACATTAAATAGCCATCTCTCGCCAAGAAGATCGAATCGCGCTAGGCGCCGAGTTAAGTAGCACGGGTTATACCATTGCATTGCGTTAGGATACTAGACTACCGATAGTGTGAATGAAACGTTTATTACCGTACTAATACGTCTCTATTGAACAACTAAGCATTTTATAGACCACCCGTCTTGTCGCTAATAAAGATACCTTGTTATGTACTAACCAGCAAAACACGCAAACTGACTCCATTTTTAAGACCTGTGTTTAAAGCGATCAATCTACGTATTTTTCTTCCTGTGCGAGTGAAACCGGAATTCATTGCCCCTGGCATGGTAGTAAAGCGTGTCACAGTTAGACCAACGAGACACTTACCTAGGCTATATATATATATATATATATATATATATATATATATATATATATATATATATATATATATATATATATATATATATATATATATATCTGACATTTAGATACATAGTTTCTACAACTCATGAGTCAGGTTTTAAATACCAGGGTCAAGATTCTGTTAATGCATTGTGGTGCAATGACAACTGCATGAACATGGCGCTTTAATTTCGTTGCTGCTTTAAGTCTACGCGCGCACATACATCGAACATTCAACGCGTCAATGGTATGAAAAAAACAACCCCCCCTTACCCCACCATGTATCTGTCAAAGTGCTATAATGCCCTAAATCGAAGAATCACAGAATCGAAGCCCAGTTTTAAAAGGCGTTCGATTTAAGTCTATACCATATCTGTTGGGGGTTTTCAACATGTTTTTTATTTACTTACCGTCATTTGCTACACAATCTCAACCCTAAAGACACTGTCAACACTCAATGGGACCACACATTGTTTTTTACGACGTCACCAGTTGAAGTGCAAAATGTACATTGGGATTTATACGCGGCTCCGTGCGAGTGTGCGGTGGAGATAACGCGCTGGGAAACACATATGTTACACCTCATTTACAAGGAATCAACACTAATATTGCTCTGCATACCTAATGAGGGAGTGCAGTGGTTTGTAGGAATGCGATGCTACGTAAGTCTCAAGTAATTTATCAAAATATATTATAAGTAGTATTCACATGCCGACATATCAATATTTTTGAACTAAAACTTTCGTAAAAAACCTATATGAGGCTAAAAATTCCACCCATGCCGGGATTCGAACCCTGCAACCTCTGGCTATCCGTGCTAGCGCTCTTTCCAACTGAGCTAATGGGCGACTCATCGGCATCAGTGAAATTTCAAACCTCTTTAGAGTATTCTCTGTATTACGTCCTTAGCACGGGTTAGTGCATTAAGAAATAAAAATAGTATAAAACTTTCGTAAGCACAACACATTGTAGACTTTTAGTCCGGATCTACTTACGGGTGTTGTTATATCGGAAGAGTCCGACTAGATTTCGCTCCGATTCGCAGAGCTTAATCAGAGCGAAACCTGGTCGGACTCTTCCGATATAACAACACCCGTAAGTAGATCCGGACTAAAAGTCTATAATCATATCAATATTGTCAGGAAATATGTAGGTATGTATATGTAGATAATGTTTATGTATTTATTGTATTTCATATTTATTTATTGTTAGGTTATATAATATTCCACCATGCTAGATTCAATTCGAATGAGAAAATAAATGTCTAAGGACTCTATCGAGTTATCTTATCTTATTTTTATGCGACAATTGTCTAAGCCTTCGAATATTTTGCGTCTACGCTTTCAATCCGCATGGACTAGAATCAGCTCCCTGAGCGACTCCAATTGTCTATCTGTTAAATTAGTATGGAATATGACACGATAATAATTGTATAGGATTTGGTGCGGGTAATTAGTCCCCAGGTCTTATACGAGTACTATGCGCACCTAATCCTGAGCGTTTCCACTCGTCTACCTGTATTGTATGGAATCAGGCGTTACTTTGCGGAAATCCATAATAGCGTTAAAATGTCAAAATTACTTTGCTAAATTCCGCCAAAAATCCCAAAAGCACCATGCGGTTAGTTAATGCACCGCCCTCCCTCCCACTTTTTCAAGCAGAAGCGAGACACGAACACACCACCACCGACACCAATACTTGTTAAAGGCTCACAAGTGCTGGTCTTGCACTTGTGAGCCTGAGGATGCCTCGTGTTAGAGGCGAAACGCGTCGCGTATTTTCTCACACAAATATTGGTGTCGGTGGTGTGTTAATGTCTTGCTTCTGCTTGAAAAAGTGGGAGGGAGGGCGGCGCATTAACTAACCGCATGGTGTTTGTGGGATTTTGGCGGAATTCAGCAAAGTAATTTTCACATTTTAAAGCCAATCGTCTACCTGCCAAATTGTACATGTGTGTGTACGTACATACTTGGGAGCTAATTTGATAATGTCTAAGATGTTCTCAGATTCATCGTATATAAAGGTTTATCTAATTATTCACTTAACATTGTGATACTTAAGGCCAGTTCGAATTGAGAATTTCGCTAAGTAACTACCTACCTAACTGTAGTGATGTCTTTTCGAATTTTCCATAAAAGATCGGGACAGAACGTTACTTAAGTATTTACTCAGTGAAATTGTCAATTCAGAAACCTGCCGTAAACAGTCTTCATGCAAACTTGTTACTACCTCCCTAACGCTTCTTTGTAACACGAATCATAATATTCGATGAACTTCGCCGTCTGCAACTTTAGTTGAACTAATATTGCTGCTTCAATTCCGTCTGAGCGGACTCGGAACTAGCGCTTCATAGTTCCCGCCAATAAATCGAGAAGCAACTTCTAGCCAGTGACCCAGATCAAATCGCAACTCAGTGCTAGATTAGTAGAATATAATAGAACAAGTGAATTTCAAAGAAAGGACCCACATACAACAATAGTACAATTAAAGTACTTAAAACAATGTTTCTTGATTTTTTTCTGTAGCCTAAACACGTACCTCTGGAGGGCACAGACTTTCTCTCAGAGAGAGAGAGAAAATATGGGCTTAATTAGCACGCTTGCCCACCGCGGCTTGGCAATTTTAAGCAAAAATTTGTTCCTTAGCACGGGTTAGTGCATTAAAAATAAAAATAGTGTAATCATGTGGGTACAGTGATATCGTTCCGATGTTAAACCTAACTGCAAAGTAGGTAGTCGGGGCTGTAAGTAATGCAATTTGCTTAAGTCAGATGTCGCTGCCTGTACGTAATACAGAGAATATTGTAGAGGTTCGAAATTTCACTGATGCCGTGAGTCGCCCATTGGCTCAATTGGTAGAGCGCTGGTACGGATAGCCAGAGGTTGCGGGTTCGAATCCCGGCATGGGTGAAAATTTTTAGCCTCTAAATAGGTTTTTAAATTCGTTCCTTAGCACGGGTTAGTGCATTAAAAATAAAAATAGTGAAATTTTAAGCACTTAGGTATTAAAACACCTCAGACACCTCACGATGTTTTCAAATTAGTGAGTGGTATTGCTACTTTATAGTAGCAATACCACTCACTCACGTCACAAATGTATTTAACTCAGAAAACAAAGTCCTAGGTGCATGCCCGCACTGGAAATCAAACCTGGGTCTCTCGCTTCCAAGGCCATGGTTCTACACACTGGGCTATCGCCGCGATATCGTAGAATAAATTAACACAAAATTAAAAAAAAATCAACAACACTTTAAAAAAATTAAGAAAAACGATGTTAAAATTAAATTCCGCAGAAACAATGTTATTTCTTTGTTCCCATCGTAAGGTTGGCTTGAAAAATTGCTTTCAGCAATAAGGCCGCCAATTGTGCTACGTACCTTTGTAACTATTTTGTATTTGTTGTTTTGACCAGTGTACAATAAAGAATTCTTATCTTATGTTATTTCTGAACTACTAAAATAAAATACTATTAAAGATTTATAAATATATAAAAACATGTTTTTTGTGTACACCGAAAAGATCAGTATAGCCACGGAGAAAATTTGAGTATTGTTACTATTAATTAAAATTGTTTTTATACGGATTTATGCTCGTTTATTACATTTTTACAATTTTCCAACGTTTCGGCACTTTTTCAGGTGCCGTGGTCCCGGATGACTTCTGTCCCGGCACCTGAAAAAGTGCCGAAACGTTGGAAAATTGTAAAAATGTAATAAACGAGCATAAATCCGTATAAAAACAGTTTTAATTATGTCTACAGCTCGTGTTAACCTTAGAAAATACTATTGTTACTATTAGTTAATACGCAAGCTTTTAGCTGATGATGTTCTGTGCGTGTATATATCACTTCCATGCACTTGTTAAATGTTTATCTAGTGTATTTTTAAACGAGTTCACTGAAGGAGCACTTGAATAAAAAATATATAAAAACATAACCAGCCGTTCTCCAAACCATCACTAAGGTCTCCAGAGTGCTTAGTGCGAGTTTTTTAACTACTCGATCGCGTTAACGTTAACTCATATTTCTATGGCATCGAGGAAGCGCCACCTACCGACAAGTATGGAAATTAAAATTGCTGAGTGCGAGTTGTAATGGTTTACGTTGAGAAGTGAACACGTTTACCAGCCAAAACACGAATAAACGCGAGTGCGAGTTGTACTGTGACAGCGTTTTGCCAGTTCGAACCGTTAACTTACTCATTACTCACTACTCGATGCTCGATTAACGCGGTAGTAAAGTTATTCGATTGGATCTGTCAAACTCGCACTAAGCACTCAGGTCAATGCGCCGCGCCGTACAACAAAAAAAAGTAGACGTTCACTTTCTGAAACTTCCCCTAGCAACCAAGGCACAATGTGTAAGTCGATTTTCCTCGGACAATACACAGCCCACTCACGGTGCCTCATTGTGTGAGACGTTAGCAATAACTATCGAACTGACCATCAATGGACGCGAGAGTAGGTACCTTGAGTGATGGATGACACGCACTATCTATCATCGCCGAGGTAATAAGCAGTGGATATTAAGGTGCTTGACCGAGAAATTAGGAGCAAGGGAAGACCCCTCTAGGCCTGGGACGCACATAAAGTTCGCGGCCCGCGGGCGCTGAAAAGACGGGACGCCTCTTATAAAGTTCCTCACCCTGTCTTTTCTCTGTGTGCTTCGTCCCGTCCGCGTCCGTTCACTACATTTTTGTATGAAAGTTAATTTTAAAGGCGTCTTTTTACACCCTCGTCCCACCTCCTTTATGTGTGCCTCGGGCCCTAACAGCCTAATGTCTCGGTCAAGCACCTTAAAGGACTATCCAGATTACAATGGGCCAGTGAAGTGTGGGCGCGACGATGCAAACTAAAATAAGTTTTAAATACTATTTAGTTTAGGAACTGCATTGTGTTACAATGTGAACTACAGGTGCAGTGAACGGGCACGTCACGTCACGGGCACTGGATTTGTTTTTACTTGTGTAATTTACTGCAACCCTTATTTCTTAACTAAGTCGTTGTCGTCGTCGTCGTCAAGCTATACTAGTATCTGCTGGACATAGCCCTCCCCTAAAGAGCGCCACGTTGTGCTATCATAGGGGGTAATGCCCACAATCCCCACGCTGGGCATGCGGGTTGAGGATCGCAGTTCGGTGGAACTGTACTGCAGGGGGCGCTGCTGCCCACCCCCCGGTCTGTGTCCCTTAGTCGCCTTTTACGACACCCGCGGGAAGAATTGGGTTGGTGCTATTCTCTAGGCCGACACCACTGTAAAGAAATCACTCACAGAACTTACCTGGAAATTTTGGACACGTGTCAACATTTTTAATATTGGGCCATGAATAGATAGATACATAGACACATTAACTTAACTAAGTATGAAATAAATTTTATTTCAATGTAAAGAAATCACTCACAGAACTCACCAGGAAATTTTGGACACGTGTCAACATTTTTAATATTGGGCCATGAATAGATAGATACATAGACACATTAACTTAACTAAGTATGAAATGAATTTTATTTCAATGTAAAGAAATCACTGACAGAACTCACCAGGAAATTTTGGACACGTGTCAACATTTTTAATATTGGGCCATGAATAGATAGATACATAGACACATTAACTTAACTAAGTATGAAATGAATTTTATTTCAATGTAAAGAAATCACTCACAGAACTCACCAGGAAATTTTGGACACGTGTCAACATTTTTAATATTGGGCCATGAATAGATAGATACATAGACATAGAGAACACTTTATTGTACATAATACAAATACAAATATATTTATTTTCTCCAGTACCTACACAATGCACTTAAAATTAGTAACTCATTATTATTACAATGTTACATTATGTAGTAGGAGACAGGAGTCCAAAATAGGTTTACCCCGTGCTATGGATCTCCTGGCTTCCACTTCTCCAAAACCGAGGACACTGTCTCTAATTTATACAGTTTAAGTGTGCAATGGATAACATTAACTCAAGTTTAAGTACAAGTATATTATCACAAATCAACATAAAGTTTCTCAAATTACATTAACTTGCCTACTCTTAATAAAGTTTATAAGTAATAGGTACCTGGTAACTAAAACCTCTGACCTCTACTCAGCCCTACGACCTAGGTCTTGGGTTCGGGTTTCAGCCACTGAGCAAAGGGTGTGTAAAGGTGTATGTGTGTATGTATGTGCATAAGTATGTGTGTGTGTGTTTGTTATGAAAAGTGCATGTAACAACGGTATATGTATGTATGCTTTGCAAAGATCTTGATACATCATCATAAAAATAGAAATTACACAGATATTTCAGACAATATTATTTAAGGCTATTATTTTAGGCTGATATTATTTTTGGTGCCGGCTGTCATATGTCGCTCAGCCATGCGAGAAGCCTTATGCGCGGCTCGATAACTTCTGACAGTAAGACTGTCTTACAATTCTCCATCAACCAGGACTTGGCCCCGTGGTGGAGTATGGCCTAACCGTCCTGTGATGCAGGAAGAGACCCGTTCCCCAGTTGTAGGAACATACAAAGGTTTGATATCTATTTTAAGTCAGCTGGTGGTCCCCAATTATACCACAGACGTGTAACTACTTTAGGAGTACTCCAGTTTCTGACTCCCTGGTTAATTCCTAGCTCTCAGCCGAGTTGCGGTAATAAATTTAAACCCTAACCACGTAACAAGACCCATAGGGATTCACTATGACCTAAAGTGATCCTATGGCTTAAGTTACTGGTCGCCATTTGGCGTTGCTCGTGAAATATAGACCTTTGTAGAGTGTATTTAGAGTTGGATTCAGCACGAGTAGCAATTCCGTGTGAATCTCTAGAGTGTTTGTATCTAGTAGCAAATTGTTATTAGTCCGTATGCTTTGCAAGGTAATAAAGCTATTCAGATGAACAAAATATGGAAATTATTTCAGTCGGAAGTGGGTGGGGCATATTATATTTTGTCATGTTAGTATTATGCCTTACGGTGATTAAATACTATATTTAAAAGATCGTATGCAGTTTCAAGGCTAATTTCTGAATTGAGAATTTTGCGAAGTTAATACTTAACTGTACTGCTGTCTCTTCGAGTTTCTGAGAAAAGACCGAGACATAACGTTACTTGAGTATTTACTTAGTGAAATTCTCAATTCAGAAATCGGCCCTCAAGCACTAAAAACGCAGAAATAATTTAACGAATGTGACCTCTAAAATCGAAATTCGTTCATACCTAGGTATTGTAGAAATATATCTTGGAGTCGGTGCTAAGTTTCAGACCAGCACATACATTTTGGGCACAGGGCGGCTTGAAAACTTCGGACAGTAAGACCAACCATTAGTCTTACAAGCCTCTACCAACCCCCGTGGTGGAGTAAAGCCTATACCTTCCTCAGGGAAGAGACCCGTGCCCCATCGGTGGGGACATGAGTTGATGATAATGATGATGATGATCATACTTCGATACAATACATAAATGTCTATCTGGACATCGAGAAAAAAAAATATACGCGTCGAATTGATAACCTCCTCATTTTTTTTAATCGGTTAAAAAGGTGATAAACTTACTTATATAAGAACAGAAATGAATGAATACTTCGAACGCAAAATTAGTTAACCAGAGAAAAAGATTTCTTTTACTATTTTCAATACATTTAGGAATTTAAAAACCTATTTAGAGGCTAAAAATTTCACCCATGCCGGGAAAAAAAATTTTTAGCCTCTAAATAGGTTTTTAAAATTGGTTCCTTAGCACGGGTTAGTGCATTAAAAATAAAAATAGTGTAATACATTTAGGAAATCATAATGCCTTGTTTTCTGATTGTAACTTTGGCCATTGCAGTACGTACTGAGATGATTTATGCAGCATCCAGTGGCACCACAGTATGGGTTAGACGAAGAAAAAACATCTAGATTTACGTATACCGTTTTGTCGGCATGATTGTATATTATAAGTATATATCTGTGCCAAATCTTAGCTTTCTATTACTTTAATAATAATCACATTAATAAATATTCATAGAAATATTACACAGATCTCGTTAGCCCTATACTAAGTACAACTAAATGACTTGTGTTACAGGTGCTAACTTAACGATAGATTTAATACAATAAATACCTAGATAACATCCTAGACCCGAGACAAACTAGAAAAGTTCGTTTCCTAGTTTGACCCGGCCGGGGATCGAACCCGAGACCTTCAGTTTTACAGTCGGCGTGCCAAACCGAGGCCGTCACCAATCTCTGAGCTGCCACAGACATACAAAAGGACGGAGATGGGATAGAAACTACAAGGGTTCCCTGTTAACTACGGAACCCTAGACACTAAGGACAAGGATTCCTCTTCAAAAGATTCCTCTTCTTGTCGAGCGATATTTTAAATCGCCCCATTCACGGCCGCAGCGTGGTCGATTCGAAATTCATGATTCGAATAGCGAGCGCCTGACTCGATTCAATCCGATTTAGGAATCGAATAATGGCGCTGGGATATTGAAATCAGTGCACAGTGACACTTCGTTAGTATTCCTCTCGCACGCTCTTGCATATCTCTTGATGCCTTTTTCCAAACGGTTTTCTCCCTTGCTCCAGTGGTAATAGAACTTCGGACGCGGTTTATGTAAAATGGTAATGGGGCTTGTTACAGGAAGTAACAAGAATATGTATCGAGGTTTTCTAAGTGCATACGTGGGTGTTTGAATGTTAATGCCAGTATCGGTAAAACGGACGGTTATTATGATTGAGATTTTGTTGGAGCAAGTTCTGTTATAGACCATTTAACGCGTTGGGAAATCTGTGTCGAAAAAAATATTTAAAAGATTGCAGAAGAAATGAAATGCGAAGTAGTGATGAAGTAGTTGCAGTTTTAGTAGATAAACCAACTAAAATGAAGAACTTGAAACAAATATCCATAAATACAGTAACACACACACACACGCACATATATACACATTCACGCACAATTCACGCCTAAATCACAGAGGGGTAGGTAAGTAGTGGCCAGGGTATGATAAACTTTCCAAATGTTGTACTCACTTAATAAATAAAATAAAGTGACAGTTAAATAAATTATAGATATTCAAATTTTAAAACCGTTTACTTTTATATTTTTTTCACTTTTTAGATGTATTTGATACTGTCGCGTGGAACCCCTCATTTTCAAAATTATACGGGATTGTATTACACCCTCTAGATTGTGAGCCAGTAGATATTGTTGTAGTTAGGCAATAAAACGTGTTTGATATGTACTCTAAAGAGGATATATTCAGGTTTTGTCTATTGCACCACTGTATCGAACTGTCGTGTTTGAAAAATGGCGTAGTAACCACGTTTGTTATTTTTATCTGTATTTTCACCGATTCCAATAAATTCATCAGTTTGCAAGAAACACATCTTTACCTGGAGTCCTAATAACAGGTTATGGGCCCAGTCGTTTTCGTAACTCTGTTTAGGTGAAAATTGCTGTTTCGGGAGGCAAGCTGATTTTCGTTGGAGAGGCGCTTTTTAAGTGGCTAGTGTCAAGGGAAGAGCAGCAGCGTTTGGGGGCTGGCGGTACTGGAGTTAAAAAGTACTGCAACAAGCGCAACCTTGTTACATTCTACAACGAAAGGGGAGTTATATCCAGGATAATGGATCAGCTCATGTCGGCGGGATCGGTGGGGGTTTTCAAACTCGAGGGGCAACGAAACTGGAGTCTGTGGAAGTTTCAAATGACGGTGCTATTAAGATCGTTAGACTTGCTGTCAGTCGTGAACGGCACGGAAGTGAAGTCTGAGGAAAACTCAGTTGGGTGGTTTAAAAAGGATGCGAAAGCTCAGGGATTGCTCGTCAGTAGATTGTCTGAAAGTGCGATAGTCCACATTACGACCTGTGAGACGGCGACTCAGATGTGGAACAAATTACTGACCATATATGAGCAGAAGTCAAACACGAGTACTCATATTATTCAACAACGCTTCTTCAGCTTAAAATATGAAGATGGGATGGCCTTGTCAACGTTCGTCTCAAAAATACAAGAGATGGCTAGTCAACTGAAACAAGAGGAAGTGTCTGAGAAGTTTCTCATGACGAAGGTACTCATGTCATTACCAGAGAAATATGTACATTTTATCTCGGCATGGGAGTCGGTTGATCCAGCGCGTCAAAACCTGGATGACCTGGTTGGAAGATTGTTGATGGAGGAGGATAGGTTGAGGAGTAGATTGACTTATCCGGAGAATAGCAGAGACAACAATATCGCTTTAGCTGCAAAAAGAGAAGCAAAGTGCTTCAAATGCAATCGAGTGGGACATATAGCAAAAGATTGCAGAAGTAACAAGGAAACCCGGAGATGTTTCCTGTGCAATAAAGCTGGTCATTTAAAATCGCACTGCCCGAAGACTAATGCGAATAATAAATCGGGTTTTAACAAGGATGACAATGCATTCCCGGTTATGACAGCAAATGCGATGACTACTGACAGCGGACTTCATGTAGTTCCAACAAGCAAATGGATTATAGACAGTGGCGCAAGTCAACACATGACTTCTGAGAGAATCCTTTTTACGTCATTCAATGAGACGTCAGATCGATTTGTTGTGGTTGGTGATGGGCGAAAATTACCAGTATTAGGAAATGGAGATATATTATTCGAGGGCAATAAACTAAGCGACGTTTTGTTCGTACCAGAGTTGAAATTAAACTTGTTTTCGGTATCTTGTGCGACAAGTAAAGGGTACACAGTTAATTTGTTGCTGGACAAATGCCTAATAAAGATAAATGGTAAAGTATGTGCATCCGGATTTAGGGAAGAAAGTTTTTATGTTATGAACTTCACGAGAAACGATGCTCAATGCGCGGCAGTCTCGTAAAGCGAGTGGCATGAGCGACTTTGTCACCAGAACATGGAGCAACCACTCGAACAATTGGAGATATCGCAGGAAATACTGAACAGTGAAAGACACCAAGAGCAGGTAGACAGAGAGAATCTGCAAGTAACATCAGAGACAGAAAATGAGACTGGAAGCGAAACTTTTGAGTCAGCCGAGGAGATTGAAGAGCCAATAAGGACAAGATCAGGCAGAGTAGTGAACCGTCCTAGACTATTGGATGATTATATACTTGTTGCAGGCGAAGGTGAACCTGAAAATTACAAAGAAGCAATGAAAAGAGAGGATGCTGATAACTGGAAAAAAGCGATAGACAAGGAGCTAGAAAAACTACAAGAAAAGAATACCTGGACATTAAAAGAGAAGGTGCCAGAAGGTCAAGAGATCATCAGTACTAAGTGGGTACTACGGCTAAAACAAGATCATAAAGGAGAAATAATCTATAAAGCAAGGTTGGTGGCGCGAGGATTCCAACAGAGTGACCTTGATGATCTTGATCTTTACGCCCCAGTGGTAAAGCTTAATACATTCAGGATCTTCACAGCGGTGGCTACTAGGTTGAACTGTAGAATAAATCAATTGGATGTTTGTAACGCTTTTTTAAACAGCAAAATTGACGAGGAAGTTTACTTAAAAATGCCAGAGGGCGTAGACACTAAGTATAAGTACTGCAAACTAAACAAGTCAATTTATGGTTTAAAAAGATCTCCAAAATATTGGAACGAAACTTTTGATGCGGTCATGAGGGCGGAGGGGTTTAAAAGCTCTGACAAAGATTATTGCCTGTATTCAAAAAATGAAAACGGTAACAAAACTTTCTTGCTACTGTATGTTGATGACATTCTTTATTTCAGTACGTGTGAAAAAGAGTTGTCAAAGTTGAGAGAAAGTTTGACTAACGCTTTTAAGCTGAGAGACATGGGACATGTGGGCAATTTTCTGGGGATTGAGGTGAAGCAGGATTTGGTCAAGGGCTACACAACAATATGTCAAAAAGAGTACTTAAAAAAGATAATATCCTATTATGGTATGACTGATTGTAAACCTTTGTCTTTGCCCATTGATAAGAATTTTCAATTTGATTTACTAAAAAAAAGAAAAGTCTGACAGTCAGTTTGAATATAAGTGCAGAGCACTTATTGGGAAACTATTATATGTAGTTACTGGTTCTAGGCCAGATTTATGTGTTGTAGTTAATATGTTGAGCAGATATGTCTGTTGCGCTAGTCAACTACTCCATAAAATGTTACTAAATGTACTAAGGTACATACAGGGAACGATAGATTTGTGTCTAACGTATTACAGGGATTGTAATGAGGGCGTAACATGCCATGTTGATAGTGACTGGGGGGGGAGTGATGATAGAAAATCTACAACAGGGTATTGTTTCAAATTATTTGGGTGTTCTGTCATTTGGGTATCAAAAAAGCAACAATCTGTGTCTCTGTCGTCAACAGAAGCTGAGTACATTGCTCTAAGCCATGCTACGAGTGAAGCCTGCTGGCTGAAATCAATATTAAAAGATTTCGACATAGATTTGGGGCCTATTGTAGTTTATGAAGATAACCAGTCTACTATCAAAATGGCTCACATGGCTACTGGAAATACAAGAGTTAAACACTTAGATATTAAACAAAGATTTGTAAAAGAAAAATCGACAATAACATTATTGTATTGAAGTACGTAAGTTCCAGTAACCAAATTGCCGATATTTTAACTAAACCCCTGGGTGGTATAATGTTTAAAGATTTAAGAGGAAGGTTGTTTAGTTAGATTGATTTTGTTTTCTAAAATTAGTTATATTAGTGTGAGATTTAGTTTTATTTGTAACTTGTGTGTTATGTTGTTTGTTGGTTATTAAGTCTAGGATGGCCTGTTAAGGGGAGGTTACGTTAAAAGGAGATTTTTTGTTTTGTTAAGGGCATGTTAGTGTATTAAAGGGAAGTTCATGAGTGTTAGTGTTAAAGTTTTGTTATACATATTTTATTGAGGGGAGGTGTTGTAGTTAGGCAATAAAACGTGTTTGATATGTACTCTAAAGAGGATATATTCAGGTTTTGTCTATTGCACCACTGTATCGAACTGTCGTGTTTGAAAAATGGCGTAGTAACCACGTTTGTTATTTTTATCTGTATTTTCACCGATTCCAATAAATTCATCAGTTTGCAAGAAACACATCTTTACCTGGAGTCCTAATAACAGATATAACTATTGCACTATCACCGCATTTTTATGAAAGTGCCGTCGATACCGTGAAACGGCATTAAGTTATCCCGACTCGGTTTCCATTTGACGCTTTGCCACGAAGCCTTATTGTGTTAGCGAGGCAAGAAACAGGCACTGTGATAGGTAGAAGTAACACAGAAAGTTATTGTCATCGCTAGAAACCCACACTTTAGTTATCCCGCATTGTCACCAGTAGAAACCAGTAGTTTACTTAGCACGTAATGTCATCACTAGAAACCCATAGTTTAGTTAGCACACATTGTCATCACTTGAAACCCTCAGTTTAGTAATCACGCATTGCAAAAATTAGACACCAATCACTAGAAACCCATACCATGGACTGTCATCACTAGAAACTGGCAGTGTAGTTAGCACGCATTATCATCGCTAGAATAAAGTTTGTCATCTCTAGAAGACCACAGTTTAGCACGTACCGTCATCGCTTGCAACCCACAGTTTTGTTGGCACTCATTGACATGACTAAAACCCACAGTTTAGTTAGGACGTATTGTCATCCCTAAAAACCTACAGTTCAGCTAGCACGCGTTGTCATCACTAGAAACCCGCAGTTTAGTTAGCACGCTTTGTCATCACACAAAAGACACAGTTTAGTTAGCACGCATTATCACCACTAGAAACCCACAGTTTAGTTAGCACGCATTATCACCACTGGAAACCCACAGTTTAGTTAGCACACTTTGTCATCACACAAAAGTCACAGTTTAGTTAGCACGCATTATCACCGGATAGATCTATCTAGCTTATAGTTGGTTAGTTTTGATTTTGCTCCTCTTACTGTAGTGTAGGATCTGACGAGGCGGGCTGACGATTTGAGAAAAACTGCAGGCAGATGCTGGATGCGGCAAGCTGAAGAAAGGGCGCTATGGAGCTCATTAGGGGAGAGCTATATCCAGCAGTGGACTAGTGTAGTCTGACGACGACGACAACTGCACTCCTGTTTGTGGCATTGTCACCGTACACTAAGGCGTAGTGGCAGCAAAAGAGTAAGTATATATGGAATTTCAAATACCTTCCACTACAGTTGTTTAAGTATTTGTACCTAATGTTTAAGAGAACTATTCATTGTACAAAACTAAGAGTATCTGCCAAAAAACTATTATGCAGTTAGACAGAAATAATAGTGACGTATTTTTAGGATTCCGAACTTTAAAAGGAAAAAATCCGTCCGTCAAAGGAAATGAAATGAAACTTTATTGTTTGAATCTGGGTTAACAGTAGCAGTTACAGGTGCTTTATACAAATAAGTACATGTCCAAATTCTTCCTTTTCAGGAGTAAACACATTTTCTTACAACTAATGCTATAATAAGTTTTAATATTTACATTTAAAATCTAAGTGCCTATATTATTTACATATATTTACAATTGCTAACCTAAATCTTAAATTCTAAATATTCTTTTATTGAGTAAAACCCTCGGGACAGTAGGTAATCTTTTGTGAGCCTCTTGAATGTAATTATTTCTTTGACTTTATATTTATCTGGTAGTTTATTAAATATATCAATACACATTATAAAACAGTTTTTTGTTGTGAGCGTTAATTTTACAGGTGGTCTATGCAATTTATGTTGATATTGAGTGCGAATGGCTCGTTTGCAGACATTTTGCTTATTTTCGAATAAATACATATATTTTTTTACAAATGTGCAAACTTCTAGTATATACAAACATGGTAATGGAAGTATTTCATTTTCTTTAAAATACGGGCGACATGAGTCTGTTTGGCGTAGACCAAATAATGCCCGAATACAGCGTTTTTGCACTTTAAATGCCCTGTCCACATCGGAGGAGTTGCCCCATAGTACGATCCCATAGCGCAAGATCGAATCTACATAACCATTATATGCCTCTTTAGCAGCTTGTAGTGAGACCGTCTGACTAATTTTTCGTAGCGCGTATACAAATTTGTTGATTTTTGTACACACACTCTCTACATGACATTTCCAGTCACAATGGCTGTCAACCATTAACCCCAAAAACTTTATCGCTGTTACTTCTTCTAGTATTTCACCGTTGTGTTCAATAGTTAAGTTTTGTTTTTTCCCCCTATTAGTACAAAATTGTATATATTTAGTTTTATTAATGTTAACCTTTAAATTATTTGCAGTCAGCCAAGTGATAGTTTGTTCTAGTGATTTATTTAATTCTGCATTATATGTCATCAAATTTTTCCCTTCTATAATAAGTGTGGTGTCGTCAGCGAATAGAATACATTCATGGGATATATAATCAGGCAAGTCATTAATATATGTCAAAAAAATTAAGGGGGCTAATATTCCACCTTGTGGCACTCCATAGGTATTTTTAAGTAATGATGACTTATATTTTTTTACAGATTTAGATTTTGTGCAATATCGTACAGTGTCTACATGTTGGGTCCTATTGTTTAAATATGACGATATCCAGCTATTGGCAGGGCCCCGTATCCCATATTTGTAGAGCTTTTTAAGCAGCCTCTTGTGGCATACAAAATCAAACGCTTTGCTCATGTCCATAAATATGACAGTTATAGGGATGTTTTTGTCTACACATGACATGATATGATTAATCAGCTTAAAGACAGCAAGTGAGGTGCTTCTGTGTTTCCGAAAGCCATTTTGTGATTCACTCATCACTTTATTTTTTTCAAGAAAGTAAGTGATCCTAGTGAACATAACCTTTTCAAAAATTTTGGAAAATATTGGTATAAGGGTAACAGGCCTATAGTTTTCTAGTTTACAAGGGTCTCCTTTTTTGAAAAGTGGTTTTACCACAGATTTCTTTAATACCTCTGGAAATACCCCTTGGTCGAGTGAAAGGTTAATAGCATGTAAGAGAGGGCAAATAATGTAGTAGATGCTATTTTTTATTATATCAGTCCGTATCTCGTCATGACCAACAGCTTTCGAGTTTTTCAGACTGCTGACAATGTTAATTAATTCCTTTTCATCGACTGGCATTAGAAAAATACTGGACTCCACATTATCTATTTTAATGTCATCGGTTCGACCTACGTTTGAGGAACAGTTGTTACTTACACTATCTATAAAGAAATTATTGAAAGCCTCAGAAATTGCTTGTGGATCGGTGATATTATTATTATTGATTGATATTGTACTAATGGTGTTTTTGTTACAATCTGCTGTCGTATACTTTTTAATGACGTCCCAGACACTTTTACATTTGTTTTTTGCATTGGAAATGCATTTTAAGTTTTCAATTTTTTGTTGCGAAATTATAATTTTTTTGAGCTTTCGAGAATAATTAATGTACTTAGTTTTGAGAGTTAAATCAATTCTACTTCTAAAAAATAATTGTCTCTTTTTTGCACAGCAAGAACGTATGCCCTTGGTCAGCCATTTTGAAGAATATTTTTTACCTAATACTCTAGTTCTTGTTATAGGAAAACATAGGTTATAAAAAAGAAGATACAAGTCGTAGAATGCATTAAACGCTTTGGTAGCGTCACATTCAGAAAGAACTTCCTGGAAGGAAAGAGACGTTAGGCACTCCACAAATTTTTCTTGGTTCTCTTTACTATAATCTCTCCTAAATTCATACCACCACTTTATTGCAGGAGGCTGGCGTTTTTGTATCGGGATACTGTATGACTGGGCTGTGTGGTCCGATAGTCCTAGATCATGTACGATAGCTGTGCCCTCTGTGATATTTGACAAGATATTGTCTATGCATGTAGATGACGTTAAAGTAATTCTAGTAGGTTCTTTGATGACTGGTGTTAGGTTGTATGCTTGTAATATATTTAGCAGTTCAATAGATACATTTGTTTTCTTGAGCAAGTCAATGTTGAAATCACCGCATAGAACATATTTCTTTCTTTTGTGCCTACATATTAAGTCAAGTAGCTGCTGGAGTTTATAGAAAAAAACGGATGATGGTGATGTCGGTGTTTTGTGAGTATAATATAACTATTGCTATAATTCCGTATTTTACAATATTTATTCCCGCACATTCGAAAACGTAAGATTCAGACAATTGTTCAATCTCTTTAATATGCGTGTATTCCGTGCCTTTTCTAACCATGATCGCTACACCACCCTTGCGACATATTTTCCTCGAGTAGTAGGCAGCTAAATTGAAGTTATCAATTCTGAGGCAAAATTCAGAGCCCCGAGACATGTTTGTTTCACACAAGCAAATAATATCAGCAGGCGTCCCTTTAGTGGATAATTCGTCTAATGCACAAAGTAGATATACTTGCTTATTGAGTATACCAGCTATATTCTGATGTAGAACTACTAGGTTATCATTGTAATTGTGTCGTTGAGGAACGAAAAAAGTTCTCTGTGGCGGTCGGCTCTGCCTGTGGAAGGGCAGCGCATACTCCTGGTTTACCGAGGTATCTAGGTTTCTTATGAGAACTATTAATTTGTTGGCATCTTTCATCAGCTGCTCTAGTCCATGACTGTTTAGGACGCCACTGTTCTTATGGAACATGGCAGAGTCATAGCTCAGGTTCAAGTTGGAGTCTATAAGATAACCTTAAAAGTGCGTGTTAATATCCAAGTAGAGCAGCTGATTGAATGTTTCTACTCTAGAATTGAATAGGTTAGTGTTTAGCATTCCATGTTTATAGGTTGGTGCACATAACAGAATGTGCGCGTGGTTAATCTTTTGCAATGTGTTTCGAATGAAAATTATTAATTCGTAGTAGTTATCGGTACAATTAAAATCTTCTTCTCCTAAAAGTATTATGCAGTAATCCTCTAGAGTGAAATCCCTAACTTTGGCTTCTATGCCGTGTAGGAGCTGTTTTATTCCCCTATTCGGCAATAGGTAATGACGCAGGTCGTAATTTCCATCCAAGTTACGTCGGGCTATCTGTTGAGCTTTGTTGATACTTAACGTGTTCAATAAGCTTATTCTGTGTCTTTTAGGTTTTGCAGGTGGATTAGTTAAAGTATTGGATACGATGCGGATAGGCTCAAGTGGCCTCTGCGCAGTGTTGGTAGGCACCTTTTGCTTATTTTGGCAGTGCAGTAGAGGCAGGGTAGATTCTTCACTCTTTTTCCCGTTGCTTAATGGTGTACCGGCTCTTGGGTGCGAGTGAGGTGGATTTGAGCGGTAGAGTCGACTTGTGCACTATTTTCTTTTCTAGAAGAGGCAGAGTTGGGAGTTTTATCCGCCACCTTATTTTTTTCTTGTTGCACTGGTGTACTAGCGTTGAAGTCAGGCTTTAGAAGTTTGGAGGGGGTGTTTTCAGTAGTTGTGTCGTTGTTGCCCTTGTGGTTCCCTCGTTGAGGGGTTGAACGGCATATACGCAGCAGTTGATTAATTCTAGCGTCACGCTTCGATATTGTACCATGTAAAGCATAGTTTTCAGCAACTAATCTTTCGATCTCACCATCAAGGAACTTTTCGTGAACAATTATATTTGGCCCAACTTATATCCAGGCTATGCCCAGCAATGGATAGAGGTGGGCTGATGATGACGATCGTTGTTTTACTGCAAGTACCAAGAAACAGCTGATAACTATACATTGAAGTTCGGAAAAAGTTCAGAAAAACTGGGAAATTTGATTCTTTAACTTTTTATAAAAGGTAAATATCGACAAATTTGTGCGGAGCTTTCACTGGGCAATTCCGACTAGCACTTGCCCGATTTTTATTTAGCTCAACGAGAATATTTAAGCAAAAACAATTAGCACAAGATTTTTGTTGGATGCGATAATATGTCCAACCGTAGGACACAAACATTCTTTCTGAAAGAGAATATGGGCTTAATCAACAAGCGCGTGTTCCAAACGCGGATTGGCAATTGAGAGTACTTGAAAACCTCTGACACATAGGTGGCTTCACGGCGCTTTCACAGTTATTGAGTATGCTATTACAGATTCACAATTGTATCGAACCTAAAGGCTATAAGGTTGCTATATGGATGGAAAACTAACTTAACTTCAGAGGAGAGCTCTTGTTTGTCCGGAAGCCTTGGAGGAACAAAATGAAACGATTGTGCGGCATTGAGGGGTAGACAGGAAATATTGAGCTACGAGTTGCAGCTGCGACTTTTGGATAATAGCGCCGACATTCGTTTTTGCTCGCAAAACTCTTGTTTAACAACTTCCCTGTCCAAGAATCGTATATGACTCAGAGTAGTGTATTGGAATAAATTCATGAGTCACATTTGACTCATTTACAGCTCATCATTACATCTTCGGGCATACAACTATCTAACTGTGGACGTAGGGAATTGGAATTTAATTATCTTGGACAGGGAAGTTGTTAAAATTGTACCCTCGATTATGCTTCTTTCGCAACTGCAGTTTTTAGAGTTCCTTTCCTCAAAAGGAAAAACGGAACCCCTATAGGGACGGGACGGAGAAGTGATTCTCCGTCTCGATGTCTCTAAAGACCCTTTAACTCGGAAACAAGTGAATGTATCAAGTTAAAAATATATTCGTATACTCAGCTTGACAGTCCATTCACGCTGTAAAAAATCAAAATCCTAAACTAACGCAATAATAAATTACGCCTCTTTATAAAGCAAGAAAACGTATATTTCGCCACTTAAAGATATCTTATTTCGTAGAGTGTCTCTTGTTAATAACATAATGATAATAACATTTACATACAAGGATAAACATTGCTTCTGGCCCCACCCTAGGATACTCTGTGTCGCTGGAACCAGAAACAGCGACATCACAAACCTGTAAACATTCAAAACCTGGGGTTTTTTTGTCCCCCCCCCCCGGGGTTCGAACCCGGGACCACTCGTATGTTAAGTAGATGAGCTACAGTCAATACCTAAAACTATAAAATTTGCCAAGTAATATCATCGTACACTACAAACACACGAAGAAATCTGAAAACCATACATTTGTATTAAAAACATAACGAAAATTGTCATTGAAGTTCATCGTAACAAAATGTGGAAAAAAACTGCAATACTTGATTCTCAAACTATTTATAATTTGTAAGTACCTACCTACAAATTTGTACGGAACCCTCGATGCACTAGTCCGACTCGCTGTTTTTCGGTTTTTTTCCTTGCCATTCATCGTCCCACACCCGGGAGCTAAATAAGAAAGGCATTTGGCCAACCCTTTAGCACTGGAGTACATAAAATAGGCACTGCAAAATGTACTATTTTGAAACGAGAACTGAATAACACGCATCTTAGAAAAGTTCTCGATGATGGATGTCTGCATTATAAGAAAAAGAAAAGAAAGAAACCCTTTGCAGCACATTTATTATAACAACAAGACATGATACAAAATAAACAGATAATTGACATATTATGAGCAAACGAAATACCCTTACCCAATAAACGAAACAAATAAAAGATAGATTTAGTGGTGTGTCTACATAACCATTAGATGTAGATTTTGAAAATGAATATTTCTGTTGGTCAGAGCACCTGAAAGTACATTTCATCGAACAAAAAACATGATGAATGAAATGACAGTGCGGTGAAGAATTTTCGTTGGACATATCTACGTTAAAAAATGAACTGATGAATTGATTACGCCCGCCATCGTCTAAACTATTAGGTTAAGAAACTAAACAATTAGGTTAAGAAGAGTTTGTTACCTCTTCACGTCTAAACGGCTGAAGCGATTTTAATAAAATTTTGGTATGGAGATAGCCAACACCCTGGATTAATACTGCGGGAAAAAATCTTATTCCCATGGGAAAATCGATAAACCGCGGGTAACACCGCGGGGCACAGCTAGTGTATAATAAAGTGTAGAAAAAAATGTCGTTGCATGCACGCACACCAATTTAGAGTACTTTTATTTTGCCCTTTGCTAATTTGCTGTCCCATATTTGGTCTATCTTGGCATAATAAAGTGTTCTCGCTCTATCTATCTGCCTACCTATCTATAATACGCTGATTTTGAGCGAGGTCGAGCCGAACGGATAACAACCGTCCAATTTGTAAGAGAAAATCTTTGAGCAATCACTATTTTGTACAAAACTCAGACATTTCAATCTTTATGCAAATATAGTTGTTACTTTCTGATATCGACAGTCAAATTTTGAACCTTTCTAAGTCTGCTTGGATATTTTTTGAATTGAAACTCGATACAAAATATTGTATATGTACTCGTATATAGCATGTGCTGAAATCCGGGTGGTTTGAAACCTGGAGTTATGTAATCTCGTAAGTAATTTGAAAACAGAGTTAGAAAACTTATAAGATAAAAGACAACAATATTCGATATCAACCCTTGTAAGTCCCCACTGCTGAGGCACGGGCTCTTTCTGCATCGCAGGGAGGTTAGGCCTTATTCCACCACGGGGGCCAAGTCCGGGTTGGTGGAGGATTGTAAGACAGTGGCAGGCCTTTCTGCCAGAAGTTAATAAGACCTCTGACTCACTGTCATACAGTCGTTAAGCCATGTATAGACAACAACTTGACATAACCTCACGCTTATATCCCAGAGGGTTAGGCAGAGACCAGGAACTGCCACTTGCCACGATCCTGACATATCAACTTCGCTCTATCAACGTTCAATTGTCATTGCATGCACGTACACCGGTTCCGAATTAGATAAAAGAATTAATTTTATTTAGGGGAAAAAACTGCAGGCAGATGCTGGATGTGGCGAGGTGAAGACAGGGCGCTATGGCGCTCATTAGGGGAGGGCTATGTCCAGCAGTGGACTAATATAGCCTGAAGAATAAGAAAAAGAAGGGAAAAGGCATCCCAAAGTCCAAACATTCACAGAAGCTTCGTCATAGAAAGTCGCACAACTAACAAGATAAAAGTCCTCTTCTTTGTTTTGCCTCATCCCATTACTTGGGGTTGGCTCTCCTCGTTCTTTTGCTCCAGATTTTCTGTCCTAGGTTGTCCGTTCGCTCAAATGGGCTCGACAAACAACATAAACGTAATCTAAATTAATCAAAAATACCGCCCCGGGAAACACTCGACCCAAAAGTTCCCGTGACGCTAGCAGCGTTACCCCGCTGCACCGCCAGGGAAATCCTTTGCATCAGGTACGCCCCGGAACGATCGTTATACCCACGACTCCTCATGCGGCGACCGATTTCCCTATTTTCGTTAACAAAAACATTTCCCTCATTCCCCCATAGCCACATTGTTTCCACAGCCTGTAGGACGAACAAATAATTAAATGACATCTTTTAGACTATTATATTTGAATATAGACCTTCTCCTTTTTTGAAGTCGGTTTAAAATTAATGCTTACTTGCTCTTTGCTTATCAGTTTTGTTTATGCTTCCACCCTGCTGTTGCTAGTAATAAGATTAGATTTCTAATTAGCCTGACGTTTCAATTGAAAATTCACGGTGTACCCGGTACGACGGTCTTTTTCGTAAAAGAGTAAAAATATTTTTTTACTCTTCAGGGTTCCCTACCTAAAGTATAAGGGCCCGTATTACTACGAGATCACTGTACTAAGTCTGTCACAAAAGTGTATCTCGTAAGCCGTGTGAAATGAAAATATTAAAATTAAAATGCAATAAATACTAAAAAGCAAAGACAAAGATGAAGAAGAATAAATACTAAAAATAAAATAAAATAAATATATCCCATAAATTAAACAAACAAATAATTAGAACTCTTTATTCTACACAGCAAAAAACAAAATACGTTAAAAGTCTTACATATCTAAGTTTTGCCGAATACAACTAGCAGTCTTTCCGCTAAAAGCGAAGCTTGTGATGGACAGAACTAAAATATATAGAGAGTAGGTAGGTCGGTGTATATGAAATCTATTGAAGAATATGTACCTAAACTGATTTACAACTAATATTCATATTTATTTAAAAAGACATAAACTCAGCCTTTATAACCGTATTATAATATAGATTATATAATAAATATAACATTTTATACAAACGTATATATAATTATAATATACTTATACAGATATTTTATTAGATTTCTATGGCTTCGCTTTGTATGCTTGTGTCAGTTTGATGTGAATCAATGGTTTATCTATCTAAAAAATTCAATCAGTTTGATTAATCGATAGAGAAAAAATATTTTCTGGTTTTGAGAGATTTCAATAATATTTTGATTGTGTAAAAAGTACACGATTTACAAGTAATCCTTAAAGACATGTCGTTACAAAGAAATATAACTTTACAACTGGCGGCGGATTACCTCACGATGTTTTCTTTCACAAATATTTAAAACCTTTTTTTTTTACTACCTCAACTGACTATATTTAAGCTACGGAAATTTGTATTGTCTTTATGAAAATAAATAATTTAATGTATTTCAAATCTACCAATTTAATGCTCGCTACTTTTAAATTAAATTGAGTGTTTTTTACCAACCTGGGAAGAACTGCGCTCGGGAAAATAAAACACGACATCTCCTTGACGGGGATGGAATTAAAATTCAATACCAGACCATCAAGTCCTAAGACTTCATTAAGGCGGTGCTAACTAGCGCCGACAATGTAAAAAAACGTATATTCTTTTATAAAGCGTCTTTGGAAAAAAATTACAACATAAATGTTTATAGATAGCAGCTCTTTTTAGAGCGTACTGATTAGAACCCTAGAACTTTAAAGCAGTTTTGTTGAAAACGGCCGTTTTTTTATTCATCCATCCATCCATCCATCCATCCATCCATCCATCCATGCATCCATCCGTCCGTCCGTCCGTCCGTCCGTCCGTTCATCCATCCATCAGTATTATTAGCCTTTCCTTTATTTTCTCTTCAGTTTACTATGGAGTCTACCCACAGTCAACAAACACTAAAAACCAACCCTAGGTGCGCCTCTAGGCCGACACCACACAGCACTTCTCTCATATAACTATTTAAGAAACTATTTAATCCTTCTTTAATTGCCCACCATGCAATATTTTTTTTGTGTAGCCTCCATTTTGGGTGTCCCACTGCAAGGCAAAGGCCTCTCCCCCCTTTTAGACCAAGATTTTCGCTCATATGCCAATATTTACGAACTAATATATTATCAAACACTCTAATAAAGTGGAGACACTATAGCCAGTTTATAAGCATTATTTATGACTTTTACTCTTTCTTAAGAGCAATAAAATGAAGCACTTACTCATTCAACTGCTAGCAAAAGAGCTGTTAAGTTTAAAGCAAAGCTTCAGTACAAAAGCCGTTCTATTGTTGCGTCAAGCAAGTTTTGAATTTTTAATTAACATCCGCATAAAACAAAGTTAGAATTAAAGCATTACACTTTAGCATGGGTAGGCTACATTCAGGTCCGAGGAAAGCATTAAAGTCAGCAGGCAATTAACTGGTCCCATTTAAATTTCGTCCCATTTATTCATCCAAACAGATAAGTCTCGGATGTACTCATTTCTTCATCCGTCCTAACTGTTAAATTTTTTGCGCACCCATATTTTATATTGTTGGTTGCGCCCGCGTGTACCCTTCACCCTTTCTTCCCTTCTCTTTCTCTTCTCTCTTCCCTTCTAGTTTAAGTGAAGATGCCACTAGACGCTGTATCCATCATCTCATTACATAGATGGAAAGGGCAAAGTCGGTCGCAATAAACGCATCAATTCCGGGACCAGTTTTTCTCAGACCGAGTGTAGTAAGTAGCGTAGTAAAATCTAGACCATTCCGGAGTCGTTATTACTAGGTAGGTAATGACTTCTCCAAACATTCGCACGCTATTTGTTTTATGCTTGCCAGGTCTCTAATTAGGACTTGACAATTTCATTACTTTTTAGAGTTAATACTTTTGACAGACGGCAAAATAATTCTAGGCTGATATTATGTAGTGCACTGAAAAAAAATTAAAAAATTTCATTAAAAAGGCGCTGTGTAAAAAAGCCGAGTAGAATAGATGAATTTATAATTGATGTAAGCCTTTGGCAGTAGACCAATTCCACAACGACTCAATCATAGTTATTAAATAACTATTTTATATGTAGCAACCGAATAACTACAATCCTCAGTGTTAGTAATGTCATATTTTAAGTTTGTACAGACGACGTGATTCGTTTTCAACCGTTGTATGTCCCCACTGCTGGGGCACGGGTCTCTTCCTGCATCGCAGGAAGGTTAGGCCATACTCCACCACGGGGGCCAAGTCCGGGTTGGTGGAGGATTGTAAGACAGTGGCGGGCCTTACTGCATATTAATAAATATATATCTAACATTCTATAACTGTCAAAAACTTAATATGCAGGTTTGCTAAATGTCATTCGAATAGTGGCGTGGTGGCCGATTCATCTATCTCCCTCCAAAATGTCTCCCTATCTCTCTTCAGTCCTCTTTAGAAATCTATTGTAATTTTTGAGGTCAGGACTGCATAAGGACAGTTAGTTTGTATAACTGGCCTCATCCGGTTCTTGCGTTGTCGCGATAGCTCAGAATGGCTGTATGTGGAAGTTGTATATTTAATTGGAATTCGAATGAAGGCCCAAATAATAATATTGCAGCCTAACAGCTCAGACATTCAGGTTTCCTCGAAAGGCTCTTTCGAAATGTAGACTAAGCTCAAAACTCCTTACGATGATGCAGATATAGTGGACCAGTGCGATTTTTGTGAAATTTTTTTGGAACTACTTGAGAGTAAACTGTTATAGTCGTAGTTAACTGCGTCTAGAATATAGAATATATTTTGACCGGCAACGGCATGAAGAAACAGTATTCTCTTGCCAGTCTTCAAACCGTTGAAGACTGGCAATCCTGGCATTCGGTCAGAGTTTTCCTCATTGATGACCCCATCAATGAGGAAAACTCTGATAGGATCAAAGAAAAAACTGAAGACAAAATCTTGTTTCTATAAAACGTCAATGTAATTCAAGGATTTCGAAATTAAATATCGAAAAGTAAAAAGGACAATCAAAGTCAAAACGAAATATGGTAACGCGGGCAAAATGCCCCAAAACAATACTTCTTGAGCTATTTATAAGAAAAGAATAACTCACCTCACAGATAAACCTATACAGGTTTCAGTGAAGGTATTTTTTTAATTAAATATGTACTCATCAAATTTGAAAAAAAAATAACTTGAAAAACTGCCACTGTAATAATAATTAATAGGATAAGAAGCCTAGTAGTTTTAAGGAAGACATAACCAACTTCCCACAATGTTGCGCACAAATTGTTCCGGATAAAGTTGTTCGCGCCCGCTGACGCGTAATATTGTTTGTGCCCAGCCGGGGTACTTACTGCGAGATGTTTTTTTTTTAGAATAAGAGCTGGTTGCTTGCGGCCAGTCTTGCAATCACGGACCAAGAAGTTTATGTGGTTCCGTGATTGCAAGACTGGCTGACTGACTTGTTGAAGTTTTTAAGGTTTTACTGGTGTACATTAGTTACAAGCCGAGCTTGTGGTTTGATAAGACAGTCTAACAGTAAGGCCCACCGCTGTCTTACAATCCTCCACCAAACCGGACTTGGCCCCCGTGGTGGAGTATGGCCTAACCTTCTTGCGACGCAGGAAGAGCCAGTGCTCCAGCAGTGCGGATATACAAATGATATTTTACAAAAAAACTAGCGTGTCCACGACCTCATTCGCCTTGGGGGCCGTCCATTAATCACGTGATCTTTTTTTAAGCATTTTTTAACCCCCCCTCCCCCTTGGTGATACATGGTGAGGTTTAAGACAACCCCCTACCCCCCACCCAACATCACGTGTATTTTTCGTACCTACAAAAATCTTAATTTTTTTTAAAACTAGAATTGCCTTGCGCTCGCTAGCGCGCGTGTTGAATTTATATATTAATTTCGTATCGTATATGTCATGATATATTTTTGTGTCGTTTTACTATAATACATGTAAATGTCAGGCAATCACAAGCCTGGAAGCTTGGCTTCACATAATTATATTTGATCTCCTTTTTATGTTAGCATATTTAAGAATATTATCTTATTTCATGTATAAAGTATAATCTTATTTTATTCTGAAATTAATTATTCGGCACGAAAAAATAACTGGCGATCGGCGTGCCGAGCGGGCGGTCGTCGGCGGTGCGTGAGAAGGTACTTCGTTCGTTGCCTAGCAACGGCGAGTCAAGGTCACACTACACGCTGCTTTTCAATTTAAAAATCACGCGAAAAAATAATGAAAAAATAAATACACGTGGTATCTTTACTACACCCCCCTCCCCACTTGTGACATTTCGTGATTTTTGTCAAATCCCCCCCCCCCCCTTTCAAGCCTCACGTGATTTATGGACGGCCCCTTGATATAAATTATACAACTTACAAACTCTACTACTTTATAATAATACCTTAATACCTCAGACACTCAAGTTTCCTCACTATACACCAACTTCACAAAAGTAAATGTTTAATTAATAACAAAAAAAATAAACCTTTACATTTTTGGTTTTACAAATTTCGCCAAACTGTAGTGCAGTTTGTTGGCGTTGCGCTCTCGTAACTTAAGGCTTAATTTAATTATTTTACATATACTTAGTAATGTAAGTACCTATTTATTTTCTAACACAAAAATAAGTTCCTATAACTATTTTGAAGTAACAAAACATATTATTATCATATAATGGCTAAACGAGCCTTGAACACAGTATTCAAGACTCGTTCAGCCGTAAATATTTGCTACTTTAACATTATTTCCTTTAATTTATCTTTCAAAGTGATTACTTTTACTTTATTTTGGTCTAACAAAAACAAATATTTATTAAACAGCTTGGGAATGTAATATTCTCTGGTTCTTTTAGCATAATATTTTTGTTTTCTTTGGAATAATATGATTCTAGTTAGAATATTTTCGGGGCTTAATCGCGTAGTAATTTATTGCTATTTTACCTCGACAATTAAGCCCCGAAAATATTCTGACTATATGTACAAGTCGCGAAAGTTTAAAATATGTTATCATTCTAGTATAATCAAATCATGTAATCAACCTTACATTGAACAAGGAGAACTTTACACACATTGAAAAGTTTATCATAATCATCTTTACATTTCTTTTTGGTTTTTTTGTCTACAAGATATTTCAACAAACGCACTTGTGATTGCTTTATTTGGTCCAGGTAAGTTTTACAGGTTAGTCCATATTATTAGTCCATAGCTACTCAGTCCATAGCTTAGCAATGAGTCCGCTAGCGCATGGTAAACAATGAACAGGCTGCGTCTGTTCAATATTCTTTATAGATGATAAAATTAATCTAATACTGATCTTAACCTGTTGCAGACTTCATTAATATGTAGTTGAAAATTAAAATTTTTATCTTTTACTATTCCCAAATATTTAAATTTATTAACTAATTCTACGCATTCGCAAATACAGCTTACTTTATTGTTGTGGAGACATTCATAACTATGGCGTTTTATTTTAATTTCAGACGATCTAACAATTTTCGCCTTTTTATTATACGGTGAATAAATACATTTGGTTTTACTCATGTTCAATATTATACCGTTATGCATTGGGACATGCCCGTACTGAGAATCGAACCTGGGTCTCTCGCTTTCAAGTCCATTGTTGTACCCACTGATATAACAAATTGGTTACATGGTTTTATCAAGTCATAGTAAGGCCCCATATTCCACATCAACGCATGAGATAAAACTGTTAGCAACTAAGTTTGCCGAACAAATTGGTATTCCTTGACAGTTGTTACAAAAAACTCCTTTTATTTATGCGAAGTATTAGTATTATTACGCACCGAAGCCTCCACCTGACGCGAGAGACCCTAGAGCCTCACTTACCCGCCACTTCACTGACGATTTCCCAGATGTAGATGTCGACGAAATCGGGGCGGCTCTCAAACAGCTTAGTAATGGGAAGGCTGCCGGTGAAGATGGAGTAGCCTCTGAGCTCCTCAAGGCTGGTGGTGAACCTGTTCTTGGGGAGTTGAGGAGGCTCTTCAACTCTGTAATAACCAATGGTACTACCCCGAGGGCGTGGAGCAGAGGTGTAGTGGCATTGTTTTTCAAGAAAGGAGACAAAACGCTCCTTAAAAACTATAGGCCGATCACGCTTCTGAGCCACGTCTATAAGCTGTTCTCGAGAGTCATCACGAATCGTCTAGCATCAAGATTTGACGCCTTTCAGCCACCGGAACAGGCTGGGTTTCGTAAAGGCTATAGCACCGTAGACCACATCCATACTGTTCGGCAGGTTATACAGAAGTCCGAAGAGTATAACCAAACGCTGTGTCTGGCGTTTGTGGACTACGAGAAGGCCTTCGACTCCATCGAAACCTGGGCTGTTCTGGAGTCTTTGCAGCGATGCCAAGTCGACTGGCGTTACGTGGAGGTGCTGAGGAGTCTCTACCAAGTGGCGACGATGTCCGTGCAAGTACAGAACCACCAAACAAGACCCATCCAGTTGCTCAGAGGTGTAAGACAGGGTGACGTTATTTCCCCGAAACTCTTCACCAATGCTCTGGAGGATGTTTTCAAGACCCTGTGGTGGAATGGCATGGGCATCAATGTTAATGGTGAATATCTCACACACCTCCGCTTTGCTGACGACATAGTCTTAATGGCAGAATCGCTGCAAGACCTACAGAAAATGCTGTCTGATCTTAATGCTGCCTCGAGACGCGTTTGGGATGAACTTGGACAAGACTAAGGTCATGTTCAACGAGCACATCGTCCCTGAGCCCGTTCTCGTCGAAGGTGTAGCCCTTGAAGTTGTCCAAGAGTACGTCTACCTAGGACAAAAGATCCAGCTGGGTAGAGACAACTTGGAGGGTGAAATCACCAGAAGAGTGCAGCTTGGCTGGGCAGCGTTTGGAAAGTTGCGTCACATCTTTGAGTCATCCTTGCCACAATGCCTGAAGACCAAGGTATTCAATCAATGCGTCCTGCCGGTCATGACATACGGAGCCGAGACGTGGAACCTGACAGTGAAACTAGCCCACCGATTGCATGTCACTCAGCGAGCTATGGAAAGGTGTATGCTCGGAATCTCGTTAAGGGACAAAGTCCGGAACGAGATCATCCGACAAAAAACCAAAGTCACTGACGTAGTTCAGAAGTGTAGCAGGCTGAAGTGGCAGTGGGCTGGTCACATCTGTCGCAGAACCGATGATCGTTGGAGCAGACGGGTTCTCGAATGGAGACCACGACTCGGCAAGCGTAGTGTAGGACGCCCTCCGGCCAGATGGACCGACGACCTGAAAAAGGTGGCTGGTGGTGACTGGATGGCGAAAACGGGAGATCGGGTCTTGTGGCGCACCCTGGGGGAGGCTTATGTCCAGCAGTGGACTGCAATAGGCTGAAATGATGATGATGATGATGATTAGTTACAGGCTATAGCTCCTGAGAATAAAACTTGAATTACTTAAACGTAAACGTAACATTTACATACAGGCACATACATTGCTTCTGGCCCCACACAAGGATACCCTGTGTCGTGGAAACCAGAAACAACGACGTCACAAACATGTAAACATCCAAGACCTGAGGCTTTTTGTTCCCAGCCGGGATTCGACCTCTTGCATGGTAGGTAGATGTGCTACCGCTACGCCACAGAGGTCGTCAATTGAAACTTGATTATTTTGTACTGTCGTCATAGACCTTTTCATCCGTTACGGACGATGTAAGTGGTGCCTAAAAATTTGACACTTTTTAGAATAACTAAAAATTCCGATTCGAAAGCGGCAGGTCATACATGTATGGCCTATATGTACTAATATTACAAACGCGAACGTTTGTAAGTATGGATGGATGGATGTTTGTTACCTACTCTTTCACGTAAAAACTATTGAATGGATTTTAAGGAAACTTTACAATAATATAGCCTATACAGGCTACAATTTATAAAGACATTGCGTGATATTTTAAAATGCGACTCCAAAATTTGTTACGTGATAATTTTAATGTCATAATATTAATTCTTTTGTACGCCACGCTAACATAAGCTACTCGAAACTGTAATAATCCTGCGCAGACGAAGTCGCGAGCAGCATCTAGTATGAGTACAAAGCAAGAGCCAAGAGTGTCGTATTGTGTAAGTTTAGTTATAGTTTGATTGAAATTCTTGATCACAGAGTACGTCTATGACGCAGCGGTAGTGCATCTACCATGCGAGAGATCCCGGGTTCAAACCTAGTTTATTAACATAGTTTACATATTTTTTATAATAATTATGATGGCCTCGGTGGCGCAGCGGTTTGTCACGCTGACTGTTAAACCGAAGGTCTCGGGTTCGAACCCCGGCCGGGTCAAACTAGCAAACGAACTTTTCTAGTTTGTCTCGGGTCTTGGATGTTATCTATGTATTTATTGTATTAAATCTATCGTCTAGTTAGCACCTATAACACAAGTCATTTAGTTGTACTTAGTATAGGGCTAGCGAGATCTGTGTAATATGTCCATGAATATGTATTTATTTATTTATTTATTATGTTATATTTGGAGTTTTTTCGTCCATTTTTTCTCCTAAATGATCTAGATTTTGAAATGGACATCTAGTTTGAATTGTAACGTTCACTAAGCCGCAGTTTCTGTGCTACTTTGAATAAAACCTTTTCATTTCATTTCAAGGGGAAAAAAAAACCCCAAGTCTTGGGTGTTTACATGTTTGTGATGTCGCTGTTTCTAGTTCCCACGACACACCGTATCCTAGTATGAGGCCAGAAGCAATATACGAGTATGTGCCTGTATGTAAATGTAATAATAATAATAATGTTAAGCCGTTGGTGCCGGCTGTCATGTAATAGCAGTCGTTAAGCTAAGTCAGAGGTCTTACGGCGGCTTGAAAACTTCTGACAGTAAGACCAGCTTCTAATCTTGCAATCCTCCACCAATCCGGACTTGGCCCCCGTGGCGGAATATGGCCTATACCTTCCTCAGAGAAGAGACCCTAGCCCCTCGGTGGGACCATAATGAGTTGATGATGATGATGTGTCTTTATTATTTATTTCTTCGTACATCACGTTTAAAATTGACCTCGCTTGAACTTTGAATTGAACTTACCAGAAATGAAAAGTCCTCTGTACTCTTCCCAAACTTAGTTTAATCTTTTAACTAAATGATGATTAAGTCTAAAGTACTAAAACGTGTCCCTAATTTGGGTCTATTTATTTAAACCTAAGTTACACCCCGTGCGGTGATTTGTTTAAACTTACTCCACAGACGAATTTCACTTGTAAAAACTTTCTCGCTGTTGGATTACCTTTACTCGTGTTTTAGTGGACATACGAACTAAGGTTACAATTATTTAAATTCACACTAGTAAATAACAATTCACACTATATATAATACTAGCTTTTGCCCGCGACTCCGTCCGCGTCGACTTTCAAAATGTTGCAACCCCGTTCACTCCCTTAAGGGTTACATTTAGAAAAACGGCGATTCACGTATTCAAACAATTGTGTTGAAGAGTATTTATTTTAAGTTTCAAGAAAATAAGACAACATTCTTTATACCTCCCATGTAAATTTTGACAACCCCCTTAGGGGCTGAATTTAAAAAAATCCGTCTTATTCCTTGCTTACATTATATATAGACCCTCTGGGCAATGTTTCAGCTTCCTTGGTCCAACGACTTAGACTGGTCGATGACGAGTGAGTCATTCAGTCAGGAGTTTGAATTTTAGTTATATAGATTACCTACTCACCGTATGTCCCACTGCCGTGGCACGGGCTCTTCCTGCATCGCAGGAAGGTTAGGCCGTACTCCACTACGGGGGCCAAGTGATTGATTCCAATGACTCAGATCCACTAGGCCACGAGCGCTTTTTGTTAATCACATCACACAAATATTATAAAGGTGAAAGTTGTGAGTGTGTATTTTTGTTACTTCTTCACGTCTTAACGGCTGGAGCGATTTTAGCAAAATTTGGTATGGAGTTAGCTGACACTCTGGATTAACACATAAGTGTTTTACTGCGGGAAAGTATCTGATTCCCATGGGAAAATCGATAAATCGCGGGTAACACCGCGGGGCACAGCTAGTGAATTATAAGGGCACAACACGTAGGAAGAGCCCAATCAGGTTTCGCTCTCATTCGCATAGATTAATCATGGTATTTCATTAGAGCAAAACCTGGACGGACTATTCCGACAAGAAATCAAGTAAGTTTATATGGATTTAAGTTAAAATGGGTATTGCTTAAACAAGTTTTTGTTCAAAAATAGAATAAGAAACAAAAAAAACAAAAGTCTCTGACGTGTTTCGGGATTATGCATTTTTAAGGTAGCCCTTTGTAATAGCGTCATCTCACTTCACGCCACCAGTGAGTGTGAGGTGGCGCGACTCTATCGTTGCATTGAGCTGCACGCAAAAATGTTGCTAGCAAGTTGTGCTCTGAGACAGAGGTGAATTCGCATCATGATAAAAGAGTTGCCGCAGTCGCATCATGATAAAAGAGTTGCCGCAGACAATTTATAAGCCCGTCTATCCCCCACCAACTCCCATAAAACACTACAAGCGGGACAGAGACGGAGCGAGTTTGAATTTATTACCGCCACGACGTCGCACAAAGTTTAAAAGAACACGTAACAGGGAAGTTTAGGGAGTGACTATCTCGGTGAATGAAAGTCCGAATTCAGCTACACAAGTATAATAGGAAAACACGGAAAGTTCAATCAAGGTATATGCACATACAGTAGTGTTACCGGGTGAGACCCACACGAGCGACTGGCGGGCAATCGCTAGCCCGCTCAACTATGTTTACATTACGTCAGCAGTCTCAGCCCCTACACTCATCCCCCCCTTAAAAAAAAATTTTATTAAATTTTATTACAGAACACCAAAAAAAAAAAAAAATGTTTTATTTACTCCCCTAGACGAACAACTCTATATAATTCACAATGAGTAGCTGAGCTGCTGATAGCGCATATTCCGACGACATTGTAACACCGGTTTGCTTATAATAATAATGACATCACGCTAGACGATATTCAATAGGTTACACTGTTTATTCATTCTACATTAAAAAGTAGCGTGATACAATTTAAACACTGGAATACAAACATTTCCGTTACACTTATACTAAATCTAAATTAAACACTTTGATTTTGGGTCACTCTAATGAGGTCCTTTGCTAGCATTCTTCTTACATGCTTTACAAACATTTTGAGTAACGCATACACGAATATTATTAAGGCACAGGTTATTAACACAATAAGTATCAATGAATTGCTGTCAACTTTTGCCTCCACGTCAGTTAGGCGAGGACTCGCACTATTGGCGCCATTCTGTGCTATAATTATTTCTTCATTTTTACTTTGCGTTTTGCCCATTTTGGTTAGAGTATTAGAAAAACAAACTTTATAATATATTATAGGCTTCCGGCAACTAGTTATATGTAAATGGAATGCTTTGCTTAATGATTGCAAAATGACGTTATACAGACTTTTGCACAGCAGATAAAGGCTGAGTTGCTCTACTTTATTCTGCTTACTTGATGTTTACATACCTACCTAGTTACACGACGTAGCTACGAATTACAAATATCCTACAAAGTAATGTATATTTTAGGGGCCTTATCACTAGGACAGTAAGCATTTTAAACCAGGAATCGAACCGGCTGCCTTATTATACGACCACTACGTGAACACCTACTTGTAGGGAACAGTGTGGGCGGCTGCTCGTTACCTGGCGGTTTCCTATACGGGCGTCCCTGTTCCGGCCCTGAGTCCGGTATCGCACCGTCGTCGCTGCTTATGTCTCCGTCTAAGCTGTCGTTAATCAAATATGCTGGCTTAAGTCGGTCTATAGAGACGGGGGTTTGTCTGTTGGCGAACTGAATTAAGTAATACTTACCTGACTTCTTTAACACTTTGAATGGCCCGTCGTACGGTTGCTGGAGAGGCTTACGGACGGCGTCATTCCTGACAAAAACATGCGTGCATTTAGTTAGGTCTGGGTGTACAAAAATGTTCCTGGAATTAGCGTGAGAGCTGGGTGCCGGCCTGTTTTGCCTGATTATACGACGTAAGGTTTCTAAGTAAGTATGTTCATCAAACGACTCCTTGGGGCCTTCTGCATAAAACTCTCCCGGTAGGCAAACCGTCTGTCCATACACCAGCTCAGCAGCACTAATTCCCGAATCACTTCGGCTTGCCGCTCTCAAACCCAGTAGAACGGTCGGCAGCTCGCTGGCCCACGATGCGTGACGTAGTTTTGCCATCAAAGCTGCCTTGAGGCTGCGATGCCAACGCTCCACTAAACCATTGCACTGGGGGTGATACGGTGTCGTTCTGTTCCTCTTAATTCCTAAAATACGCATTAGCTTTTCGAATAAATCGCTTTCAAACTGTCTCCCTTGATCCGTGGTAATTCGCTTAGGGCTACCGAACCGACAGATCCAGCCTTCAAAAATTGTTCTCGCTACGACGTCAGCTGTTATGGACTCTACTGGAAAAGCCTCTGGCCATCTTGTGAATCTATCTACTACTGTTACTAAATATCTGTACCCTTCCTGAGTGACCGGAAGTGGTCCCACTATGTCGACATGGATATGCTCAAACCTGTCACACGGCTCAAATTGGCCTACTTGAGAGTTAGTGTGCCTTGTGACCTTTGCTCGTTGGCACGCAACACAGGTTTTGGCCCAATTGCCTACATCCGTGTTTAACCCCGGCCAAAAATACCTTTCTGCAACCATTTTCCTCGTTGTTCGCACCCCAGGGTGGCTGATGCCATGGACCGAATCAAAAACTAATTTTCTCAACGGCTCTGGAATGTATGGTCTTATCTTTTCAGTAGAGACATCGCAGAATATTTTTCTATCTGAGTTAGGTATGTCACACTGCTTGAGCTCGACGGCGCTCTTATCGCTAGAGTTGAGCAACAATGTGATTTGAGAATCGTTTTCCTGTGCAGCTGCGAGTTCTACGAAATCAAACACGGTCGGACATTCTATGGTCGCTACACGTGACAAAGCGTCAGCAACAATATTGAGGTCGCCTTTAACGTACCTAATGTCGGTCGTGAACTCGCTTATGTATGCTAGTTGCCTAACCCTTCTGGCAATTTCTTTTCCATTATCCTGTTTTGTAAATGCGAAAGTCAACGGCTTATGGTCTGTAAAAATTATAAGTTGGCGGCCTTCCACCATACTATGAAAATGTTGAATTGACATGAAAATAGCCAGTAGTTCCCTGTCGTAAGTGCTGTATTTCCTTTGCGCGTCTGAGAGTGCCTTGGAATAAAATCCCAGTGGTCTCCATGAGGTGCCATTCCACTGCTGGAGCACTCCTCCAAGATATGAATCGGACGCGTCACTCATGAGGGCTAATGGGGCGTTCAGTAGAGGGTGTTCTAGAGTTACAGCATTTTTAAGGCTTACCTTACACTGCTCAAATGCGTCACTGGCCTCGTCGGTCCATGCTATCTTCGACTTGTCCCTTTTCTTTGTGTTATGCAGAAATTTATTGAGGTGTTGCTGGTGTCTCACAGCGTCTGGCAGGTGTGACCTGTAAAAATTTAGCATGCCTAAGAATCGTCTTAATTGGTCGACTGTTTCGGGGCGCGGAAAATTTATGATTGCTGCTACTTTGTCCTCGAGCGGTTTAATACCCTCGGTAGTGACTTGGTATCCAAGGAATTCTATTTTATCTTTTGCAAATTCGCACTTTGCCATGTTGATAGTTAACCCGCAGTGATCATATCTTTCAAATACCATATCTAGATGTTTTTTGTGACACTCTTCACAATGGCTCGCTATGATGACGTCATCGATATAACAGAATAACTGCGAGCTTTCGGTACTTGATTCCCTATTGCCGCATCCAATCTGTTCGATGCCCTTTAATACAACATCGTTCATAAATCTTTGGTACGTTTGAGCTGCGTTGCATAACCCGAATGTCATTCTAGGAAATTCATACAGCCCGAACGGTGTGATAATTGCGGTTTTTTCTACATCGTTGGGGTTAACTGGTATATTATGAAATGCTTTGTTTGCGTCAATATGTGTGAAAATTTTCTTACCCGACAATCCATATGTGAAGTCCTGTAGCCTTGGTATAGGGTACCGGTCCGGTTTGGTTGCCGCGTTGAGCTGTCTGAAGTCGCCGCACGGCCGGATTTGCCCATCCTTTTTGGGCACCACGTGGAGCGGGCTGGCCCACTCGCTCTTCGACGGGCGGCAAATACCTAGGTCCTGCATGTTCCTAAATTCCTCCCTAACCTTATTATACTTATCCGGGGGAAGTGGTCTTGCTCTCGCATGCACTGGGGGGCCTTTTGTCTCTATGTAATGGTGTACGCCGTGTCCTGTATCCTGTTTAAAATTAAATGGCTTGGTAATATTTGGGTACTTGGCTAGAATATGACTACATGAGTTTTTGCTGTCAAACGTGCTCACTGAAGGTTGATCGTCTAACACCATCATGCCTATCGCTTTAAGATTTGTAATCTGATCGATCAAACGCTTTCCATTTACATCCACTAGTAGCCTGTAGTGGGCTAGAAAATCGGCGCCTAATATGGGCTTACTAACACTGGCAATTACAAATGTCCATTTTAATGCTCTCCTTAGTCTTAGGTCTAATTCTAACGTTACCGTTCCGTAAGTAGGAATTTCGGATCCGTTTGCTGCGTAGAGTCTGTAACTAGCACTTTCACGTCTTAAATGCTTACTAACTTTGTCCTTGGGAATCACTGAAATGTTCGCGCCAGAGTCCACTAGCCAGCGTAGGGCATTCCTTCGGTCAAAAACACAGAGACGATTTTCTTGCGCCGCGACATCTCCGTCTCCTGAGGTCGCGTCCATTAGTTTCCCGCTGGGCCGGACCACGTACATGGTTGCTCGCACCTTCTTGCTCTTGGGCCAAACCGGAAATGAAAACGGCATAACCAGTCGGGGCTCGCCGGTGTCCTGGTGGGCGTACTTCTTCTACTCCTTGATGAATCTCTGCTTCTCGACGGTCCCCTGTCCTGTCGTCGTGACCCGCCTTGCACCTCGCCGCGGAGGATGGCCACCTCCAAAGCCAACTTGTTCATTGACGCCAATAAGTCTGTAATCGTTGGTACGGACACACTGCTGCTTACCGCGGCCACTTCATTGGAGCCTGCTATGCTTTCGACCACTTTGTCGGCTATTGTCGCCAAGTTGTTTAGCGACTGGTCTTGACTTGCCGATAGTACGGCTCTTACAGCTGTTGGGAGTCTCGTCATCCACAGTCTCTGCACTGTCTCGTCGCTCGCCTGGCAGTTCCGCGCGAGGTCTTTCATTTTACGTAGTAGCTGGGTAGGTTTTTGCGAGCCCAGCTCCATTTCGCCGACCAATCGCTGAAACTGCCTATCCAACGATTCTTCGAAGACCTTAAGGAGTCTTTCTTTGAGAGTTCGGTATTTTTCTGTTTCCGGAGGTGTGAACACGATGTCAGAAACTTGTTGCAGAGCGTCTCTGTTCAATTTTGATACTGCCAACTGGTACTTGTAGTCGTCCCCTTGCTTCTGTGGGTTAACGATGGCCTCGAACTGCGCAAACCACAGGCGCGGTTGCTCCTGCCAAAATTCCGGAATTCTCGTCGATACCGAAATGACCGCCATTTCACTAGGTTCTTCCTTTCTGATATCACCGCTAGCCGCGGCGCTCCCGTGTTTCGCCATTTCCACTTGACACCCGTTCCGGCCGTGGATTCCGAAACGTGAGTCGCTCCTGCCGTCTCACGCCACGTCACAAAGGTAGCTTCACTGCACTGTACTGCGTGTTCCGGGGTCACCAGTTTAGGGAGTGACTATCTCGGTGAATGAAAGTCCGAATTCAGCTACACAAGTATAATAGGAAAACACGGAAAGTTCAATCAAGGTATATGCACATACAGTAGTGTTACCGGGTGAGACCCACACGAGCGACTGGCGGGCAATCGCTAGCCCGCTCAACTATGTTTACATTACGTCAGCAGTCTCAGCCCCTACAGAAGTATAAATCTGATACCTGATTCTTTTTTCTTTTGTTTATTCGCTCGCGGCCAAATGGCCTGACTTCAAAAATGGTCTAGATCTCTGTACAGATTGTCTCGATTGGTTTTCTTCGTTCCCAAACGTTGTGGCAAGCTTCGGTTGGAGAGGTGTAGTATTCTTGTTGCAGTACTTATTGCTGAAGGACACAGGCAGTTAACAGTTGGCAGATGACAAGTATTTGTTTTTGTTGCGAATTTGTCAACGACCGTCACAGATTAGAACTTATTTGTTTATCATATGGAAATTTGCATTGGTATTATAACTAGATAGATAGACTGGCTCGATATCAACCCTTGTATGTCCCCACTGCTGGGGCACGGGTCTCTTCCCGCATCGCAGGAAGGTTAGGCCTTACTCACAGGGGCCAAGTCCGGGTTGGTGGAGGATTGTAAGACAATGGCGGGCCTTCCTGTTAGAAGTTATGAAGCCGTTATAAGGCCTCTCAAATGGCTTAACGACTGCCATTACATGACAGCGGGCACCTTGCGAAGCATGGGAGCGCTCGGAACCACCCATCCTGCACCTTTTTTTTAAATCACAATTTTTTTTTTGCGTACTATTTTCTATCTTGTATTAATAGTACTTTCCCTTCAGGTGGTATTATAAAATTCCACCTTATATAATTTAGAACGTAGTCAGGTGCTGCATGGGTGACCATGCCGTGACCGCTAGTGGCATATGTTTCGAGTGTTTCCGTGCTTCGCAAGGCACGTTAAGCCCGAACTTGGCCCCCGTGGCCCCCTAACCATCCTGCGATGCAAGAAGAGACCCGTGCTCCAGCACTGGGGACATACCAATATCATCATCATAATTTAAGACAATCTTGTTTCCTTAAATTCTACATTTAGTATTGTAAAAAATAAAACAAACAAAAAAAATGATCGTTCGTTCACATGTTGTTGTTTATTTGTACGAAGGCTAAATAAACGCACCGATACGACGAAGGTACCCCTTTAATTAGGTCACCAAATTCCTAATTCAACGCCTAAACCTAAACCATTAGAACCACGAAACGCCCAAGGGTTTCACCACGGAACCCCTGGAAGTGAGACGTAACAATAAATTTCAAGATGACGAGTCTCATAAGGTTGCCGAGGTGATAAAAGAGGCTGTATAACCCGTGTTGTACCAGGGCTGTCGCCAATAAAAAATGGCTCTCACTTCTCTATGTTATATTCCTTCGCTGGAGCGCAGTAACATTTATGATTCGCATCGAGAAATAATAGACTGTTTTTGGATAAACGAAGTCTCTTTCACTAGGGTTTTCATGACAAGTATTTGGAGACCCGTGGTCTAATTAACATAACATAACATTTACATACAGGCACATATATTGCTTCAGGCCCCACACTGGGATACTAGCCTTGGGTAACTCAAGAGCCAGATATGAGTGGACACACAACTCCCTCGCCGGCAAGTGTGTCCCATTCATATCTCAGATATATCAACTATATCTGGCTCCCTCACACATACACTCAACTCAGTACGGTAGTCATCTAAGGTTACTTTATCCAGCTCACACACAATGCGCGAGAGCGAGATATGATAGAGATATAGTGTGTTTCGGCATAGATTTCGGTGAACAAAGATATGAGATATAACAACTCCCTCTAAGGACACATTTTGCCCAAGTCTTTGGGATACCCTGTGTCATGGGAACCAGAAACAACGACATCACAAACAAGTAAACATCCAAGACCAGGGGTTTTTTTGTTTTCAGCCGGGATTCAAACCCAGGACCTCTTGCATGGTAGGCAGATGCGCTACGACACAGAGGTCGTTAATTATACATACTATAACGGTAGTCCTTATAGTAGCTAGCAGGCCGTCGTGGTAAAGTTTAGTTATTTTAAAGGAAATCGATATGTTTTGTTTCGATATCAACCCTTATATAACCCACTGCTGGTTCACGGGTCTCTTCCTGCATTGCAGGAAGGTTAGGCCATACTCCACCACGGGGGCCAAGTCCGGGTTTGTGGAGGATTGTAAGACAGTGGCGGGCCTTACTGTCAGAAGTTATCAACCCGCCCATAAAGCATGGCTTGACCGGCTGCCGTCGATGGATGGTAGTCGTTAAGGCAAGCCAGAGGCCATAGAACGGCTTAAAAACTGCTGACAGTAAGAGCAGCCACCAGTCTTGCAAGCCGCGGGGGCCAAAACCAATCCGGACTTGGTCCCCGTGGTGAAGCCTATAACTTCATTAGGGAAGAGACCAATGCCCCTTGGTGGGGACATAAGGGGTTGATGAGCAACGTGCTGGATTAAAAATTCCACTACGTACTTAAGTATTTAATGTAATTGTCTCATTCAGTTGTGATTTTTTTTGAAACAATAAATACATAAGTTTGTATTTACTTATGTATTTATTTAGTGAATTTCGGAACCGGCTATTTCTTTCGGTTTTCCTAAAGGTGCAACTTCTGCTAAAAATAAACAACTAATATACCTAAATATGCAATAAATATACACAACCCATTCCATTTTGCTACGCGCAAAATATATTCCTTGCTTGTGGAAAAAATAATAAAAGTAATTCTTATTTTAGAAACCTATTTAGAGGCTGAAAATTCCACCCATGCCGAGATTCAAACCCGCAACCTCTAGCTATCCGTGCCAGCGCTCTTCCAACTGAGCTAATGGGTGACTCACCGGCATCAGTGAAATTTCGAACCTCTTTACAATACTCTCTGTATTACGTACAGGCAGCGACATCTGGCTGAAGTAATTTGCATCACTTGTAGCCCGGAGTACCTACTTTGCAGTTAGGTTTTACATCGGAATGATAGTATTGTAAAGAGGTTCGAAATGTCACTGATGCCGGTGAGTCACCCATTAGCTCAGTTGGAAGAGCGCTGGCACGGATAGCCAGAGGTCGCGGGTTCGAATCCCGGCATGGGTGGAATTTTTAGCCTCTAAATAGGTTTTAAAAATTGTCCTTAGCACGGGTTAGTGCATTAAAAATAAAAAAAGGAATAAATATTTGATTGCTAAGGGGTTTTCTTATTTTTTAAAACGTGGTTACTATTTTCTTTTTTTATTTGCTTACGCTTTATCTTAAAATTCAGGCATGTAAATTGACAATCCTCACCTAAGACAGCCGAAAATGGGAGAAATTCTCTCCTTAAGTTTTTGTAAGACCCTACAGACGGCCCTTGATCCTTCAGTCCTCAGCACATTCCTTTGTACTCCGAGACACTTGTGTTCTACTAATAACCTAGCAGGTACAGTCGCGTCCAAAACTTGTTCTCAGTAGAGCGGCAATTATTCAGCTACACTAGATGTTTTTTTGATTAATAAACTATGCATACCAACATAAACTCACACCTGTAACTCTAAAGGGTTGGGAAAAAAAAAAATGGGTTTGCCCATCGCCTCTTATTTCTCATAAATACAGTTATTCTAAAATATTGGGTAGCGACAGAAAAAATAAGAACTTATTACGGTTGTTAAAACATTATTATACCTTATTGCACACGAAACATTAATAAGGACATTATTTAAGAAATAACATGTACAAAGGCTATGTTTTTCCTGTATTAAAATGGTGTATGGATACTTCTTTATAATAATATATTTTTATTCATACCACATCACCAAATACTTACACCCATATAATAAAACACAAGAACAAAACAAAAGAGCATATATACACATTGGTAGGCAAATCACATTGATACGAAGTTCAAATAAATATTTAAACTTCGCATCGCATTAAATTTCATTTAAATTTTGTATTTCAAAATTATATTTACTTTTATCAATATGAGTATAAATAACATAGTTATATTTTAAACCGGTCTAATCGCGATTATTTATTAGTTATAATAACATAACCTAACATTACATTTACATACAACATATACATTGCTTCTGGCCCCACACTAGGATGCCTTGTGTCTTGGGAACCAGAAACTGCGACGTCACAAAGATGTAAACATCCAAGACCTGGGGTTTTTTTGTTTCCCAGCCGGGGTTCGCACCCGGGACCTCTTGCGAGCTGAGCTACAGAGGTCGTCAAAATGTAATTACCTTATTTCCCTACGTTTCGGCAGCGTTACAGTTGCCATGGTCTCGGTTCTACCACGGCAACTGTAACTCGGGTAGACGTTTTACCTAATAAATATTCCAGATGAGACCCGTTTAATATATAACTATGTAGAGTATAAATAAGTTTAAGAAGTTGTTGTCTTAATTTCACCATTATTTTAAAATAATGTAGTGCTACGCCTGTAAGTGAAAAGATAACTAATTAACAAGGAATTGAACCTGTTTTTAATTTAAGCTAAGCTTCTAAGTTATCAATCAGTTATTACAGCTCCTGTTATATTTTTTTACGAAGAAGCAAAAGGATAGTCTAAACGCTTTTGTAGACGTCTGTACGTCATATGATCCATGCTATACAATGTCACAGCCTTAGATACATACACAATATTATCTTTTGGGTATTACCGTTTCATCATCCCATTTATGATTTCTGCGGTAAAATTTCTGTAATGAGCTTAGGCGGTTATCCTCGATATCTTTCTTGCGCTAAGTAATACTTAATATATACCCAATTTACTACAGGTGTTTTACAAACGACGATCTGAAGCATATAGCTGGGAGTGGCTAGATGAGGACAGCCGAGGAGAGTGGCGTGCTTTGGGGAGGCCTGTTTTCAGCAGTCGACAAGTATAACTTGATTGATTGATTGAAAACCTATTTTAGAGGCTAAAAATTCTGCCCATGCCGGGACTCGAACCCGCGACCTCTGGCTAACCATACCAGCGCTCTCCTAACTGAGCTAATGGGCAAGTACCAAAATCAGCAAAATTTCACACCTCTACAATATTCTCTGTATTATTTACAGGCAGCGACATCTGGCTGAAGTAATTTGTATCACTTGCAGCCCCGAGTACCTACTTTGCAGTTAGGTTTTTACATCGGAATGATATCGCTATATATCGGAATGATAATGACATGATTATATTCTTTTAGCGCGGGTTAGTGCAACAAAAAGAATATAATGATTGATTGAATTTACTAAACGTCTTTATTTCTCACGATATCTACGTAAATAATGTCTTGAAATTAGAAATAAGTGCGCAACCAGAAACCTGAAACAGAAAAAGCAACTAGAAGGAAGTACGCTTATTAGGCTTATGTATCCAGGGTAATTTTATTGCTTATGAAGTTTAATTCTTCACAGTCTTGACCTTGAAAACAGTAATAGATTTGTAGAGGAGATTCATTCTAATGATTCGTTACTTTTTCGTCATCAAAAATTACAACACAATTCCGGGACACAATAGACAGCGCATTTCATCAGTGCAGTTCTTAAGCGGCTGTAGAAAAGTTGCATAACGCAGTATTAATACCAAGTGTAACAAAGTAATAGCTGTGCCGTAATAATTACCTTGGGGGATAAAAATTATAGAACAATTTTTCACAACTTTGCAGTGTGAGACGAGCAACCGACGACGCGAGCTCCGTCTCAGCTCACCATGATTAAGCTCTGCGAATCGGAACGAAACCTGGTCGGACTTTTCCGATATAACAACACCCGTAAGTAGATCCGGACTAAAATCTACAATGTGTTGTGCTTACGAAAGTTTTAGTACAAAAACTTTGCAGTTTTCATCACAGTAACGGTTTTCCTCATTTTGTAAAAGATGTGATGTTTTTTACCAAACAGGTTTCTATTAGAAATGTCTGCGTCATTTAAAAAAAATGAAATATAGAGCGTTTTCAATCTTTTTATGTATTTACTGTATGGTCCTTTGAACATACCACGTTTGGTCCATTATTCGCACGCTGTACAGAGCGCTCATGGCATAGTCGAACAGAGTGATTAGAATCAATCATTTGGGTTGAGCAACAACCGCGGTTAGGTGCTGGATAGGAGACCATCCTATGACTATTGCTAGTGGCATTTTTTCCGAGCGTTTCCGTGCATTGTAAGGCACGCTAAGCCGTCGGTGCCGACTATCATTTAATGGCAGACGTTAAGTCATGTCAGAGGTATTATGCGCGACTTGATAACTTCTGACAGTAAGACCCGCCACTGCCTGACAATCCTCCACCAACCCGGACTTGGCCCCTGTGGTGGAGTATGGCCTAACCTTTCTGCTATGCAGGAAGAGACCCGGAGACCCGTGCCCCGGCAGTGGGGACATACTAGTTGATATCGACAGAAATTAGTACAAACGTGGGCTATCATCTATGACCCACCCCAAAACAGTGCGTAATGGAAACTTTTGTTGGTATCAACCTCCTCAAAGGAGAAATCCGATTCATGAGTAGGAGGGAACCAACTTCCAAAATAAAATATAACAATGAAAAAGTTATGTCGCACAACCCTATTCTTGACCATAACTCATAGGTCTTATGGCGCAGCAATCACAACTAGAATGGATGGGCTACTCGTTTCCAACATGTAATTGTAAGGGGATTAGCGCCCTTAACAATCTTGGGGGACGTTAACCTACTTCTGCAGTTTTCGGGCCCTTGCCATTGGATTACAGCTCTTACACATGCGGTAATAAGAGTGAAAGTAACCTTGTAAACCTTTGCAAGAGCACAGGTGGGTGTCAAAGCACCACATTCGCAATTATTTTTTAGATGCTTTTCCTTCCTTGTTTTATTAAGATTTAGATGGTGTACGCTTGCCCAGCACCATTACCATTCTACCATACCTATACCATTCTGATAGCTTAGTCGGCCTAGCCCACAAGAAAGACTACTAAGATTAAAGAGTTTCCTCACGATGTTTTCCTTCGCTGTTAGCGGGTGCATCACCATTAAGTACATTAGCGAAACCATCTAAAACCATGTCTGAGTAACTACAGTGGTCCCTTCACCTATCTAGTGTGAGTGACGTTGCCACTGGACGCTGTATCATCATTATCGTCAACCCATTATGTTCCCACCGAGGGGCAGGCGTCTCTTCCCTGAGGAAGGTATAGGCCATACTCCATCGCTCAGGCCATTTACGTAATGAGTTGATTTATACAGCGTCTAGCTGTATAAATCAACTCATTACGTAAATGCAAAGGCCAATGTAATTGGATTTACTTGCAGTCTTCGTCGAAACAGGTTCTGCGTTACCTAGTTGTGTTACCTAGCACCACCAATGGAAAAAAATCATATCTTCTTTTGTGACGTGTCTTTGGAAAATGTGAACATCACAAATCCTAATAAATGTAGTAGGTCTTTTTAGAACCTGCTAACAAGAATTTAAAACTTCAAAGCAGTTTTCAATTATAGTCTTGGGTGGCTGATCCTAAGTTCTAGACACTACGTTCTAAAAATATCTCGCGAAGAATCGACAACCGTTGGAGTAAACGTGTTCTTGAGTGGAGACCGCGACTCAGCAAACGTAGTGTAGGACGCCTTCCGACCAGGTGGGATGAAGATCTGCGAAAAACTGCCGGCAGATGCTGGATGCGGCAAGCTTAAGAAAGGGTGCTATGGTGCTCATTAGGGGAAGGCTATGTCCAGCAGAGGACTGCATAATATAACTTGAAGAAGAAGAAGAATTAAAAAAAAAGTATTATAAAACTGAATAAAGAGTACCCGTCTCTAATTTCCTTCTTATCCCCGTCTGTTGTAGTCTGAAAGAGATTTCTTTCATTGTTAATGAAAGTTTATCATACGATATGTAGTTTTGTTTAATTTCTGCTTATGGATGACTTATTTTTATCTGTCGCAATTATTCCAGTCTATATCTATCTATAATCAGCTCACATCAACCCACTGCTGGGCATAGGCTTCCTTTTTATTGCGCCGTTCCTCACGGTCCTGTGCTAATCTGATCCATCTCTGACCCGCAACCCTCACGATGTCGTCTGACCATCGTGTTGGTGGTCTGTCTACCAACCTCCTTCCTTCCCTTGGCCACCACTCCAGTATTTCAGTAAAATTTACAATTATTAAACAACTGCACATTTTATTTGTAACAAAATATGGTGAGATATCTTGCTTTAAATTTAAACCCATACTCTGAATCTCAATTTTGCTCTTCTTGAGACAATGCCTGTATTCCGCAGTAGGTTGTGAATAAAACATGTTAATAAATTAACTCTAAAACTGAAAACTATTCCTTTTTACCTTTCCCTTTTAACATTCTATGCGCATTTTTTTGTTACGTTTGCGGAAAACTCCATTAAATCTTAATTAGTTTTTTCTTATATATACCTATATAATCTCACATTGGTAAAATTTTCTGACCCTTCTTTTTCGTCTTAATCATTTCGTGTCTTTCTTACACTTAAATGACATCGTCAAAGTTCAAACTAGAACGGTTACCGTATAAAATTCAAACTCGATGGCTCCCTCACCAGGCGTTACGGTAAATTTAAAATACTCTCGAGAAACCTCATTAACTTCAGAGTTACATGGTTGTTTAAGAATATCTTCGCGTAATATTATTAAAGAAAAGCCTACCCTGGGAAATAAAAATGGAATTTTACGCCGACAGATTTTCAAGGGCATCTTTCTGTTTCTGGCTCTTTGCCCTTCCAATTACCAAGTGATATAGTCTTACTACGCTGGATTCGATTTCATATTTACATTTATTGCTAAACTGTGGGTCGGTTTCTGAATTGAACATTTTACTAGGTAAGTTTTTAAGGAACGTTCTGTCACGCTCTTTGCTGAGAAATTTGTAGAGATAGCACTATGTATTTACTTAGCGAAATTGTTAATTCGGAAACTGGCCCTGAAACACTATTAAGACACCATGAAAGTCGGTTTATATCCTCCTATACTCCGAAAAAAGGGTGTTTTAGTGGAATCTACTTTTTATTCTGTAAGACTGTATAAGCCATAAAATAAAACAATTGCATGCTATGAACCAGACTACAAAATTACCTAGCCGACCAGACAAGCACAACAAAAAATTGTGTAAGTAACTTTTTTCAGCGTTTCAACACGCGCCGCTCCAGTCCTTTGACTTTAGCAAAGAAAAACTAATTCTCCTTCTTTGAGCTCTGTTTGCACTGGGCGAGTAAATGGGAAAGCGTCTACACTATAGTCTTCTTGTTGACAAAGTATAATAGAAGTCTTTAATAAATAGTACAATAAAATAAGCCTAAATAAAAAGTGTTTACATACCTCGGAATATGGTTACGTAATATGGCTGGTACGGATAGCCAGAGGTTGCGGGTTCGAATCCCGGCATGGGTGAAATTTTTAGCCTCTAAATAGGTTTTTAAATTTGTTCCTTAGCACGGGTTAGTGCATTAAAAATAAAAATAGTGTAATACCTCGGAACTTAAAATTGCCAATCCGCGGTGGGCACGGGTGGTAGTTAAGCCCATACTCTCTATCTCTCAGAAAATATATATAAAGTGCAACATTATTTTAGGATAAAAATAGCTGTTCAATCAATATATGTACAAAGATTAATCTATGAATACCGCTTGGAGTGGGAGTAGAGAGTAGAGTTGTTGTAGAAATTCTTATAAGTATTGTTGTGAAAATAGATCCTCTACAATTAACCGCAACGTAGTGTGGATGTGGCAGAGTACTAAAGTTGTGGGTAGATAACACTCCTGCACACATGTTAAGTCAAGTCCACTTTAATACTCAATACTAAACCCACTACATAACAATACCGAAGTAAAATGCCCTTTACTGTTTGTTACTGTATTTTTTTTCTTTTGTTACGTTGTTATTTCAATTTAGTTAACATTGTGTTCGTAAATAAATATGATGTCATCATTTGTATTATAATAACATTTAATTTATCTGGGCTCAGAGTCTAATACAAATGGAGTGGTTTACTAAAATGATTCTAACAGGACACTTTTACGAGTATTTGCTTCTATTTGTAGTCTACAAAGCAGTACAATGTCATTCGAATAGCAAAACCTACGAAAATTTTAAGTTGAGAGCTTGATTACTACAGGGAGCTACCGAACATTTATACGTGTGACAAATGGCCTCTGTCTGGGTGTTTTTCCATTTTAGTGATGTCTTTGCCTATTTATCATAGCACAAGGTGTCCCAGTCGGGATCAGTGCCATGATTACGTAACTTTTCATGTATCCATCTGTGTGCAAAGACGAAATATCTACTGGATTTTGTCGAACAATTATGTGGCTCAATATCACTGTCACGTATCAGATATTCAATGAAATGCGGTTTCCACTATGTCACACTAACATTCCGCTTTCGCAAAACGATGCATACGTGAAAAGTTACATAGTGGTGCAGGACAAGTGATCGATCTGAAAATTGGTGATATTGATGTATGTGGAAGTATTTTTTTTATTTTATTTCCTATCTCTCGCAAACAAAATACAAAGTCGCACGGTGCTGAGTTAACGAGTTATATACCATTGGAACGCGATAGTTTAGTACTATTATCCAGGCTAGTCTTTTGGATGCATAGTTGTACAATACTAAATATTAAAGACTCGCCTAGTCGCTGGCCAGCCTACCCAATCTCGACTTGACTTCTATTCGACGATCCACTAACGCATAGTAAACGAAGCTCCAATACCACCTCGCGATTCTTTCAAAGCGTACGTCTGACACTACGAAGTCGGCAGTCCAAGTGTCTCAGTGACTAAACTTGGCGATCGAGTTCGCGTCGGCTGACGGGCACTTGCGGCTAACTTACGGAAACTGAATTTATCTCGCAGAGACACCGAGCGTACGGCTTAGTACTGTTAGCTTTAATGGCCGATGAAGTCAATTTGTTACGGGACGACTAGAATCCAATAAGTTAGGTTAGAAAATAAAGTGCAGTTGAAGTTTTGTAAGTGTATTTTGTGTCAAATACGGTTGTGCAGTTGTAAAAACATTCTGTAATTGGAAGCCACGGGCGTCTTAAATACGAGAAATGCAATTTCTATACTGGACTTGGCGTCTAAGACACAGGCCCGGACTAGTTTAGACGCTAGTCTCCGCAACTACGTTGAGTCGAGTCAATATCGACTTTTGTATGCCCCTACTGCTCGGGCACGGGTCTCTTCCCGCATCGCAAGAAGGTTAGGCCATACTCCACCACAAGCAGCCCATAAAGCCTCTGACATGATAGCCTGCACCAACGGCTTAACGTGCCTTGCGAAGCAAGGCTTATATTCGTATATTCGTAAAGATTCGTTCGAGTATATTCGTAAAGATACTTCTTTAAAAAAAATCTTCTTCTTCTTCAGGCTATATTAGTCCACTGCTGGACATAGCCCTCCCCTAATGAGCGCCATAGCGCAAGGTTGTGCCATAATTGGAGGGTAATGCCCATAATCCCCACGCTGGGCATGCGGGTTGGGGATCGCAGTTTGGTGGAATTGAACTGCAGGGGGCGCTGCTGCCCACCCCCTAGTTCGTGTCCCTTAGTCGCCTTTTACGACATCCGCGGGAAAAAAATGGGTTGGTGCTATTCTCTAGGCCGACACCACACAGCATCAACAAAATAAAAAAAAATCAACATTCATTAATACAACAACAACAGTTGCGAGTGAGTATATTATCTATGATAATAGTGTATTAGTATGTCGGAAAAAATATCGATAACTTTAAAACTGTTCGGTCTGGTTACAGACAGTTTTAAAGTAACCGATATTTTTTACAATGAAGTAAATATTAAGGAGATATAAACGTAAACTTTCAGTCTCAAAATTTGGGCTGGCAAAGGTTAATACATCCTTTATGTTGCATTGAAGTAGTAAACGATTCTTCAATAAGATACCTATTAGAAGCTAGTCAGAAACGAGATTCAAAAAATGTATAAAGCACGCTGTGTGTCGAAAGGGCTGACGCGTTAAAAATTATTTTGAAAGCAAAGATTTTTGGAACTAAAGCCAGTTCAATGCATAACTTCTAGATAGTAGAAATAAAAACTTACATATAGCTTAAGGATTAAATATGAAAAGACTTTGTTTGGAGTTTACCTCCAAAATGATATAGATTATGAAATGGACACCTATTTTAACTCGATTTATTTAAGTTAATTTGTAAAATTCATAAAGTCGTAGTTTTAAAGTAAATAAGCTCGCCTTTGTACATGTAATTTCTTATGTAATGCCCTTTATAATGTTTCGTGTGGAATAAAGTATAATAATAATAACAAAAGCATTTCGATTTTAAATAAAACTTTCATAAGCACTACATATAATTAACTTTATTCTTTTAATGCACTAACCCGTGCTAAGAACAATTTTTAAAAACCTATTTAGAGGCTGAAAATTCCACTGTATTACTCTCTGTATTCTGTGTTGCTGTCTATACGTAATACAGAAAGTATTATAAAGAGATTCGAAATATTACGGATGCCGGATAGTCGCCCATTAGCTCAGTTGGGAGTACAAGAAACTGTTTATTTGTTTCGCGGTCGAGGTCGCGGGTTCGAGTCCTGGCATGGGTGGAGTTTTTGGACTCTAAACAGGTTACACAGCGTCGGAGTGGTCCCTTCACCCATCTAGTGTGAGTGAAGATACCACTGGACGCTGTATAAATCATCTCATTAAGTAGATGCAGAAGGCCAATATTATACATACGTATCGGCGGCGACAGGATTTTAAAATTGTCCTTAGCACGGGTTAGTGCATTAAAAAAAAAGAATATGATTTAGATTGACATAGCCATTCCAAGACTCGAACCAGGGCGTTTTGATCAGCAAGTCCCACTATACTCACTCCGCTACTGCCTCACAATATATTGGTTAGCGATCCATCAAAGTCATCGCCCGCCGCGTCAGCATTAATTATTCCGTTTTGAGTCGGTGGCCATCATCGTTCCAATGTGACACTGCCTCGATCGGCAGCAGGCTGCGAGTCGGAGTTAACCAAATAGGTTTTTGATTATTTGCCTGTTTGTACTGAGAGATCAAACTGATTTGTTTACACACTACGAACGACATGGCTGTGCCGACCACCTACTGTAAGGAAATATGTAAGTCTTTCTAAATGTAATTTAACAACGTTTGAAGATTGTCATTTCTCTTCAACCAGCTAGCCCAGCATTTAGAATAGAATAGAATAGATATTTTTTCAAGCAAATATTTAAATATTCAAGCAGCCACCTAAGTGAAGGTCTCTTCCAAAGCGTTTACTTTAGACTTAAAATACATTTATAATAAAATACATTTTACATTGATATCAACCCTTGTATGCCCTCACTTCTGGGGCACTTCCTGCATCGCAGGAAGGTTAGGCCATACTCCACCATCGGGGCCAAGTTTGGGTTGCTGGAGGATTGTAAGACAGTGGCGAGCTTTACTGTCAGAAGTTATCAAGCCGCCCCATAAAGCCACTATAGTGACTTAACGACTGCCATTACATGACAACCCGCACCAACGGCTTAACGTGCCTTGGGAAGCACGCGGAAGCGCTCAGAAAAGATGCCACTAGCGGTAGTCACGGGACTGTCACCCATCTTGCACTTGACCGCGCCTGTCGTTGCTTGACTCAAGATTGATTATATTCACTCGGTTCGACTAGGCCACGACCGCTTCCAAGTGCATACTATCGTGAAATTATGATTCCCTCATTAAGATTTAAGTTTACGGACGTAACTTTTGATATGAACACTCGTTGTTCCCAAAAAGGTGTCAATTGAATGAATAAACGCCTATCTATAATAAAAAAAATCAATTTAAAGCGTCATAAAAAGGCACTTGAAAATGCCGTTCACTTTATTAAAGATTTTAGATTAGAGGGAATTTTCTATAAAGGATTCGCTTACACTGTTCCCTTGTCAACATTGGACATTGTCTGAAAATAATTGATTATACTATTTTTATTTTTAATGCACTAACCCGTGCTAAGGAACAAATTTAAATAGATTTTTAAATATAGCCTCTAAAGAGGTTTTTGAAAATAATTGCTTGAGAAATGCATAACAAGTTTAAAAATTTTACTTATGACTAATATTTTAAACTTGTTATGCATTTCTGTACCAATTACCTGTACCAATTTTTGGATTGAGAATTACGCTAAGTAAATACTAAACTGTAGCGCTGTCTCTTTAAATTTATCAGCAAAGATCGTGTCTGAACGATAGTAAGTATTTACCTAGTGAAATTGTCAATTCAAAACCGACCCATCGTCCTTCTGTCTTTATCGTCTTGACGACCTCTGTGGCGTAGCGGTAGAGCATCTGCCTACCATGCAAGAGGTCCTGGGTTCGAACCCCGGCTGGAGACAAAAATAAACCCCAGGTCTTGGATGTTTACATGTTTGAGATGTCGTTGTTTCTGGTTCCCACGACACAGGGTATCCTAGTGTGGGGCCAGAATCAATGTATGTGCCTGTCTGTAAATTTTATGTTATGTTAAATGTTCTAGAGTGATCGGCATATTGACCTTTAGGATACATGCATATGCATACTTAAGTCTTCAGAGTTTTAAAAGCGATATTTTTAGATTAAATACATCCGTTAGAATATTTTCGGGGCTTAATCGCGTAGTCGCATGGCTTATTGTCCGACATTGTCAGTGTAGTGTGTCGCAACCCTAATAGTGCTTTGTGATTGCTGATTGAGGGTAGTCTGAAACCTCATGAGCCGAAGATGCGAACAGCGTGCTTAGTGCGAGTTGTACTACTCGATCGCGTTAACGTAAACTCATATTTCTATGCCATCATCGAGGAAGCGCTACCTAGCGACAAGTATGGAAATTAAAATTGCTGAGTGCAACTCGCACAAAATGGTTTACGTAATGGTAATATCGTAATGGTTTACGTTGAGAAGTGAACACGTTCACCAGCCAAAACACGAATAAACGCGAGTGCGAGTTGAACTGTGACAGCGTTTTGCCAGTTCGAACGGTTAACTTACTCATACTCACTACTCGATGCTCGATTAACGCAGTAGTAAAGTTATTCGATTGGATCTGTCAAACTCGCACTAAGCACTCGGGTGCCAGCCATCAGTTTTCTCGTGACCGACTGTAATGTCGTCGAAACGTCGAGGTAAAATAGCAATTAAGCCCCAAAAATATTCTAACTATGTGTACAAGTAACGAAAGTTTAAAATATGTTAAATACATCCGGTTCCTACAAGTATGCAACTAGTTAATAAATAATAATATAGTTCGTTATATCTTAAACATGTAAACAACCGAGGAATAAATTTTGGCACTATTTCTAATATAATAATAGTATTTCTTAACGACTTCCAAACGGGTCTAATATAAATTATTATACTGTAAAAAAACCGAGCTAACACGCTTTTGTTTGGTTAAACTAACAGTAAAAGAAATAGAAAGTTTAGTAAAAACGGAATCATTCATATAATGAGATTTCGAATTCTACCATTGATTATAATTGGCAGTCTGACACAACTGAACGGATAAACTGCAAAAAAATTGTACCTAAATTTTTTTCATTTAAAAAAATGTTTAATGGAAAGTTAGCCTTTTAAAAATGTTTTTTGTTTTGTAAATATACAAAGTTTCACTTTTTCATAAAGTGGTTCAATTAATCAATAATGCTAGTGTTTTCCTTGCTCGTTGGCTTCTGTGTATGCTTATTCAAATGAAGTAGAGAAATAGTGTTCAGATTATTCGTTGCCTCAAATAAAAAACTAAAAGATAACATAACCTCACGCCTGTATCCCAGAGGGGTAGGCAAAGACCAGGGCCTGCCACTTGCCACGATTCTGACAGATCACCTTCGCTTCATCATTCATAAGTCGTTGCATGCACGCTCGCCGGTTCCGGGTACTTTTTATCTTGCCCTTAGCTAATACTCGTACATCCCCTATTTCCGTCAATTACACGACGCGTAACGGATGCAGTGTTGCCAGACTCTTGTACCAGCCTGGAATAATTTTCACGTGCAAATCTGAAAGGAATCCGCTGGAAATGAACCATACGCGGTGGGAGAGCGGAAATTGAATTATATTATTGGCTTTTCCCTCCGGATTGACTGGTGACTATTAGGAGGATGAATTCCTATGTTAATGAGATGAATATTGTGGGGCTTTGCCAAATATCCCGTATTTTAAATTTGGATTATTTTTAGGTTCCGTGAGATATAATAAGAATATTGTGCATACAATCTTTATTGTGTACACTATTTAAAATAATACAAAAGTTTCAGTTTCAGGCAATGAATAATTGTAATTATTGATTAACTTTAACATACACCATGTTTTTCGTAAGTGATTTATTGGTTCAAAGTTTTAAATATGGACAATTTTAATGTTAAATCTTTGTAATAGTATTTCTTAATGATTCGCGATGCTCATTAATAGTTAATATTAAACGGATCTAATCGCGGTCATTTATTAGGTAAAACGCAATTACCTTTTTTCCCGACGTTTCGGCAGCGTTACAGTTACCATGTTCTCGGGTAGACTGAAGTGGCAAGTACACAAAATTATTGTGGGTAGTCACTTATAATTTTTGCTGGCCAACACACAACACTCACTACGCCCACGGACAGGTCCCGTGATAAGGCGCGTACAGTGCTACACAAGAAATAAGTCCCGAGGATGTACCTGCGCAGATGACCAAATTTCGGATGTGCGGCAATTTGATCGACCAATCAGATAGTTTCATTTTATGGCAGGCCGCGCGCCTTTGTTGCTATTGGTTTATTCAACGTCATCGATGCAGGTGACTATTAGTTTGGCAATATTAGCGTGAGCGACATAGGAAGCGCTACTGCGGCAATCAATTCTGCACCTTAACCATATCGGTTAAAGATCATGTTGAATGTACTTATAGCTTCGGGTACTTTCGTTACACTTCTTCCTAGTCTGCGCGAACGAAGATTCCCGAAGGGACCTTTATGATGTGTCGTACTGTAACAGGGTTATTACGTTTTACCTAATAAATAATCGCGAGTAGACGCGTTTAATATTATAACTATAAAATGCATGTAGTTATACTATTTTTATTTTTAATGCACTAACCCGTGCTAAGGACAAATGTAAAAACCTATTTAGAGGCTAAAAATTTCACCCATGCCGGGATTCGAACCCGCAACCTCTGGCTATCCGTGCCAGCGCTCAATTGGTAGAGCGCTGGCACGGATAGCCAGAGGTTGCGGGTTCGAATCCCGGCATGGGTGATATTTTTAGCCTCTAAATAGGTTTTTAAATGTATGTAGTTGTCAGCGTGAGCATATTCTACGCACGTCAGTTTTCATAACTTCATGATAATGATAATTCGACCACGATCCAGCTTATTAGTGGCTACCTAACACCACCAGGTGTTAACCGACTGATGATGTTCAATATTAATCTCATTACTTAAAGCCTTATTAGCTGGACATGTACGAGTACCTTGACGTGAAACACCAGAAGATAGGACGGGCTTGCACTCCGGCTCCCCTCACAAGGTTTTACTTTACAAGCATACCTACTTCACGTCCACGTGAAGTTAAGAAATTAGTAGGTAGAGATCTATGACCACCTTCATGGGGCTTTGTATACGTTCCTGTAATAAAATCCCTGAAGATATATTAAGCTTGGCTGAAACGCAGTTCAAAAACTGTGTTAAATATACTTCATGCCAAAAGGAGTACTGTAAGACAAAGTATTATTTAGATGACACTCTACGTGTAATAATATATAATTATGTAAACTCTGTTAATTGCGAACTTTGAAAAGACTAAGCTTGGGGTTTTATTGTCCAATTTTTCTCCAAAATAATCTAGATCTTGAAATGGACACCTAGATTGAATTGTAAAGTTCATTAAGCCGCAGTTTCTGCGCTACTTTGAATAAAACCTTTTCATTTCATTTCAAACCCAAGCTTGTTGTAATTTAACACTATGAAGCAATAATTAGACTGGAATCCAGAAGGTAACAAATACTGACAGGGTCTCTCTAGGCAATTCGCATACGGTCTTAATGAACTTTACAGCGGATTATCAAACTAAAGTAGCAGTGGACGGGTCATATCCGCCGCAAGATCGATATCCGTTGGGGTAGACTAGTTCTTGAGTGGAGACCGTGCATGAGAAACGTAGCGTAGGCCACCCTGTACCCAGATTCTGCTAAGGCATTGTGGTACATGACAACCGCATGAACATGCAGTTTTAATTTAATTTCGTTTCTGCTTCAAGTCTTCGCGTGCACATACATCGAACCTTCTAGGCGTTAATGGTATGAAGAAACAGGCCACGGGACCCGAGCATGTATCTGTCATGGCACTATAACGCACTAATAGAATCGAGACCCAGGTGGAGCTACGACATTCGTAAAGCGGCGGGCAGTGACTGGAAGAGAAGCGCTGAAGATCGGGTTCAGTGGCGTGTGTTGAGAGAGGCCTTTGTCCAGCAGTGGGCTGACACCTGCTGATTATGATGTTGATGAAAATGAACTTTACAGAAACAGCTCTTTCCAACTGAGCTAATGGGTGACCCATTAGCTCAGTTGGAAAGAGCGCTGGCACGGATAGCCAGAGGTCGCGGGTTCGAATCCCGGCATGGGTGGAATTTTTAGCCTCTAAATAGGTTTTTGAAATTGTCCTTAGCACGGGGTAGTGCATTAAAAATAAAAATAGTATAATTTACAGAAATATGCTCAGAAAAGACAAATCAAGGTTTAACAGTGCTTATAGAATTGCCCTTTTAAGATCTGTGTCTTTTAGACGTATCCAGACACTTCGTTTCAAATTATTCCGTGCTTCGCAAGGCACGTTAAGCCGTTGGTACCAGCTGTCATGTAATGGCAGTCGTCAAGCCATGTCAGAGGCCGTGGGTGGCTTGATAACTTCTGACAGTAAGGCCCACCACTGTCTTACAATCCTCCACCAACCCGGACTTGGCCCCCGTGGTGGAGTATGGCCTAATCTTCCTGCGATGCAGGAAAAAACCCGTGCCTCAGCAGTGGGGACATACAAGGGTTGATAACGAACGATGTTTAAAATTAAAATCATACTGTATCAGAATATCCGTTTGAGGTATAATCTAAGCTCTATAACATTTAACAAGCTAAAATATTTGGACCAAACAAACCTCAAAAAGTATGCGACCGTATGTAGACCTTACAATGTTAGATTTAGAGCTCAAATTTCAGTGGCACACGAGGACCTTTTTTCAGCGATTAGCCCAACTAATTAACGCGAAAATCACGTACCGAAATATACGTCAGGGATTTGTTGTATTTTTAAGAGATTAACGCTCGTATTCGTAAATTCGTATTCGAATCGCTCGTTGCTCCGACTGCCAGAGTGATCTTAAACGATCACGAAGGTTAAGCAACACAGGGCGTGCATGCATGGGTGAACGTCTATGACTAAAGCTAGTGGCATTTTTCCGATCGGTTGCGTGCTTCGCAAAGCACGCTAAGCAGTTGGTGCCGGCTGCCGTCGACAGAATGCCGTCGTTAAGCCAAGTCAGAGGCCTTAGGGCTACTTGAAAACTTCTGACAGTAAGACCAGCTACTAGTCTTACAAGCCTCCACCAACCCGGACTTGACTCCCATGGTGGTGTATGGCCTATACCTTCCTTAGGAAAGAGGCCCGAGCCCCTCGGTGGAGACATGATGGGTTACGTTATCAACCCTTATATGTCCCCACTGCTGGGGCACGGGTCTCTTCCTACATCACAGGAAGGTTAGGTCATACTCCACCAGGGGGGCCAAGTCCGGGTTGGTGGAGGATTGTAAGACAGTGGCGGGCCTTACTGTCAGAAGTTATCAAGCCGCCCATAAGGCCTCTGACATGGCTTAACGACTGCCATTATATGACAGCCGGCACCAACGGCTTAACGTGCCTTGCGAAGCACGGAAGCGCTCGGAAAAATGCCACTAGCGGTAGACACGGGACGCTCACCCATCCCGTACCTTACTGCGCCTGTGTTGCTTAACCACGTGATTGATTCCAATCACTCGGTTCGCCTAGGCCACGAGCGCTTGATGGGCCATGATGGGTTGATGATGATGAATCGTAAATTCAGTAAAATCGTAAATAAAGTGAAATCAAAAAATCTATCAAAATTAATATGGTCTAATTCAAAGTAGCACAGAAACTGCGATTTAACGAACATTACAAGTTAAACTATGTGTAATTCTAAGATACTACAGAAGAGAAGCAGGGAGCTCGATTCTCGGCCATGCGAATTGAAAGCGTAGACGCAAAATACTCGGAGGCTTAGACGGAACACATTTGTCGCATAGAAATAAGATAAGACAACTCGACAGAGTCTTAGACATAAATTTTCTCATTCGAATTCAATCTGACACGGCGTCCAAAATACAATTTTGGCTGTCGCTCGACTTTTTACGTAGAATTCCAAGTGCCAAAGCCCTAGAGTCGTATTCGACTTATTTGCTAACGATGTGAGAATTGACTCCCTGAGTTTACTTAAACAGAGTGAATCGAGTATGATTATAATGAAGTGAGCTCCCACTTCAATGAAATTACAGTACTACACATCATAAAAGTCCCTTCGGGAATCTACGTTCGCGCAGACTAGGAAGAAGTGTAACGAAAGTACCCGAAGCTATAAGTACATTCAACATGATCTTTAACCCATACGGTTAAGGTACAGAATTGATTGCCGCAGTAGCGCTACCTATTTCGCTCACGCTAATATTGCCAAACAAATAGTCACCTGCATCGCGAACGTTGAATCAACTAATAGCAACAAAGGTGCGCGGCCTGCCATAAAATGAAACTATCTGATTGGTCGATCAACTTGTCGCACATCCAAAATTTAGTCATCTGCGCAGGTACGTCCGCGAGACTTATTTCTTGTGTAGCACTGTACGTTAGTTTAAGTTAAAGTCAATTAAGAGTTATTATTTCTTATTTTATGTAGCGCAGAAACTCTGATACTGTGAAGATGGTAGCCTGGAAGAAGCTGCTATGGTTGCCTGTAAGATGATTATTAAGACTATATTTTGATACATTAAATATTCGTTACTAAAATTTCTGCGTACAGAAATAAATATTCTATCTATTTGAACATATGTTTAACTAAGTGAAAATTATTCTTTATACAATGTTGTTATAATATAATAAATTACTTTTTAATATAATAACGAAACTAGACTAAACATAATTATTATTTGTAAAGTATAATTATGCCCTTGCACAGTCACAACACATTAACCTTTACACGCGTGCACTCTATCCGGTTACGTTACGAGTGACGCTGCAACAAATAATTTAAAGTTTATCTACTGTATCTTATGTTTGTCCTAGGTTTTCAGTCATATAAATAATAAATAAATAAATATTCATGGACATATTACACAGATCTCATTAGCCCTATACCAAGTACAACTAAATGACTTGTGTTATAGGTGCTAACTCAACGATAGATTTAATACAATAAATGCATAGATAACATCCAAGACCCGAGACAAACTAGAAAAGTTCGTTTTCTAGTTTGAGCCGGCCGGGGATCGAAACCGAGACCCTCGGTTTTGCAGTCAGCGTGCCAAACCGCTGCGGCACCGACGCCATCATAATCAATATAAACGTTACAGACAAAAAATTTACAAAAAAAAAAACCATAACATTTTTTGTTTTCAAAATTTCCAGTGTCAAATGCCACGTATAAATCCCGGCCTCAGCCAGTATTTAATATTTGATGGGCACAAGTGTTTGAGCGGCAGCTTTTTGCATAGTAATGGTGGAATCGCTAATTACTATGCTAATATGGAACGCTCTGTTGCTCGGTACTGGCTGGAATGATCCTGTTATGGTGTTTGAGCGGTACAGCGGGTTTACCGTGGAATAGGTGGTTATATGATGACAATACCCCCTTTATAGGACGTTCAGACCTAACCATCGATTCAAACAAACTTAGTTATATATTTAATGGGTCTTATTATTTATTAGGTAACACTATTATTGTATTCATTATTTATTTATTATTTATATATTTATTCACTATAAACAATGCAAGATTACAACATCAATAGTTTGCCAAACTGCTAATGCAGTTTATCGGCAAGCTCTTGGTAACAGAGTGCTTAGTGCGAGTTTGACAGATCCAATCGAGTAACTTTACTACCGCGTTAATCGAGCATTGAGTAGTGAGTATGAGTAAGTTAACCGTTCGAACTGGCAAAACGCTGTCACAGTACAACTCGCACTCGCGTTTATTCGTGTTTTGGCTGGTAAACGTGTTCACTTCTCAACGTAAACCATTACAACTCGCACTCAGCAATTTTAATTTCCATACTTGTCGCTAGGTGGCGCTTCTTCGATGCCATATAAATATGAGTTTACGTTAACGCGATCGAGTAGTTAAAAAACTCGCACTAAGCACTCAGTTCTTTTTATCTTACTAAATTAACATTATCTTCTACACAACTAAAATTATCCATATAATATTTTATGTCTACAGACTGCTTAACAGAACTCATAAGCATATTTTTAAATTGTGCTTTTCTGAGGTGCTTATTACATAATTCCTCTGGGAGGCCTTTGTAAATTGCAGGTACCAAACAATTACTTAAGTATTCGTAATGTGTATTATTTATCACTATGCATGTATATAGGTATATATTTGTGAGTGTGCCTGTATGGGTGTAAGTAAGGCTGCATATGTGAGTGTGAGTGCATGTTTGTTCCGTTTTGATGCTCCGTGAGTCACCAGAAGGCCCTCGCTGAAAATCAGTGTTGTGAGTGCAAACCTTATACTGAGTATGAGGTCTTTTCTCCGCTGCATTGACATACCGATATAACAAGTCCGGGTTGGTGGAGGATTGTAAGACAGTGGCAGGCCTTACTGTCAGAAGTTATCAAGCCGTCCATAAGGCTTCTAAAATGCTTAACGACTGCCATTACATGACAGCCGGCACCAACGGCTCAACCTGCCTTGCCAAGCGCGGAAGCGCTCGAAAAAATGCCACTTATTTGTCTTATAATTATTCAATTATTCATATTGAAAAGTATAAAAGCCCTATTTTATGTGGATTTAGAAAACTAACGATTGTAAACAAACACATGAAAAAAACTTTGGCCTTTGCATCTACGTAATGAGATGATTTATACAAAATACACTGGCACCTTCACTCATGCTAGATGGGTGAAGGGACCTCTCGGACGCTGTAGTGCCTGGGACATTGATTAAGATGGAGTAGGCTTGCCAGACACCTATACCATCCTGACAGCTTAGTCGGCCGATATCAACCCTTTGTATGTCCTCACTGCTGGGGCACGGCACTCTTCCTACATTGCAAGAAAGGTTAGATCATTCTCCACCATGGGGGCCAAGTCCGGGTTGGTGGAGAATTGTAAGACAGTGGCGGGACTTACTGTCAGAAGTTATCAAGCCGCCCGCATAGCACACAGATTTTATTTAGTCAATACGTGCGGAGCTAACTAACTGCGGGTTTCCTCATGGTATTTTCCTCATGGTATTTTCCTTCACACTTAGCATGTGGTGTTGCTACAAAAATTCGCAGATGTACGAAATTTTTAAAGTACACAAAGTCATATACATGCCCGCACTGGCAATCGAACCTGATAAAAATTGGTACAAACCACCAACTCTAATTACGGACCATCCATAAATAGGGGGGGAGGGGGGGGGGGGGAGGAAGTATGACATTGTGTGACAGAGGGGTTGGGGGTTCTAAATTTCTTGACGTTACATTTCCAGATCTACGTGTTGAAGCACGAAGTTTGCACAATGTCACACCTCATCGACTCCCTCCCTCTCACACGTTAAGGTGGAAGGAGGGCGTCGACGAAGTGTGACATTGTGTGACAGGAGGACAGGAGGGGTTCTAAATTTCGTGACGTCACTTTCCAGATCTACGTGTTAAAGCACGAACTTCGCACAATTTCATCGACCCCCCCCTTAACTTGTGACGTAATTTATGGATGGTCCTTTATCGTGTTACAGATTACCCAGCCTAGTAATAAGCATAGTATTAAGGGCAAAGCACACTTTGAGCTCACGGGAAAAATTCAAGGCACGAAAACAATTTCGCGCGCCCCCTCCCATCTCGTCCCGGGCCGTTGGCTCTAGTCTTCTTAAACGACATATTCATATTTAAATTTATGGCGAAACTTTGAATAGTTAGCGCTAGACAAAGCAATACAAAGTTCTTTGTTCTACTCGAGGGCGAAGTTTTAACGGGCTTACAAAGTTGCGGCGTAACGTTCAAGATTATTGTGCTATTAACGTTTTATTAACATTATGTTACAGTGATATTTTAAGCTTGACGCCGCGCTTGTAATCTTGTATGGCCTTTGTGAGGCCTGATACACACAGAAAGGACGGGGTTAGGGCGCGGAAAAGTCGCGTCGCCTTTCCAATTAACTTTCATACAAAATGTGACAAAGTTCACACAGAGACGGGGCGAGGGCGTCATTCTATACAATGTGTCACGTCTTCTTCGGGCCCTAGTCCCGTGTACTTCCTGTGTATCCTAGGCGTAAGCTGCTTCAATCAAAATAGAGAAGGCGTCGACTATACGTCTGAGGTTAAACCGCGCCATCGTTAATAGCATTATTACGTCCCACTGTACATACACACGCATCTACACATACACATGCACCCACACACATACACACACACGCACAAGCACATGCTCTTACACAGCCACTAACATACTCAAATAGCATGAAATACAAATATCGAAACATAATGAATCATTCATACATCAAAAATTGAGTTATTAAAGCTAAATTTAGATGAATTAACTCATTGGTCTAGTTTAGTTTTTAGCCTGTAAGTCTTAACCAATTGTATTTGTTAGTAGCGTACCTAACTATCGAAATATTTTATTTTAATTATACCGCCTCCTATGATATAAGTACAAGGTAGAAAATATAGCAATTGATTCCCCGACTGCCACAATTTGGGCTCGACCTTGTGTGGTAGTCACTGTGTAACCATAAACATTGTACAACTATTTTTTTTGGCAATAAACTTATTTTATTTATTTATTATTATTACTGTATGACACCGGCCTTCTCTCAAAGATAAAGTATGGGCTTAATCAGCACGCATGCCCACCGTGGATTGGCGATTTTAAGCGCTGAGGTTTATGAATACTGCGGACACTTAGGTTTCTTCACGATGCTTTTCTATCCACACAATAATAACTTCCACACAACACAATGACTTCTACTGGTGCCGAACTACCCTTTGTTGTAGTAACAAGGGCATAGATTCTGTTAATGCATTGTAATACAATGACAACTGCATGAATATGGAGATTTCATTTCATTGCTGCTTTACCCAGCTCTCGCAAAACAGGTTCGCCTAGTGCGAAGAGGACCAGTAAGCATCTGCGTGTATTTAGTGGCAATCTTTCTCAAACCTACCTACCCACATTAAGTTAATTGAAGACTCCAGGGAAAAAGACGAACTTGTCACTTTTTTTTTAACTAATCAGTGAATGCAGTTTTGTAGGGAATTTCCGTTAGTTACTCTAAGATAGTAAACCGAACAGGGTAAAAAACAAATTAGTCTCGGAGTTATTGACGCTTAAAAAATCGCATACAGGGTAAAAGTGGCATAAGTCAAACTTTCAAAATGCAATATCTCCAAATGTTTGTTGCTTGACTAGTTTGTCTTTTTCCTGTAAACGTGTCACTAGTACTTAAGCTCTTTTGTAAATAAATGATTTGATTTTTGATTTGAAGTATAAGCCCGCACACGTATCACACGTCACGTGATTCGTCCATTTATCTGTCAATGTACTGTACTGTAATGCAGTAAGAGAATCGAGGCCCAGGCCAGGACATCACAATTATGGAAATGGAATCACCCAGACTGAGGCCATTGGTACAAATGTACAGCGGCTGCCTGTGGGAATTGAAGCCGTGACCTTTGATGTGGTAATCAGACGTGACGCCGCTAGACCAACGAAGCGAACTAATGTTGTTCGTATAGCTAATTTATAAGGACTAAAGAAATTTTATTTTTATGCTGGCGCCAGACAGAAGTTCAAACAAGTGATCACATAAGTGTGCACATGTGTTGCACGGACATTTTTACTATTGTCACATAAAATGTCCGTGCCACACATGTGCACAGTTATGTGATCACTTGTTTGAACTTCTGTCTGGCGCCGGCATTACACGAACATCTTACATACTTCAGAAAAGTCGAAACATTATTTTTACTAAACATACATATTTGTCACACATTTTTAGGTAATGTGTGACAAATATGTTTGTTTAGTAATATGACATGTCCAAAATCAAAGTAGGTCACTCTGTACTATGATTTTCGATTTTGTACTTTAATTTTGTTTCTATTCAAAGTATGTTTGCCTGCTATATTTGGCGAAGTGCACTTATTTGGTCGCACTTACTTAGGTTTGGCACTTACTTGGTCGGGTTAATTATTTAATTTGAGGACTCAAATGTCTAGACTTTTATGTCTAGCATTCTGCAAACCCTTATAATTTTCTGAATGGCGGCACTTATTATTCGGTATTCAGAAAATTGTAAAGGCTCCATAAAAACACTTTACGCAAAAATACTTTTTAAGTGAAAGGACTGTTCCCAGTTAGAATTTGCAAAAATAACAAGCCTACGTCCCTGGGAGGATCGAATCTACGAAAGACTCGATTGTCGACTTCCCACGCAATTGCTAATGTAACAAAAAAGCTGAATTGACAGCAATGGGTAATTCTTCTTGTGCCAGAAGCGTCGCTGGTTCAGCCGGCAGACCGGATGTGAGCTGGGGAAAAATGGCCGCGTTTCCGGAGCTGTAATGGCGTCGCCAGCTTGGTCACAAGATGATAACCCTCGAAGTTAGAATCCGTACAGTTTAAGAAAGGACCGGTGAAACTGTAGAAGGGACTTGTTCTCACGAAAGGTACGATCCTTCCACATACATCCTAATCTAACAAAAAAGCTGCCTCGACAGCAATGGGCGTTCCGTCTTATGTTAGAAGCGTCACTGGGCCGGCAGACTGCATCTGAGCTGCAGGAAAATGGCCGCGTTTCCGGTGCTGTAATAGCGTCTCCAGCTTGGGCACAAGACGATAACCCCCAAAGTTAAAATCCGTACAGTTTAAGAAAGGATCGGTGATACTGTAGAAGGGTCTTGTTCTCACGAAAAGTACGAACCTTCCTCAAATCTAGCAAAAAAGCTGCCTCGAGAGCAATAGGCGGTCCGTCCTGTAGTAGAAGCGTCGCTAGTTCTGCCGGCAGACCGGATGTGAGCGGTGAAAAATGGTCGCGTTTCCGGTGCTCTAATGGCGTCGCCAACTTTGGCACAGGAGGATTACCCTCGAAGTGAGTGTGTGTTTAAGAAAAGTCTAATGAAACCTCAGATCTGAGGATGAAACTTAAGGCTGCTCATACGCCTGACATGCTGTCTTGTTCGGACATTAAACGTTTTTTAATGACTGTAAAGTAAATTTATACTTTTGATTATTTATATAGTTAGAATATTTGCGGGGCTTAATCGCGTAGTAATTTATTGCTATTTTACCTCGACGTTTCGACGACGTTATAGCCATCGTGGTCACGAAGACTAATGGTTGGCACCCGTTCGCATCTTCGGCTGATGAGGTTTCAGACTATCCTCAATCAGCTATCACAAAGCATTATTAGGGTTGCGACACACTACACTGACAATGTCGGACGATTTGATCATTTATGTCTTGCTACTATCTAAGGAAGATTACGGATTTTATGGCATTCAGTGTTGGTATATAAGTAAATAGACTGCCCTCCATAAAATTAAAGTAAATTGGATATTTAACTTTTTCATGAACAATGTCAATGTCACTAGGCATCGGGTAACTGAATCCGTAATTAAGTCAATAATGTGTAATTCTTACGAAAGTATTAGTTCAAAAAAGTAATTTTAACATAAATGTAATTTGAACATCGTTGAGTTTTTCTGTGCTGAACTGCTATGTGTGCTAATCGATGGTTCTTTTGCTGAAGAAATATCATTTAACTAATGGCTTCAGGTAAATAGTATAATGGTTCCCAGATAATAAAGTGGCCGATAAAGGTCTGTAGGTACTGTAGGGCACAGGCCTTCTCTCAGAGAGAGATTATGCGCTTAATTACTACGCGTGCCCACCGTGCATTTGCAAAAAATCCGCGCAGTCGGCATGAGTTTTCGGATCACACATTTTTTTCAATTATTTGTTAACTAGCTGTGTCGAAGAACCGTTGGAGTAAACGTGTTCTTGAGTGGAGACCGCGACTCGGCAAACGTAGTGTAGGACGCCCAGAACACTCAGACAAGGTGGGATGACGATCTGCGAAAAACTGCCGGCAGATGCTGGATGCGGCAACTAAAGACAGGGTGCTATGGCGCTCATTAGGGAAGGGTTAGGTCCAGCAGTGGACTACATAATATAGCCTGAAGAAAAAGAAGAAGAATATATAATAATACCAACCATCGCGTCAAGCCTGCACAACCATCAATCACTGTTTCGATCGCAAACATCGCTGCAATCAATGACCGTGTTGTGTGCCGTGTTGTATTGTGTACACCCTTATTTTTAATATTTTTTGAATTTTTAGGTAATCCGCCGTAATAAGACGTACCTATTCATAGTTATATATTAAACTGGTCGAATCGCGATTATTTATAAGGTAAAACGTAATTACCTTTTTGAACTAAAACTTTCGTAAGCACGACACATTGTAGACTTTTAGTCCGGATCTACTTACGGGTGTTGTTATATCGGAATCACCTTATTTCCTTATTTCTTCAGTCTACCCGAGACCACGGCAACGGTAACGCTGCCGAAACGTCGGGAAATAAGGTAATTACGTTTTACCTACTAAATAATCGCGATTTGACCAGTTTAATATATAACTATCTATGAGTATCGCGAATCATTAAGAAATACTATAAGACGAATTCTACATATATAAATAAAATCATCTGGCTACCTTTTACAGTTCCAAAGATAGAAGAACGGACAAACAAACAGATAAACGGCGGAGGCGGTAATAAGGACCCGTTAGGCAATCTTCGGGTACTGAAGGAACTCCAAATACGAATGAATACGGATATAGTACTGATTGAAATATCGGGCAAACGTTCTGTTGACGCCGTCGGATTACGCCAAGCCACTTCGTTGCAAAATCTCAACTTGAAGAAATGACAAGAACTCGCACAAAGTAAAGAAAACTAAAAACTTCAAAGAATAAAACTTGACCGATTCCCTTTGACACAAAGTCGTGTCTAACGAGACGAGTTGAGAACCCTTCAAATTAACTCACAAAGGGAGAATAAAAACATCTCTTCTCTTTTCCCTCCAAACGTCGTTATTGTCTGTGAGTAAGTTAGTGAGTGAGTGAGCCCCTTGGCTTTAAAGAAACAAACAGTTGTGGGAAGCCAACTCTGTAAACATTCACTGCTTCGTTGCTCTAGCGGTATCCCGTCTGAATATTAAGCCAGAAGTCGTAGATTTGATTCCCACTGGGTGTCGCCTTACATCTTTACAAATAACATAACGTAACATTTACAAACAGGCACATAGATTGCATCTTAGCCCACCCTAGGAGACCCTGCGTCGTGGGAACCAATTTATAATAATATTGGCCTTTTTACATCTACTTAATGGACACAGCGTCTAGTGGTATCTTCACTCACATTAGATGGATGAAGGGACCACTCCGATGCTGTAGTGCCTGGGACATGGTTTTATAGATGGTTTAGGCTTGCCCAGCACCTATACTATCCTGACAGCTTAGTAGGCCTAGCCCACAGGAAAGACTAGTCAGCACGTGCGGAGCCAACCAAGCCGCGGGTTTCCTCACGATGTTTTCCTTCACAGTCGACTACAAATTCGCAAATGTACGTAACTTTGAAATAAAACAAAGTCATTGGTACATTTCCACACTCGGGATTGAACCTGGGGCTCTCGCTTGCCAGTCTATGGTTCTACCCACTGAGCTACCACAGCTCTACGGGAACCAATTTGGTAGCCTACTTAAAACATTCATCGTGCTTATAACATTCTATTGAATAACTATGTATGTTAGTAAGACTCTAGAGCCTGGTTAAAGTGGCAGGAAAAGGCTGGATTCAGAAAGCTCAAGACCTGTATAATTGGCGTGCATAGAAGAGAGCTATACTCAGCATTAGGTGGCTTCTTAGGTGGCTATTTTTTGTTTATTAAGGCACTTCCCAAAAATATCTCATCTGAAATCCAAATTTAATAGAACTTTTAGTAGCCAGCTAAAACGGTGCGTGCGTGCCGCAGGTCTGCGAGTTCTTGTCCTGATAGACGAAAGTGGACGCGGTGATACAAATTACTCGCGTACTTTTTTTACTGACCATATTCAATCCGGACTTGAGGAAGACACCCGTGCCCCTGCAGTGGGGACCGACGTGTGGGGACTCCAACCAAGATTTTTTTTTATTCCGTCTAAATAGCTGCCATTCTACTGATTACTACACCGTTGCTTTTAAACTGCCAGATTTCAGCGTGTATATGAATATTAAATAATATTTAGTCTTACCTAAATCCTGAAGTGCACAAAACTTAAGGTGCACTTACAAATGAAATCTTTTGTGCTCAAATAATATTAAAAGAGGACCGGCCAATTTTTTTTTCAGTCAAATAATCGAACAAACTCCCGACAAAGTTATTTAAATGCGGCCAATATCGGAAACTTTTCCTCAAAACTCGAGAGGTAAAATAGTAAGTAATATCGTTCGACTTTTAAAATATCGTCGAAATGAAAATTCTCCATCCAATTGGACGGTAATTCAAAAATCTTAAAGTTTTAATGTAAATATCATATCTGTTTGTTTGAATAAATATATAGAGTTGTGAAAACCAGTGCAAAGAATAATTTCATATTTTGTACTGGCCACCATAAAACTTTATGTACGATGGACGATGCCTTGCTCACGCTCAATACGGTAGCTGAGTGCTTAGCGCGGGTTTTTTAACTACTCGATCGCGTTAACGTAAACACATATTTCTATGGCATCGAGGAAGCGCCACCTAGCGACAAGTATGGAAATTAAAATTGCTGAGTGCGAGTTGTAAGGGTTTACGTTAAGAAGTGAACACGTTTACCAGCCAAAACACGAATAAACGCCAGTGCGAGTTGTACAGTGACAGCGTTTTGCCAGTTCGAACGGTTAACTTACTCATACTCACTACTCAATGCTCGATTAACGCAGTAGTAAAATTATTCGATTGGATCTGTCAAACTCGCACTAAGCACTCTGATCGTACTGACCTTTTTTAAATACTCTGGATGAGTTCACAAGCAAGGAGTTCAGTTAAGGGGCCTCTAAACGGGCCATATTTTACTGCAATGCGTAGCCGACAACTATTGGTGTCTTTCTCTAACATGTGAGTAGGAGAGGGACACCAACAGTTGACGTAAAAATATGGCCCAACACATATTGACGTAAAAATATGGCCCGTTTACAAGCCCCTTTAGGTATTGCATATTGTTTGGCAGACGTATTGGCTTTGCATTTTGCGGCTTAGAGAAGTGCCCGTGGCCTAGACGAACTGAGTGATTGAATCAATCACTTGAATTAAGCAACAACAGGTGTAGGATGAGCGACCGTCCCGTAACTACCGCTAGTGGCATTTTTCCAAGCGCTTCCCTGCTTCGCAAGGCACGCTAAGCCGTTAGTGCCGACTGTCATGTAATGGCAGTCGGTAAGCCAAGTCAGAGGCCTTACGGGCGGCTTGATAACTTCTGACGGTAAGACCCGCCACTGTCTTATAATATAATACTCCACCATCCCAGACTTCGCCCCCGTGGTGGAGTATGGCCTAAACTTCCTGCGATGCAGGAAGACAGGTCTTTTTTCCAGCAGTGGGGGCATACAAGGGTTGGTATCGACTTTTCAGACGTTGCAGCGACTCTAAAGAGATACCCAATAAAAGTGTGTTTAAAGAGTAAGAATATTTCAGCTTCGTTTGTTATTTAGTTTCTTTCAGTTAGTTTCTCTCCGGGCGGGAACTTCGCTATTGGGTTTATTATGAAACTTGACTCCGCCGCGTTTTGTATCGGGAAATTGGATTTCACTTTTTTTTTCTTAGTGTTTTTACTAACTTTTGTGACCGAGTGAAATTACTTTCTGTTGCGGTTTTGGCTTCGTATTCTTGTTTGGTTATTCCGCGTCCAGCAACTGCCTGCTATCTAAAAGGGCTAATTTCTATATGGCTCAAAACCCAAGATAATGAATGAATAAATGAATGAACGAACGAACGAACGAACGAACGAACGAACGATCGATCGATCGAACGAACGAACGAACGAACGAACGAACGAACGAACGAACGAACGAACGAACGAACGAACGAACGAACGAACGAACGAACGAACGAATGAATGAATGAATGAAAAATTCTTTATGGCACTTAAAACATAATTTATACAATACAAAGGCTCAATACTAAATAGTATTTTCTTCCAACTAACCCACGATGATGCGGATAAAGGAAGGGGTAGTGCCAGTAAACAATATAATATAGGAGTGATTTATTACATAAACTAGGTTAACTAAATAATGCAAATATAGTTTAAATACACAAACGTATATAAAGTAGTACGAAAAATATAAAATTAAACTCAAATACATATTTACTGTAAACTAATAATCAATATTACTTACATACATACAATACTTTAATAATATAATACTTCATAAATAGTGGATAACCCTATTAAAGCCCAAAGTAGTGATCGTGAACCACGTCTACAGATGGAGACTGGCGAATGGTCAGTGGCAAACCGCTGTCACAGTGAAGGAATTCGAATAGCCCGCCATATTGTGCTCGATAATGCTCACATGAATCACATACTCGTCATGCGACTAGCTGAATAACGGTAATGGCCTGTGTAGTAAGCAGAGATAGATTAATGCAATTAAGGTCTTTATATTTTACCTTAAATAATTTCGTGGAGGTCCGTTTAATATGTATTAAACAGTTCTAAACTCTATTATTAATTAGGAAAAATGTCAGTACCTTGATTCCCGATAACATTCGTTTTACCGTGCTTCGGGTAGACTGAAGTGGCGGGTACCATACTGTATATCAATGAATGTACATCGCACGGCCCTCCAAAAGTAAGGCCCGCCACTGTCCTACAATCCTCCACCAACCCGGACTTAGCCCCCGTGGTGGAGTATGGCCTAACCTTCCTGCGATTAGGCCATAGGCCAGGCATATTTAATTAATTTAATTTAACAGGTGCCTGACCGCGCCTGTTGTTGCTTAACCCAAGAGATTAATTCCAATCACTCGGTTCCACTGTCGTTAATCCGTTTAATACACAAGCATAAAATATGTATCAAAGTTTAGGTAGTCAAAGAATCTTACAATGTTCAGCTAACTGAACTGCAACTTATTGAGTTTAAAAAGTATCTTCAATAAAACAACACCAAAATCGCCTAACAATAATTAAATTTAAACAAAAATCCCTATGTCAAACGTATATTTTACCCTTCTTCCTTCTCTGTATACTTCTCTGAGGTTTACAAATACACGTATTTGTAAAATAAATGGTCAAATCTTTTCTCACAACTTCAAAGGACAGTTAAGTAGACCTGAGGGGCATTTTACATGTCTACAAAGGACAGTTAAGTATGTAAAATGCAACGTTGTTCAATAGAGTCATATTAGTACGGTAATGGTCGTTTCATTCACACTATTGGTTCTCTGGTAGTCAATCGCATTGCAGTGGTATAACCCTTGCTCGGCGCCTCTCGCGATACGATCTTCTTCGAGAGGGATGCCTGGGGACGGCCGGTCCAAATGTTGTTAGTCGGACGTTATATTTATGGTAAGTCATTGAAACACTTTGATTGCGCGATGCAGGAATGTTGGAGTTTGTAGGGCGCGGCGCAGAGTTGACATGTGCTCGCCACATAGACTGCCAAATTGAGGCAAATATCCACCATTAAGAAAGAGAGAGAGAAATAATTTAGTCAACGGCACAATACTAATAAAATAACAAAACATATATATACACAAAGTTTACACTAAATTACACACAAACAGAGGAAAAAAGAAGCACATAGGAAAATTAAAAACAAAAAACTTTGTCGTGCTTATTTCATTCTTTTGAAAAACTATATAAGTTTTAGACTCTAGGGCCTAAGTATACGATTTTGATTTCAACTAGTGATGTATCACGCGCTTCCGAAATGAAGGGTCTAAGCGGACAAACAGACGAAGGTACAATAAAGTGAGCTAATAAGGGTTCCACGTTTCCTTTTTTATTTTATTAGAAGCTAAGATCTGTTATCATCTATGCAGCAAAAGCGGCCCGCTTCCACGTCCTCTGAGCGACTTTCCTCCGATTTGACTAAACTAAAATAACTTTCATTCCATTTACATCCTGCTATGCAGATAATCGAGTACCCAACCGTACATTACGATGCCTACAATCAAGTAGTGATTCTTGCCAAAACCCCTCTTGGCGTGTGTTCAAACGTAGCTTAGGCCAGAGATCTAATATGCAGAATCATAAAAAAATTTCTTCGTCACTATAGGGAAGAGCGGGTGATCGTGCTCCTCCACTATAAAGGGAAATTTCCCGCCAGGCAGATCGTATGCCTGGGGACGGCCGGTCCAACTATTGTTAGTCGGACGTTATATTTATGCTATGTCATTGAAACACTTTGATTGCGCGATGCAGGAATATTGGAGTTTGTAGTGCGCGCGCAGAGTTGACATATGCTCGCCACATCACTCCCCTTCAAGACCGTAGCTACGCATAGCTAGGTCTGATAGGAATCGAAGTCTGTGCTCTAAAGCCTGCAAGTGCCAGAGGACGCTGAGTCAGTGAGTCGACTAGCGGTTGAGGGTGTTCGGCGGCTAACAGTCACTTCACCGGCGACAGTACCATGGGGCCCGCGCATGTGGTAGGAACCGGCGAAGGCTGTTGTACCACTGGCAACGTGTACGTGTGCTGTTGCTGTGTGGCTGCCGTGCCGAGGGGTTGGAGGAAGATCACCATCAGTCCCAGTAGTCGGTGCGTTGACTGTAGTGGAAATGCTGGAATGCTGGAAGAATGCTGGCCTTGCTTTGAGACTGTATGTGGGGTGCTGCGAGAGCGAAGGAAGGTTGACAATGTTCTGTCAGGGGTCACCACTATAGGGAAGAGCGGGTGATCGTGCTCTTCCACTATAAAGGGAAATTTCCCGCCAGGCAGATCGTATGCCTGGGGACGGCCGGTCCGACTATTGTTAGTCGGACGTTATATTTATGCTATGTCATTGAAACACTTTGATTGCGCGATGCAGGAATATTGGAGTTTGTAGTGCGCGCGCAGAGTTGACATATGCTCGCCACAGTCACTACTGTCCATACCGTTAGGGCAGTAGAATACTAATGGTATTATTATAAAAACTCGATTTCTTAAAACACATTATGTAATGTTAAAAACCTATTTAGAGGCTAAAAATTCCACCCATGCCGGGATTAGAACCCGCGACCTCTGGCTGTCCCTGCCAGCGATCTTCCAACTGAGCTAATGGGCGACTCACCGGCATCAGTGAAATTTCGAACCTCTTTACAATATTCTCTGTTTTACGTACAGGCAGCGACATTTGGCTGAAGTAATTTGCATCACTTGCAGCCCCGAGTACCTACTTTGCAGTTAGGTTTTTACATCGGAATGATATCGCTGTACCCACATGATGATGATGAAAAGGGAAGATAAAAAGTATCGTACAGCGATATGGTTATGTAATGCCTAATGACGAATATGTACACGTATGTCGTACCGCTCGTATGACTGCCTCGTTGGTCTAGCTGTTAAGGCGCTTGGTTACCAAGACAAAGGTTGTTAGTTCAATTCCCACTAGGGGCCGCCGTACAATTGAGCAAGTGGCCTCAGTCTGGGTGTGTCTTCATGTTTGTGTCGTCCTTGACTAGTTACCATAGTACAGGGTATCTTAGTTTAGAACCAGGTGAAGTGATTGTGTTATGTGAAAGTTATATTATTAAAAAAGGACATTTTTTAAAACTTACACTTTACAGAATGTTGATTTTGTCAAAATCATCACCTCGGTAATGAAAACGAAAAACATCGTGAGGAAACCTAAGTGTCTGACGAGTTCACTTAACTCAGTGCTTGAAATTGCTAAGTCGCGTTATTAATTAAGCCTATACTTATAAGCCGTACAGTGGGATGCAGGTATATATAATTTTTTTTATGAAGCATTTAAACGTGCCGCTGCAGAGCAGAAGCCTTCTCTCCGAGAGAGAAAACTGGTTTAATTACCACTCGTGCCCACAGCTGACTGGCAACGGGACGTATATAGCCTAAAACGATAAACATATTTTTGCACACCGCACGCCCGCGACTGTCTTACAATCCACCACCAACCCGGACTTGGCCCCCGTGGTGGAGTATGGCCTAACCTTCCTGCGATGCAGGAAGAGACCCGTGCCCCAGCAGTGGGGACATACAAGGGTTGATAGCGAACATTATATTATGGAATATATATTGGCAAGCCAGTGTAAGAATGCCTATTTCTGTAAAACGCTCCCTTAGCGATTCTCTACTGTTTAAGTTGTAAATAGCTCTTATTGCTCTTTTTTGCAAGACAAATATGGTTTCTATATCTGCTGCCCGTCCCCATAATAACAAACCATACGACATGACACTGTGAAAATAACTAAAATAGACCAGCCTCGCCGTCGACACGTCTGTAAGTTGTCTAATTTTTCTGACTGCAAACGCTGCTGAACTCAACCGGTTGATATCAGTATCGAACACCTCACGCACCAATTCAATCGCGCTGGATCCAGATTTTTTTGTTTAACGAATGCATCCGACAGAGAACCAAAATTACCGACATAGGTCACAGAATTAGCGAGCTAAAGTGGCAGTGGGCTGGCCATATCTCGCGAAGAACCGACCACTGTTGGAGTAAACGTGTTTCTAAATGGAGACCGCGACTCGGCAAACGTAGTGTAGGACGCCTTCCGATCAGGTGGGATGGAGATGTGCGAAAAACTGCCGGCAGAAGCTGGATGCGGCAAGCTAAAGACAGGGCGCTATGGCGCTCATTAGGGGAGGGCTATGTCCAGCAGTGGACTAACATAGCCTGAAGAAGAAAAGGAATGAAATATCCGTTTTAAGCCCACAAAAATAACGCCTCTTAAGTATTACATCCGCAGCGCTTAAGTGAAGTGGAAAAGCGGCGTGCAATTCGACTGTAAAGCTAAGTTGTAACTGAATGTTTTGACTTTTGCATAAGTATTTATTACTGGCTCGCATCGTAACTAACACTTTTAACCAGAGATAGAATGAAAATATGGTGCAGTCGAAGTAAATTCATGTTTATTTATACCGAGCGTTTTAAACTACGAAAAGGTCTGTACTTACACAGTTGAAATTGGAAATGGTATTGAAAATGGTCTGCCCTCGATTGCACGTACCAAATCGTGGACAATTCCTATCGTTTTTCAAAGCTCATTTTGTATTAAAAATGGTCTGCTACTTTATTACCATGCAGCCAATCAATGCATCAGTATATTAATTCTGAACGATTTCGAACGTCTAACTGTCAAATTCTATACCGATTAAAACGCAAACGTCAGGATTTCAACAGGATTTGGCATGGATCAGGCCTCAAAGTGCATTGGTAGAAAGCAGGCTTCACTACCCACAGGTTCTGGGTTCGATACGGGCATGTCTTGGTTTATAAATTTTCGTGCAGCAATACGATTCGCTAGCCGTGAAGGAAAATACCTTGAGGAGACCCATAAATGAGGTATTCATATGGCTTGGCGTCTGTAATCGCCGAGCCGAGCTAATCACGTATGGTGATTAAGTCCGTACTCTCTCTGAGAGAAGGCATGTGCCCAGTAGTGGGCACGCCGCTGGTTCCAGGTACTGTTTACTTTGCTCCTTGCAGTAAGTTCTCTATATTATAAAAGCTAACAGACTATAATTAAGGTAGCATTTAGTTACATCCATCTTAGTGTCAATAATAGGATGTATTATACCTATGTAGTATATCTTGTTGGTGACCCTACATAAATAATCGATAACAACCCTTGTATGTCCCTACTGCTGGCGCACGGGTCTTTTTCTGCATCGCAGAAAGGTTAGGCCATACTCCACCACGGGGGAAAAGTCCGGGTTGGTGGAGGATTGTAAGACAGTGGCGAGTCTTACTGTCAGAAGTTATCAAGCCGCCAAATAAATAAAAAAAAGATTGCTGGCAGCGGTTGGATGAGGATGACAGAGGAAAGAAGCACAAAAGCGGCTTCCTGGGATGCCTATGGTGCTGTGCTGAAGCAGAGAACAAACGAGCTGCTTGATTGATTGAAATAAATATGTGTTTTCTAAGAATAAGAATATTTTATTTCTGGTTCAGAGAAGATGACATTTAGAGCAGCTCAATGTACTCGTTTAAGTTTAATCAAGTGATTGTATGGAATCCATCGTTACTTTGCGGAAAAGTGAAAATGACTGCTAAATTCCGCCAAAAATTATACTATTTTTATTTTTAATGCACTAACCCGTGCTAAGGACAAATTTAAAAATCAAAATATCCTACAAACACCATGCGGTTATTTAATGCACCGACCCCCTCCCACTATTTCAAGTAGAAGCAAGACACGAACACACCACCACCAACACCTGACCACATGTGTGAGAAAAGACGAGACGCGTTTTGCCTCTAAAAGGAGGCATCCTCAGGGTCACAAGTGCAAGTAATTAAGTGAGTTTTTGACGCTCCTCCTAACTTATTATAGATTGGCACAGTTCATACAAACACAGTACACGGTCTTCAGTAGATTTGGTGCTCTCCTGATTTCTGAAAACCAGTGAAACAGAAACCAGCTTTGAGGAACGCCTAATGAAGGAAATACTGTGCAATAAATCCAATGAATGAACGATTCCGCGGTAATGGACTTTATAAATAGTCAATTCGTATTCCACCACAAAATTGAAGCCCATTCGGACGGAAACTGCATTAGGAAATACCATTGTGTGTAAGTTGAGTTCACTCATTTAGGAACGATCGTGTGTAAATATTTTAATAAGAAAATGTCCGAATATCGGCATGTATACCTATAGTGGTGGTAGCTCAGTGGGTAGGTCAATGGACTCGCAAGCGAAAGACCCAGGTTCGATCCCCAGTGCGGGCATGTACCAATAATGACTTTGTTTAATTTCAAAGATACGGACATTTGCGAATTTGTAGTCGCAATACCAATACCACACGGTGTAGGAAAACATTGTGAGGAAACCTGTGCCTTAATTGGCTCTGCACGTATTGACTAGTCTTTTCTAAAGGCTAGGCCGACTAAGATGTCGGGATGGTATAGGTTAAGATACAACATCTATAAAACAACGTTCCAGGCACTACAGCATCCGAGTGGTCCCTTCACCCATCTAGTGTGAGTGAAGATAGAAGACATCTTCACTCATACTAGATGGGTCGCTCTATAAATCACCTCATTACGTAGATACAAAAGGCCGATGCATCTACAGATGTATACAGGGCTGTATACAGGGCGATTGGCTTAATTATCTTATTTAAATCTGAACCAATCTTAACTACACTGTTAGTAAGAGGTATAAGTTAAGCCATGGAATCGCTCGTAGCCCCGGCTGCCTGAGTGATCTTAAACGATCACGAAGGTTAAACAACATAGCGCGCGTTAAGTGCATGGATGAGTGACCGTCTATGACTAACGCTGGTGACATTTTTTCCGAGCGGTTCCGTACTTCGGTTGCCATCGATAGATGGCAGTCGTTAAGCCAAGTCAGAGGCCTTAAAGCGGCTTGAAAACTTCTGATAGTAAGACCAGCCACTAGTCTTGCAAGCCTCCACCGGATTCGGACCCGTAGTGGAGTATTATAATAAGTAAGATAGATAAAATTTTTTTTTAGATTACTAAAAAAATATCTCTTCATCCCACCATCTCGGAAAGAGTATTTTTAATCTTCAATATCTGAGTGGAAAAGCCGTTTTTATTCTCTAGAGGATAAAGTAAATTGAATTTAGAACATCGTGTGCACTAAGTTTGTGAATTAAAAAAATATTACACTCAATTTAAATAACTGTAGCAACGTTACTTTAAAATTTTTTTTATTATACCTTAGTATTATTTTGTTGTAATTTAAAGATTATTCTGTAATACTTACCTGTCATAATGTAGTAAGTAATACCTAAACTGAAATAAAAGTGTACCTATCTTGTGATTGTAAACGTTTTTTTTTGCATTTAGTCATTTCCTCGCTGAGGTGGAATGAAAAGTTACGTGTTGCACTCGAGTGCAAATATTTTTCACCTCGTGCTCTTTTGATTCTGTCGCTAACGCTCAGGATTCTAATTTTAGAATCCTTCGCTTGCTCGGTCATCAAAATTGAACACGCGGTTAAAAAGCAACTTTGCACTCTTGTATAACAAATAACTATTAAATTTTATTATGGTACTAGTAAGTCTTCCGAAAGTCTTCACGAGCTTCCTAAGTAAGTTCATACGATTCTCATTATATATGCCTTCCGTTGGTTAAAGAATTAGAATAAGAATAAGAAGACGTCCCAGGCGGATATACGTCGACCAAATATGGGATGTATTAGCAAAGGGGAAGATAAAAAGTGCCCAGAACCGGCGTGCGTGCATGCAACGACTTATGAACGTTGATGAAGCGAAGGTGATCCGTCAGGATCGTGGCAAGTGGCAGTCCCTGGTCTCTGCCTATCCTCTGGCGTGAGGTTATGTATGTATGTATGTATGTATGTATGTATGTATGTATGTATGTATGTATGTATGTATGTATGTATGTATGTATGTATGTATGTATGTATGTATGTATGTATGTATGTATGTATGTATGTATGTATGTATGTATGTATGTATGTATGTATGTATGTATGTATGTATGTATGTATGTATGTATGTATGTATGTATGTATGTATGTATGTATGTATGTATGTATGTATGTCCTATATTCATTTATATAGAGAGTCTCGGAAGATTCGATGATAGATATATCTAAAAATATAAGCCGTAGCATGGCGTAGATATAAACCTCAATACCCACCGCTTATAGAGCATATAGCTACCACTGAACGTATTGAGATGCTGGATTTACGCCGTGTGAATAGGCTACGTTTCGTGTAAATAGTTTGATGGCAAGATAGGAATTAATCTACGAAATGGGGTCCTTTGAAAGTTGGAAGGTTTCTAGATGAAAATACAGATCTTAGAGCTTAGTCACTGGCGTATTGAAATCTATCTGCAATCTGCCGGATTGAAATAGTGTTTCAGACATGGTGATTTATATAGCTCTCTTTTGAACACGGATCACCTGCTCAGATATTAGTATATTACCTACTCTTTTTTAATCGCCTAACCGTTTAGTTCATGTCGACGCTTTGTATGTTCCCACTGCTCAGGCACGGGTCTCTCCCTGCATCGCCAGAAGGCTAGGCTATAGGCCCACCACGGGGGCCAAGTCCGGGTTGGTGGAGAATTGTAAGACAGTGGTGAGCCTTCTGTCAGTTTTTATCAAGCCGCCCATAGCGCCTCTAACATGGCTTGACGAGTGATTGGTTCTAATCACTCGGTTCAACTAGGCCACAAGCGCTCGAACCGTTTAATATACCAAGTAAATAACATAATAATATAAAATATTTGCCAAAGTGTAGGTAGTTAAACGATCTTACAATGTGCAAACTGTAGAGTATTGCGTTTAAAAAGTATCTTCAATTAAACAACACCAAAATTAGCATTCAATAGGAAAAACGTGTATTATATATTATTAGTGTCAAATTCTTTTCGTCTTCACAGCGGGCCTCTTCTAAACAACTGCCCGGCAGCCCGAGCACCGGCGGCGATACCAGCCCAGGTCTCGACCGCAACTTGTTGAATGTATATGGGGTCCAAGTGGAAGCCGTTAAATCCACCACCCAAACCAGGAAGCTCATAGGTGTAAGACAGCGGAACACCGACTAGATGGGCGTAGTCCTCAGACGCCCCAGCTGCGGGATAACCGATCACCAAGACAGAGTTACCAACAACATAGTTTGGGAAGTTGGGCAGGGACAAAGCGTCAATCTCTTCAGCCATTGCTACTCCAACAGTCACCAGCGCGAAGGCATTGTGCGACAGAGATCCGTCATGGCCCCAAGGGAAAAGAATCATACTGCCGTAACTGTGCATGGTAAGGTAGAGGGCCATCCTGTGGAGGTACTCATCTATGATGTCTCTGACTACTCTAGTTTCGATCTCGGAGAAGGCTTCGGTTCCAGCGTAGACGTCGGAGCAAGGTGAATTGCTGGTACCGACAGTATTCCAGAAGAAGTCATAGTTCCTGTTTCCATCGACGCCGGGGCAAATCTGGGTCAGAGGTGCCTGGGAGGTCGACCTTGTCTTTCTCCAGAAACGAGTCTGCAAAGGAGGGTAACATATCAGCCACAAAATCTAGATGTTCATCATAATGCACATAAGCAAAAGAAGCAGCTTGAAGTCTAACGGCCCTATTTATATTTACATCTACTTAATATTGATATCTGATACTTAATACTTATATAATGTGGCGCTCATTTGCCTATGTTCAGCAGTGGACTAGTAAAGCCTGATAACCATGACGAAAGCGACCTAATATTGGAAAGACTACCAGCATACTCGTACGTGGGACACTCAGGTAGTTATGAGAAACTAAAAACCTAACTTCTATGAAAAAAATATTTTTATTAAATCTTTTCAAAGAACTCTCCACCAGCCTCTATACAAAGTTTCATGCGTCTAAACCAATTTTCAAAACATTTTTTCTAGTCCTCCGCAGACACCTCTTCCACGGCCTTCCAAACGCTGCTAGCGCGTCTTCTGGCAATGAAAACTGTATCCCTTTGAGCTGATTTTTCATTTTAGAAAATAAAAAGAAGTCACACGGAGCCAAATCAAGACTGTAAGGAGGGTGTCCCAAGATTCTGACCGGTGTAGAGTCCAGGAAGTCCCTCGTTTTGATCGCAGAGTGCGCGGGCGCGTTGTCGTAGTGAAGAAAGACCCCACGGAACCCGGTGTTTGGTCGCTTGTTGCTCAATTCAGAAAAAACTTCTGGCAGGCATTTCGTGCTATACCATTCAGCGTTGATGCTGCTTTGGTCTCGAAGTGGAATTGAAATTAGGTACCCCATCAAAGTGAAGAAACTAGCAATCAAAACTTTTCCTGCGCTCCTCGATCGCTTCACTTTCGTAGGCGTTGGTTCATTTTGAAACAGCCAAACTGTCGACTGACGCTTTGTTTTTGGATCATATTGATAAATTCAGGATTTGTCACCTGTCACAATGTCGTAAACGCGCCGTGACGAGCCAGCATCAATTTTTTGGAACATATCCCGGCACCAATACACACGGGCCTGCTTCTGAGTTTCGGTGAGGCATGCGGCACCCAGCGGGAAACTATTTTCCTTACGCAAAGGTGCTCGTGCAAAATCTTGTGAAAACTTCCTGAACCAATCTGCAGTGTATGCTGAATGTCTTCGTACGTAATTCGTCTGTTTTCTTGAATTTAATTTTTTACTGCCAGCACACTTTCTTCGGTGACTGCCGTCGTAGGACGACCACTCCTTTGTTCATCCCCCAAAGTAAGACGACCGCGTTTGAACTCGCTATAACCGCGGTAGATGGTTGCTTTTGAAGGTTCTTCATCCATAAAAGCAATTCGAAGTCGATCAAATGACTCATCAGGTTTTAAGCCACATTTAAAAGTAAAAAATGATAGCCCGAAGATCTTCTCGATGCAGATTCATTATTTAATGAGACAAGAAAATTTGAATTGGCTCTCAAAAAAATGCGAAAGGAAATTTGAAAATCGAACAGTAGTATTTTACTTTTAAATAATCGACATTTTTAGAACAATTACAAGTGGCGAAAAACTTTCTGAGTGGCCTGGTATAACAAAGAATAACAAAAACTTTACACATATACCGTATGTTAAACGCAGTATAAAAAAGGTCTAAAAACTCAAATATCTAAAAGATAGTTTTGAGACATTTGATTTCGACAAGCACGTCGTTATTTTTCGGTGTTTGGTGTCGAAGTCTCGACTTATAGAAACAGATTAGGTATTTAACTGAACTTTTTGAACAAGAACACTTACCACAGCTTAAAAACTACCTTTTTACTAAATTCTGGAATATAATTATAAAAAAACAATTCCCTAAAACATTACAAAAAACTGAAATAGTCTGTAGTGGAGATTATACAAGAAAAAAGAAAAAGATGAAGACACATATAGATAGACTCTAAGGAGTGTTTGAAAGGAATGGTGAATTTTCAAATAAGACTGTGACTGTAGAAATAACCAGCCTTCTATAAAATATTTCAGTGAACAACAATTTGTGTTATTGTCATGAAAGACACAATTTTGCATTACTCATATTTTCCTTGACGTTATCATAAACATTTCGACTTGTGGAAGCTAACTAATAAATTCAATTAGGTAATTGATTAATAATCTCATAATTCCAACAAACTTTAATCTTTATGGGATTAAAGTGCAGATAATTATTTCAATATAAATCTATTGTTGAGCTACCGATTAATATGGCTTTTTATCGATGTCGTAGGGAGAATCCCGTACAATAAATATGCCATTCACTTTGATAAATATGAAAGTAATAAAAAAAGTTGACACCAATAACAGTTATCGTCAGTTGCAAACTTTTATCGAACGTGACTGTGATGTCGCACGTGATAAAGTAGACTGTGTATGCTATATTTCTGTTACAGTTACTGCACTAATGCGCAATTGTCGAATAAGTCATCATATTCTTGACCATTTACGTTCTTGAAGTCATGAAATATTGTTTCACGATTTAAGGCGCGGGGGGGTGCTTAGTAGCGCCACATAACTTGTTTTATAATACGTTTTTTTTTCAAATTATAATCATCAAAAATCTTAACCACTATGACAACTATTTTTAGAAGCTACAGTCTAGAAGCTAGGATCAACAACGTAGGAGTTTAATAGATTTTCGCTAAAAACGAGCGTTTTCGGCGGAAATGGATTAATTGTTATAGCGGTTAAGATATTGATGTCATAAAAGAAATTATGAGTTTTATTCCATTGGTGGCGTAAGTTAGCACCCTCAGCGCTGAAGTTGATGAAGCACTCATTGCGAATTGAGTAAAAAATAATAAAAGTCCGAATAAACTCTGAAGATTGCGTTTTACAAACACATAAGTATCAGAGTGTATTAAGAATTACACATTGCAGAGCAATAGAATTACACATTGCAAAGCGAAAAAAATTAAAAAATCAGTAATTGGCGGCACATCCACTGCAGCAAGAAGAGGCATATAATATGGAGCAGTAACAAAGTGGGGGCAAAAAACCAGACGGTAGTATGTAAGCAAACCAAAACCTGATGTTCGTAATACACTCAAGAATCTTCTATAAGTGAGATCAAAGATCCTTACAACGATCTGGGGCCGTTACAAACTAAAATGGATCAGCGGTAAAGACTAAAATAATCTTAATTAATGACTAGGTTAGATAAACGATTGATTTCTGGAGTGTGAATTAAACACTCATTCACACTCCAGAGATCTATGAAATTTCATTTGAATTCTATGCTCTACGAATTTCATTTTGGCGAAAGAATTAACTCCAACTCTGTTATTAACAACACTAGAATAGTTGTTTATGACTTAATAAATAGGCGGCAGCTTACTTGGTCCTTGAAATCTAACAGTGCTCATAGGAGTTTTCATTTCTATACACAAGTGTAGTCAAATTTGTAAACAAAAGGGAATCAGATATGAGAATTTTTCCTTCAGACGTTGTAAGGACACACCGCACTTCATGCAAACATATTTTTTGGAGGATACCAACGCAAAGAGAAAAAACTAAGTTCACAATGATAGTGAGGATGATGTTACTAGCGAGAACTTACAGAATCAAAAGTGTACTGGTATCCGTCAGGGTTGACAACAGGGAGAAGAATCCAGTCAAAGTCCTCAAGCAGGTCGCTCTCCGTGAGGTCTTCAACCAGTTTGTGAATGGCCCAGGTCACAGTGGGAGGGGAGATCCACTCCCTGGCGTGAATACCGCCGTCAATGAAGATGACGGGCTTGCTTTCATCCTCAAAGTTGGTTGATGAGATCTTAAGGTATCTGAGGGCAATAAATGGTTTGTTTAAGTTTATACCTTAGTGAAATACAAATAAGATGGATTTTGTATTTGAAATAATTATGATGAATAATAATAATAATAATAATAAAGTCAGATAATTAATACCTACAAATTTGTAAATTCATGTATCCAGCTTACACTAAATTATTTGTTTGTTGTACTGGCAGTGGAAACTATGGAAGTTTGGGGAAGGAAAAGTTTTCATTATTTTCATAAAAATACGAAGAAACTTAAAATTATGTATGGCCCCAAAATAATTTGCAAACAGGCGGGCTGAGTACTGATAAATATTTTTTTAGCTAATCCTCGATGTTGTGAATAGTAAAAGAGACGGGCAGATTACGTTTTTTACATTCTAGTTCCTAGTGATTTTCTCTGTGGTAGCATAGCAAAGTTCTGAAATCAAAAACTAGCAAGCTTAAAGCATGAAACACCAGCATGTGTACCTGATTGGACGCCCTTCGAAAGAATTGGCGGGAGTCACCAAAGTCACGATGTCTGGGTAACGCTCGGCAATATCCAATAAGTAGTCTTCAATCTGAAATAAATTTATTTCACACCAGTCTTATAAGAAAGTCAAAGCACGGAATTTAGTTTTAAGTGTACGGGGTATTGGGAAAGTAACATTTGTTTTGTTGGTATCTTGTTTATGCTTATTATTTTCTGTGCAGACCATTCCAACAGATTTCCGATTTATATTACAATACTCGAAGTCATTTGACAATTTCTTAGCCATATGTGCCAAATCTGTCTTATAATAGCGACCTTTTTTTTAATACACGAATAATCTGGATGTTTCAGTAATCAAATCCGGCCTATAATAAGACTATTACGATTCCCGGCTGGGGACAAAAAAAAAAACCCAGGTCTTGGATGTTTACATGTTTGTGATGTCGTTGTTTCTTTACCCACGACATGTGCCAGTATGTAAATTTCATGTTATGTTATTACGTTTAAGTATAGACTTAAATAAAATAAAACAAGCGAGTTGAGAAATGGAGTTTCGAAGTAAGAAATCATGTTTAAAAAAAATGCACTCACGCTCATGCTCGAACTGGCTCAGTTTTCATAGAAATGCTTTTTAAAATAAAACTAGCGTATTCTGTAGCTATTTTAAAGGCTGATTCACTTTGGTATGACTTTCAAACGACCCAAAATTCATGGTGTACAATAACTATGGTTGAAAAGTACCGTGCTCCATTCCTGGTAATTGTCATAGGGCAGATTTCTGCCTCCATTCCTGGCCCGGGACTCGTTCCTTCGCTTGGCATGGAGCTCGTCCTCTAAATCCAAGGACCTAAAATAAAAGAGAATATTGTATGATGCACCACATAAACAAAATTCAAAAAGAACCAAAGTAAATGTTCAAGACTGCAGCAGCGTGCTGGCCGAATAGCACGTTGTCAGTAAAGAAAAACAGGCCAACGCGCTGATGGTGTCAGAAAAAGTGGTAGAGATTTACTTAAAAATAAGTATTATGGACATAATACACAGATCTCAGTAGCCCTATACTAAGTACAACTAAATGTCTTGTTTTAGGTACAGGTTAACTCGACGATAGATTGAATACAATAAATTCATAGATAAAATCCAAGACCCGAGACGAACTAGGAAAGTTCGTTTCCTAGTTTGACCCGGCCGGGAATCGAACCCGAGACCTTTGGATTTATAGCTAAATAGGCCAACCTACTGCGCCACCGGGGCCCTCACAATATGCAAGAGATTTCATAAAATGTGCAATTTAGGCTCGTCATCACCACACGTGTACCTATATTGTTCTAATCTAAAGCTTAGCAGTATGTGCGAATTACAAACACTTGATTCACAAAGCAGGGCTTAACTAAGTCTACTTGAAATTAGACACTTGTGGTCATAAATTCTTGTCACTACAATCCTCATTCAGTCCACAACGTTCTCTAATAAAATTATTGAGTATCCTGTCATTTAAAGTAACCAGCATACGTACTTCTCAATGACATAATTTCTACTGCTTTAAACACCCCTTTAGAACTAGACGGAATATTCTTAAAATATTAATAACGGCTTCATCACTCGACGTCATAGCTTGATCCCAATTTTTATGGCGCATTTACCACATGACTAGATATACTTTTTGATTAACTATGATTAATTATCTTTTAACATGGCGTCTCCAACGAGCCCAAAAAAAAATTGTGCATGTTCTCCATCGTATAATCTGCCTCTCTGGGAACCCTATCGTGGAGGAGAACAGACAAAAGAATTAACGTCAAGAATTTACCTTCTGTTTGGTCAATGTCAAGTCTAGTGTATGTAATTCAAAGAAAGTTAACTTAACTTAAAGGTTGAAAACTGTTAAATAAGTTAAACTCTGTTTTGAAAAGAATAAAGGTATGCGGAGTTTCTTTGTTAGATTCTTCTACACATAATCTATTAATTGTGAAATTAACAGCTTTGACGTTCATTAGGTAAACATTTTTTTTTATAGTGTCTAAAATTATTTCGACCATGACTTTGACTTCAATGAAAAATGTAAGCCTCTGCCTTTGGGCCGTAGTGTAGTGGAGAAAAAGGTAGCGGGAAAAAACTCCACTCTGACCACCTTTTCTCAAGTCATCTTAAACCTTATACATCAGTTGCCTCCTATACAAATAATAACATTCAATCATTGCCATCAATATCTTAAAATGCCTAGGCATTATTTAATTGTCTTACAAAAATTAAAGAAACATAAGTGCTGCCGCCAGACACACAAACAGCACTCGTTCACGAGCATACACAAACAGCACTCGTTCACGAGTATAACGCAGTGGTCAGCCATCGTCAGTCTCAGCCATTTTGGAGGGAGATAGATGACCCGGCGACCACGCCACCATTCGAATGACCTTTAGCAAACCTGCATATTGTATGTTATAGCCAGTCTCTGTCTCTTCCTGAAATACTTACTTCTTGACATCAGCAACGTGCACTCTGAAGGGGATGCCGACCTCCTGCAGCTTAGCTTCGAGCCCCGCCTGGTATTCAGGCTTCACCAGGACTACTCCTTCGCGGTTGATGATAGGGAAGCTCAGTACGTCCAGTTCGAACTCATTTTCGATCTGGCCCAAGATTAGCAGCTGCTCCTGAGTGGGGGGGCCAACGTAGTAGGACTTCCAGCTGAGGGCAAAGAAGAGATGCAAGATACTGTAGTATATTAAAGAAGATATACATTTATTTCCATCAACGGTATCACACACAAAGGTTGAACTAAACAGACATAACAACAAAAACGAAAAGAGACAACATGATCTGAAAATATCATTTGATTTACATTACGGGAGATTAGGTATGCTATGCCAGAGGCCTTATGGGCGGCTTGATGACTTCCGACAGTAAGACACGCCACTGCCTTACAAAGCTCCACCAACCCGGACTTGGCCCCCGTGGTGGAGTATGTAATCTAACCTAACCTGCGATACAGGAAGCGACCTGTGCCCCAGCAGTGGGGACACACAAGGGTTGATATCGAACGGAAGATTTAATTATTAACGATAAAGGCATCAATATGGCATATGCAACAAGTCTGATGGACCGTTTTACACTAAAACAATCAAGTCCATAATCAGTAACAATCGAAAGAAGCGCTTTAATAATTTAAACATACAATAATGTATGTTGTATTTTTTCATGTTTTTCTTGCGACGTTTTTCTTGCAAGTTACCTGTTGTGGAGTGGACTGTTTTGGCGTAACACAATTCCAATATTCAAGTAAACATCTCTGGGATTATGTATAAACATATAAGAATACCGTTAGAACACTCCTAAAACGCTTACTTAATTAAATCTTTATATCAACTTAACTGTACTTATTATTTCATTACAAGTGCGGAAAGGCTGTCATTGCAAAGAGTTCCGACAAATGTCTACCCGAGCCGAGGCGCAGCCGAAGGCGAGGGTTGACAGTCAGAACAAGTTGCAATGACGGTTCCGCACGTGCACTGAACGACAATTTTTAACACAGTTGCGAAAAAAATAAGCAATTTAATAAGGCAAAAATATTTGGAAAATGGCGCCAACCGTAAAAAAATATAAGCAGAGATTTTTTCTCTTCACCCATTCTAGTAGGAAAAAATGTCCATACAGCCTAGTTTTCAGTAGAATTTTTTTAGTGATATTAAATGAAAATGAAAATGAATGAGATGAAATGAAACCTAACTTAACTCATTCATTATACTATTTTTTATTTTTAATGCACTAACCCGTGCTAAGGACAATTCTAAAAACCTATTTAGAGACTAAAAATTCCACCCATGCCGGGATTTGAACCCGCGACCTCTGGCTATCCGTGCCAGTGCTCTATCCAACTGAGCTAATGAGCGACTCACCGGCATCAGTTAAATTTCGAACCTCTTTACACTATTCTCTGTATTACGTACAGGCAGCGACATCTGGTCGAAGTAGATTGCATCACTTACAGCCCTGACTACCTACTTCGCAGTTAGGTTTTTACATCGGAATGATATCGCTGTACCCACATGATTATACTATTTTTTATTTTTAATGCACTAACCCGTGCTAAGGACAATTCCAAAAACCTATTAAGAGGTTAAAAATTCCACCCATGCCGGGATTCGAACCCGCGACCTCTGGCTATCCGTGCCAGCGCTCCATCCAACTGAGCTAATGGGCGACTCACCGGCATCAGTGAAATTTCGAACCTCTTTACACTATTCTCTGTATTACGTTCAGGCAGCGACATCTGGCCGAAGTAGATTGCATCACTTACAGCCCCGACTACCTACTTTACAGTTAGGTTTTTACATCGAAATTACTTCGGCCAGATGTCGCTGCCTGTACGTAATACAGAGAATAGTGTAAAGAGTCGCCCATTAGCTCAGTTGGATAGAGCGCTGTCACGGATAGCCAGAGGTCGCGGGTTCGAATCCCGGCATGGGTGGAATTTTTAGCCTCTAAATAGGTTTTTGGAATTAACTCATTCAATCAAATCATTAAATCTGATATAGAAACAAATTAGTAGCTCAAAAAAACTTCTATGATTTTTTTTTAGTAAAAACTTCGTGGTTGGTTTCTTTTTAATAGACATTATTTTGACAGTTGGGAAAAAAAACGCACGAGTGCGGTAAAGGTAAAAAAAAAAGCACGAGTGTGTGATAGCCCACATCCCGCACGCTATACGTCCTTGTAATACGCCACTTTTTGAGCAACTGAATTAAAAATATCATACCGATACAGTATTTAAATTGCACAAAACATCAGGATTGAAGGAAAACACTGTGAAGAAAACTGAGTGGCTGAGACGCGTATCTCAGCGCTTATTATTGCCAATCCGTGGAGGGCACGCGCGGTTTTTGAACCCATATTCCCTGTCTCTTTCTCTCTGGGAGAAAGGCTTCGCCCTGTACAAAAAACATTAGGTATATATTTTTTAACAAAACATTAACGACATCCTGGACTCCCCTTTCCGGGAAGGTGCGATGTGGCAGAGTATAAGGCGAGGTACGAAGCAGTAGGGAAACCTTTGCCCAGGAAAAGCGTACAAAAGCGACTAAGAAAAAAAAACAGTTCACCTACCCGACATACTCCTCGTGTTTAGCAGCGACTGCCGCTAAAGCCACTAAAATAAGTCCTACAACCTTCATACTGATTCAAAAGAAGCCAATAACAAATGCTATGCGCCACTTTGGTTTTATAGTGGCGAGATAAGTGGATAATACTCCATCGATAGATACGTAACAGAGCATAGGTATCGATAAGGCGCCGTATCTGAATCTTACGTCTTATTGAATAAATAATAATAGTAATAACTACTTCCGCACTAAAAATCGCGTGTCTTAGCCCTAGAGTGTAATGTTTAATATGTAAATGTTTAATATGTAAAAAAATATACTATTTTTATTTTTAATGCACTAACCCGTGCTAAGGACAATTTCAAAAAACCTATTTAGAGGCTAAAAATTCCACCCATGCCGGGATTCAAACCCGCGACCTCTGGCACGGATAGCCAGAGGTCGCGGGTTCGAATCCCGGCATGGGTGGAATTTTTAGCCTCTAAATATGTATTTAAAAAAATTGCTAACACACTAATTATAAACATTTTTTTATGTAGCCTAAATATAGTCTGTTAGCTTTTAGAATATATCTCGGGCTCTAGAGCAGGCTTCGGTTTTCGCCAATTTTCGTATTGATAATCGAGTTCTGATTTCGAAATGACACTTAGTCAAATTAGTTCCGATATTTCTATTACACATCCGATTCTACCCGACAGTAGCCGAGGTATATTCTAAAAGCTAACAGACTATACGTCCCACTACATACAGCGTTCTCTTATAGAGAGAGTTTGGGCTCGATTAAAACGGGTGCCCACCGCGGATTGGCAACTTCAAGCTCTGAGGTGTTTGAACACCTCAGACTCAGGCTTCAGTTTCAGTCAGCGAGTGGTATATTGCTACTGTAACTTCACAAATGTACATAATTTAGGAATACAAAGTCATTGGTACATGCCCGCACTGGGAATCGAACCTGAGTCTCTCGCTTCGGAGTTCGGTATTCTACCCACTGAGCTACCGCCGCTAGTTATAAACAATAAAGAAAATTATTGATTTTATATAACCGGATCAACTTGGTCGGAAGCGCTCGTGGCCTAGTCGAACCGAATGATTGGATTCGGTAAGGTGCAGGATGGGTGACCGTCCTGTGACTACCGCTAGTGGCATTTTTACGAGCGCTTCCGTGCTTCGCAAGGCACGTTAAGCCGTTGGTGCCGGCTGTCATGTAATGGCAGTCGTTAAGCCATGTCAGAGGCGTCATGGGCGGCTTGATAACTTCTGACAGTAAGACCCGCCACTGTCTTACAACCCTCCACCAACCCGGACTTGGCCCCCGTGGTGGAGTATGGCCTAACCTTCCTGCGATGCAGGAAGAGACCCGTCGCCCAACAGTGGGGACATACAAGGGTTGATATCGAACTTGGTCGGGAGAGTCCGACCAGGTTTCATAAAAGGTTATAGGTACGTTTAAAATCAATAATGTCTTGTTCATTCGAACGTTTTTATTCAAAAATAAAGAAAAATATTATTTACTAGCTGGTGCCCGGTACTCCGTCTGCGCAGGGTTCGTATTTCGAGTAGCTTATATTAGCGTGTCGTAGAAAAGAACTAATATTATGACAATTAAATAATCACATAATAGTACATTACACAACTAGGTTGGTAATACAAAGAAAGGCCGAGATAGCAGAAGTTTGCGGCCCGAGCTGCAAGCGAGGGACGTAAATATGCGATCGAGAGATGCGATCTTTCTTTATTACCTCCCGTGTTGTGTACATCTTTTTATGTCTACACTTGGCCAGAAAGCGGCTTTTTCCGTACGCGCAGCGTGCGGGAAAAGCCACTTTATTGCCAGGTGTGGCATAAATCATTTTTCCTGTCAATGTTACAGTCGCACTATAATAGAGAGAGAGAGAGAGAGAAATAATTTATTTAACGGCACAATACTAAAAACAAAAAAACTGTAACAAATTCACAAAACACAACAAAATATATATAAGTATACACAAAGTTTACAACACATTATAAACAAACAGAGGAAAAAAGAAGCAAGTAAGAAAATAGGGATGTAGGTCTCGGGGTCGATCCCCGAGACCCGGGTCAAACTAGGAAACGAACTTTTCTAGTTTGTCTCGGGTCTTGGATGTTATCTATGTATGTATTGTATTAAATCTATCGTCGAGTTAGAACCTATAATACAAGTCATTAAGTTGTACTTAGTATAGGGCTAACGAGATCTGTGTAATATGTCCATGAATGTTTATTATTATTAATAACTGAAATAGGATGTATTAACGTTACAATATTGTCAACATAAGAAATACGGTAACTAAGCACTGCGGAGTCCTAATCATAGGTCTATAGGTAGCTACTGCAGTGTACACCTATAAACTACATTTAAAGATTGTTTTAAACATTAAAATGTGAAAATTACTTTGCTAAATTCCTCCAAAAATCCCACAAGCACCATGCGGTTCGTTAATGCACCGACCTCAGCCCCCCATTTTTTAAGCAGAAGCAAGACACTATAAACTATATTTAAAGATTGTTTTGTAAATTAAAATGTGAAAATTACTTTGCTAAATTCCTCAAAAAATCCCACAAGCACCATGCGGTTAGTTAATGCACCGCCCTCAGCCCCCCTTTTTTAAGCAGAAGCAAGACACTATAAACTATATTTAAAGATTGTTTTATACATTAAAATGTGAAAATTACTTTGCTAAATTCATCCAAAAATCCCACAAACACCATGCGGTTAGTTAATGCACCGCCCTCAGTCCCCCTTTTTCAAGCAGAAGCTAGACACTATAAACTATATTTAAAGATTGTTTTATACATTAAAATGTGAAAATTACTTTGATAAATTCCTCCAAAATGGGAATCCGGAAATGGCATGCGGAAATCCATAATGCCTAGCATTAAAATGTGAAAATTCTTTGCTATATTCTGCCAAAAATCCCACAAGCACCATGCGGTAAGTTAATGCACCGCCCTCCGTCCCACTTTTTCAAGCAGAAGCAAGACACGAACACTCCACCACCGACACCAATACTTGTGTGAGAGAATACGCGAATTTAGCAAAGTAATTTTCACATTTTAATGCTATTATGGAATTCCGCAAAGTAACGCCTGATTCCATACAATATGTTTTAAACATTTCTATTATTCATTAAATATGTGTAACTTTAGCGGTTTTTTGAAGCGGTTTTAACTTTTTGAAGCGGTTGTACGAGTAGCTCAGTGGGTAGAACCATGGACTGGCAAGCGAGAGCCCCAGGTTCGATCCCGAGCGCGGGCATGTACCAATGACTTTGTTTAATTTCAAAGTTACGTACATTTGCAAATTTGTAGTCGCAATACCACACGCTAACTGTAAAGGAAAACATCGTGAGGAAACCCGCGGCTCGGTTAGCTCCGCACGTATTGACTAGTCTTTCCTATGGGCTAGGCCGACTAAGCTGTCAGGATAGTATACATACTGGCTGGGCGAGCCTACACCATCTATAAAACCGTGTCCCAGGCACTACAGCGTCGGAGTGGTCCTTTTACTCATCTAGTGTGAGTGAAGATACCACTGGACGCTGCATAAATCATCTCATTAAGTAGATGCAAAAAGGCCAATATTATTATTAGCGGTTTTGGAAGCGAGGATACGAGGACGATACGAATGAACATCTTACACACTTTAAAAAAGTAAATGCAATTATTATGTTTTAGTCATCATTCGTTTACGCGTTTATTTAATTTTATCTAGCAGTGTCATAACTTTTGAGGTTTACCCTAGTCAGATAACAATCCCCTTTAAGGCGCTGATAATACCTGGTAGAGCTGATCGAGCCTTACACGAGTTTCTAACAAAATTTGGTTGGTATCGTGGCGAGTACATGTCAACTTTTCGCGCGCACTACAAACTCCAACATTCCTGCATATACCATAAATATAACGTCCGACTAACAATAGTTGGACCGGCCGCCCTCAGGCATACGATCTGCCTGGCGGGAAATTTCCCTTAATAGCGGAAGAGCACGATCACCCGCTCTTTCCTATAGTGGTGACCCCTTTTTTTTGTTACCCAGGAGAAACCTCAATTACGGGTACCACCGGCTCGGTAGAGCACAGTGGTTATGTCGGACTCCCCGCCCTGAAAAGGGCGGTATACCGACTAAAACTCCTGGGGTGTTCCTCCGCACCGCAAAGGACGGGGCCACGGGGACGCTTGCACACACTTCCGCGACCCCGTCTGCGGGCGCCCTTTCGGGCACTCCTTCGGCGGCGTCCCTGCCCCGCCCGCAGGAACAGGGCGAGGGAACGCCGCATCTCTTCGTTGGAGCGTATAGGGGCCAAGTGCGTAAGATCTTGGTTCCCACACGCCCCAACGCGCCGCCCCCTCCATCCCATTATTGTGTGGTCCAATGGGAATAGAGGAGGGCGGCGCACCTCCTCGTTGGGGCGCATGGGGGCCAACGTATCCTTTTGGCCCCCACACGCCCCACACACGCGAGGCCCGTCGCGTCACTCACCAGCGCTTCTCTGAAAGCAGAGAAGGCGGAGAGCGACCGCGCGGGCCCCCTCCGTGCCAGAAGGCACCCTCGGAACACGCAAGGGCGCCCTCCGGCCCGCCGTGATGGAGGCGGAGGGTCCCCCGACCCTCCGCGACCCGGCGGCCACTCTGGTCCGACTGGTACGAGGCGCGCGCGCTTCCGCAGAGCGGCGCCCCCCCCCCCAGTCGGTCCTTCAATCGGTTGGTCGCCTGGGTCCCGCTCCACAGAGTGAAACAAGGCCCACGCGACCCCTCCTGCCGTGATGGAGGCAGAGGGTCCCCCGACCCTCCGCCCACGGCCACTCTGGTCCGACTGGTACGAGGCGCGCGCGCTTTCGCGCAGCGGCGCCCCCCCCAGTCGATCCTTCAATCGGTTGGTCGCCTGGGTCCCGCTTCACAGGGTGAAACAAGGCCCACGCGACCCCTCCCGCCAGATTTTTCGCCGCTGGCCAGCAAGATCCCATAAAGAGAAGTTACTGACCAGCGCCCAGGGTGCACCGGCCCTTGCCACTTACCCTTTCCACTGGTTCCAGATGAATCAGTAGGAACGGAAGCAAAAGGGCACACGGGGAGGTAATCTGGCATCGCACCCCATAGTGGTGACCCCTGACAGAACATTGTCAACCTTCCATCGCTCTCGCAGCACCCCAAATACAATTAGTTTCAAAGCATGTATGTGTGTGTGTGTGTATGCTTGTATGTAAGGGTGTATGTATGTATGTATGTATGTATGTATGTATGTATGTATGTATGTATGTATGTATGTATGTATGTATGTATGTATGTATGTATGTATGTATGTATGTATGTATGTATGTATGTATGTATGTATGTATGTATGTATGTATGTATGTATGTATGTATGTATGTATGTATGTATGTATGTATGTATGTATGTATGTATGTACAGATACATACATACATACATACATACATACATACATACATACATACATACATACATACATACATGCATGCATGCATGTATGTATGTATGTATGTATGTATGTATGTATGTATGTATGTATGTATGTATGTATGTACCTATGTATGTATGTATGTATGTATGTATCTGTGCACGTATGTAAGTATGTCCGATTCTATATTCCCGCATAACTCTCACACGTGTGAGTGAAGATCCCAGTGGACTCTGTATAAATCATCTCATTACGAAAATGCAAAGGCCAAGGAATTGTGTTTTTATAAGGGCGAATATCACTAACCACTGTAACACTGGTTCTCTAAGCGGTTTCTCTAAGTTTCAAAAACTTCACCCTAGCAGTGTGTTGACGACCACATCGCAAGCTCAGAATAGTCCGTATATGAAGTTACTAGCGAAGCTCTATACTAGATCAAAGTTCCACACTGTAAACAAACTGTCAATAAAAACTTTATCTACAATTCTCTATTTTTTTGTCTACTGTATTATTTTATTGATACAATAGGTCATTCGTTCAAGAAACACAAACTGTACTCGCAACTTAAGCTTACCCATCATCATGGCAACTGCAACCTTGCCAAAACGTCGGGAATTGGGGTAATTCCGTTTTGCTTGATAAATTATCGTTAATAATTATTTCGTCGTCGTCAGGCTATACTAGTCCACTGCTGGACATAGCCCTCCCCTAATGAGCGCCAGAGCGCAAGGTTGTGCATTTTACATGCTTGCATTCTAGACATCATTGTCCTCTAAATAATCCTTAATATTATAGTAGCTCTTTTGGTACAAAGTGTAACAAAGTGTTATACATTTATTAAACCGCGCTTCAGTCAAACTTAATCATAAATAAAGTTAGATAATCAAGGCGCTGTGTCAGAGCCCCCATATTATGCTACCGAGCCATATACATAAAATATTGTGATGATAGAATATTTTCGGGGCTTAATCGCGTAGTAATTTATTGTTATTTTACCTCGACGTTTTGACGACGTTGCAGTCATCGTGGTCACGAGAAGACTGATGGCTGGCACCCGTGGATGCCACCCGATGGATGGCTGATCAGCCATCACAAAGTAGTCTGAAACCTTATCAGCCGAAGATGCGAACGGGTGCCAGCCATCAGTCTTCTCGTGACCACGATGACTGCAACGTCGTCAAAACGTCGAGGTTAAATAGCAATAAATTACTACGCGATTAAGCTCCGAAAATATTCTATGTGTACAAGTCGCGAAAGTTTAAAATATGTTATAATATTGTGATCGTGATATCAATTCACGTTTACCTCACCCAAGTTCTGGTTTCATTCGTTTACTAAGTCAATTTCATCTGGTACACATTATAACTACATCCTTTAACTAGTGTGAACAAGTTGGGACTCGATAGAATACTGTAAGATCAACAGGTTGCTTGCAAGTTTCCAACGCTGAACCAACAAAGTCGTCGGTGGCGTTCGTGCAAATTATCAGTAGCAACGGTGCCATAAAAGGAATTACATGAGGAACTGAGTACCTACTGTTAATGGTGCAGAGTTTGCGTGTAAGGTTCTCGAGTGAAATGAAATGAAATCAATTTCAACGTAAAACATCTATATTCTGGGTGCTGAATGTACAATGTAAATTGTAAGTCACTGCCATCGGGCCGTAGTGTAGTGGAAGAAAACGGCAGCGAGAAAAAAAACTCCACACTGACCATCTTTTCTCAAGTCATATTTAATCTAATACTCGTACATCAGTTGCTCCCGACAGTTGCTACCTATTAGATTTCATAATGCAATCAATAACTCGAGGCGGCCATACACACGAACAACCCTCGTTTACGAGCATAACGCAGGGGTCAGCCATCATCAGTCTCAACCATTTTGGAGGAAGATAGATGACCCGGCAACCACGCCACCACTCGACCACACGAACAACAATCGTTCACGAGCATAACGCAGGGGTCAGCCAGCATCAGTATCGACCATTTTGGAGGAAGATAGATGACCCGACCACTACGCCACTATTCGAATGACCCATAGCAAACCTGCAGATTAAGTTCTGGCCAGTTATAGAATGTATGATATAGTTACTATGCGTGGAGGAAGTGGCGTGCCTTGGGGAGGCTTATGTCCACTAGTGGACGAGTATATCCATCTCAATCAATAGGTTGATTGATTGATTGAGATGGAAGGAAGAATAGTAGATTGTTAACCGAGGGTCGAAAGAATCAATTCCCGAGGTATTTAGACGGCTATAATCCGAGCAGGAATGGATTTTTTTACCCGCATTAAACAAACACTCTACTTGTCATTTCGAATATGAGGAAATTATAAACACATTTTTAATATTCAAATCTAAGCATAAAGGATTATTACCTATTCTTTTGAAATCCGTCACAGATAACAGATTATTATCCCGCCAATTCATGACGACTTTTTAAATTTTAAATATGGAACTAACCGCGTAATTGTTGCGGCGTAGAGGGAGTAAAACTATAGAGCAAGCCACAGCACACACATACAAGTTTTAAATGAAACAAACTTCGTAGCGATCATGGGTGAGAAAGAGATGGAGTAAACAGCAAAAGTGTAACTACTTTTTTTGTTTGCCCCCAGTGTCAAGTTGACGTTTCTGGGGGCAAACAAACGACAAGATTTTGAAAATTTAATCATATTTAACGCTACGCTAGCCGTTTCGAAGAGCAACCGTGTATTTGTGAAATGATATATTAAAAGTGACCTAAATAGAAAAAGTATGGTGAATTGTAGTGTACTCGTATGCAGAAATCGTTAAGAAAGAGCTTTGGGGGAAGTTTCCTTTGATAGGTAAGTAATGATTGTGTTTCAATTATTGTTAAGCCCAAAGTTGCCTTGTGTTGAGTATTTTAGTTAAGTTTCAACTAGTAGCTTTGCAAGTAGTCCGTAAGAAAAGCAATTTAATAGAATTTACTTTCTTAACCTAAAAAACCGAAGAGTAAAAAAATGTTGCCATCCGTTTATGTCGAAAATCCCGATCATTACTTGACTTGTTGCCCATATAATTTTTCAGCATTCATTCCACTCAGCAGAAAATGTGTCAACTCGAATTTATCGCAAGAACCCTTTCGGTGTTTTTGTGCATTCTGCCGCAAGCAATGTGCCCTTGAATTCAGTATAGAATTCAAATTTGAATTTGTATCAATGAATCTCGTACAATACCGTCTAGCCGCGATTGTTTATTAAGTAAAACGTATTTACCTTATTTCCCTAATAAATAATCGACCCGTTCAATATACAACAGCTATGTATGAGTATCGCGAATAATAAGGAATACTAAAGTTATTACCTACTTATTATATTTTAATTTATTACAATATTTATTAATATTAGCAATGTTTCTATTCCAGATTTCTTCAAAATAGTTCTGTTCTGGAAAAATGGGTGCTAGCAATTAGAAGAGAGAACTGATCACCTACATCAAATGCTCGAATATGCTCTCTACATTTCGACAAAATGTACATTTTGGTGGTCTGAGGTACCCTTCGAAAGATTTTTTATATGGTAATTTTTTATATGAAAAAAACTTATTAATAAAACAGTTTATTATTGTATTCCATTGGTGGTCCTAGATAGCGTCCCTAAGCGCCTTAACTTGTAAAATTTAAACGTGTAAAATAAAACGTATTTTTAATTATACAAAATGACAATTGTTTATAAAACGTTTGCTACGTTTTACAAACAATTGTCAGACATGTTGTATGATTTATAAAATTTAAAACTAAATCTGCATTTTTATTCATGGCCTATGAACGACTGAAATATTTTACCCCACATTATGGCAATTCACTTTTACTATGGCAACATTCACGCACACAAATAAATAATATTCACCGACGTGAAAACGGTTACACTGTGCCTTGATCTATAGTTTTACTCTATCTACGTGTTGCGGCTTATTCGGCTCAAAGAAGTTTGCGCTAAGTTCACACTGGCTGTTTAGAAACTCACAATGGCCGCATCATTTTTTAAATTAGTTTTTAATTGTTTTATGCAGCTGACAATAGTTCTATTTTTAAAGTTCATTCCGGCCCTTAGTGGTAGTTAGCCAGTGTCGGCTAGGTCTACCTCACGATGGGCTGATTGAGAGAGCGGAATGGGAGGTGATGTGAATGGACTTACTTGGTGATGGTGGATGATGGCTAGCTTTAGTTGTTGGGCAGATGATGAGCGGTGATGGATGAGCTGATGCGTCCAGCGCACGGAGAACACTCCTGCGCTGTTCACTTATAGTCTTATATTGTCAATATATTGTTCTTTGAGCTGATAAAGTTTCTTGGTCACCAAATGTCTATCACTTTACGAGAATTCCAAAGAGTATATAACCACTGAGAATTCGAGCAGTTATTACGCGCGTATGTCACAGTGCGAATTTGTGTGCAGATGGCTGGAGCGACGGCACCGGAACGACAGAATAATGAATGAATGACCACAGATTCATGATTACGTCGCGCGATCGATTCTCGCGCGAACACTTAGGTAGGAAGTAATGTGAATGAGTTTTTCCCTATCTTTGGAGGGAAACAGCAGTTTCTACCCAATAATCAGATCAAAAAAACACTACTTTCCGAGTATAAGAAATTAAAAAGTTTTCTGAAATCAGCTGCCTATTTCATACAACTACAATACATGATTAACTATGACTAATTGGATGTTCATTGCATAGCTGATAGAGTTACAGATGTACTAAGCAGTAATGGTACCTAGTAGTTAGATCTGAGGTTTCCTCACTTATGGCCAGTTTCTGAATTAAAAATTTCTTTGCTGAAATTCTATAACACTTATTTTTAAAAACCTATTAAGTAATTTGCTTCACTTGCAGCCCCGAATTATTAACTTAGAATTAACTACTTTGCAGTTAGGTTTTTACATCGGAATGATATCGCTGTACCCCCATGATTAAACTATTTTAATTTTAAAACCCTATTTAGAAGCTACAAATTGATTCATTCGCATGGGTGGAATTTTTAGCCTCTAAATAGGTTTTTAACATTGTCCTTAGCATGGGTTAGTGCATTAAACATAATATAACACTTAGTTACGGACGTTTGTAATGTCCATTTAACACAAATAACATTTACTTAGCGACTTCGTCACTCGGAAGCGCTCCTGGCTTAGTCGAACCGAGTGATTGGAATCAATCACTTGAGTTTGGCAACGGTAGGCGAGTGACTACGCCGCTCGGAAGCGCTCGTGGCCTAGTCGAACCGAGTGATTGGAATCAATCACTTGAGTTTGGAAACAGCAGGCAAGCGACTACGCCGCTCGGAAGCGCTCGTGGCCTAGTCGAACCAAGTTATTGGAATCAATCACTTGGGTTAAACAACAGCAGGCACGGTCTGGTGCAGGATGGGTGAACGCCCCGTGACTACCGCTAGTGGCATTTTTCCGAGAGCTTGCGTGAGTGGCAAGGAATGTTAAGCCGTTGGTGTCGGCTGTCATGTAATGACAGTCGTTAAGCCATATCAAAAGCCTTATGGGCGGCTTGATATTTTCTGACAGGCCCGCCAGTCTCGCAATCCTCCACCAACCCGGACTTGGCCCCCGTGGTGTGTATTAGACAAATCTTTTTTTTTCATCTTGACAATACTGCAACACTGACTGTACGAGAATTGAATGAGTGAATGAACAGTTTCTTTGATTTTTCTCTCTCTGCGCGTATCTATAAAGTGTTTGTAATAAACGGCAAGGCGAACCTACTGGAACCCACGGCGTTTTATACAATCCACTACACACTACACTAGAGGATATAGCTCCCAAGCAAATACGAGGACATACCGCGACATTCATCACACAACGCGTCACGGATAAACCAATTTCCATTTGCGGAACACCTTCTACTCGCTTTACAGCCTTGGCATGCAAGACACATGCTCTCAGGGGCCTACTTCGTCCTGTCTCACAAAGCTTCAATAGCTAATCTACGTAATGAGATGAGTTGTACAGCGTCCAGTGGCACGTTTGTTGGGATTGAGCTAGCAGTGGACTGTAGGTGGATTTAAACTCACAGGGTCTGATTTGCATCAGTTTAATGCACACACGGTGAACACACGAAAAATGATAACAGCAATGTCCTTAGCTATGCGCCACGTAGAGAGAAGAATTAAAAAGTTAAAAAGCAACAGTGTTGCTATACTTAGTGTTGCCAACAACGTTCACTCACACTAGATGGGTGACGCGACCACACGTACGCATGTCCGTATACCCAGCAGGACCCTACGACTGATTCGATTAAAAATTGAAGTTTCACTTACCTAGTAATTAGTACCTTCTGAAAAGTATAAGTAAGATAATAATACCTTAACAGTTAGCCAGAATACTTACATGTTTTGCCAGCAGGACTCTCCATTGTTAGAAGGTCTTCAGACCAGTAGTATATGTCCCCGTATAGCGGTCAATTAGTACCTTTAGATTTTCTTCCTTTTCTTATAAAAAAGTTATTCGTTTATAAGAAATATACCTACAAAAGATTTATTTTGCCAGCAGGACCCTTTTTTGTTTTCGGGTTTTCAGTCCAGACAATCATATTTTCGAACAGCTTAATATTAGTACCTTTCATGTTTATGGGGTACGTAATTAAATATCATCGAAATTAATAAAAAAAATGCTTTTCATTTTTAGCTAACATAAGACACTAGTCTAGGCATATAAAGAAATTAAGGGAGTGTAGCTTCTGAAAACTGGTTGATCTATGAACTGCTATCAGTGTTACCAGTATACTCAGTGTTACCAAAGGAGTTTGGTCAACAGCATACAAATATTAGTAAAAATAAATAAAACTGACGATTTCCGTCGAATCTAATTACCTAATTTCAAAGACTAATTTTGCATCGATACATTAGGGTGAATTTCATCAAAAAAATTCTCTGTGTAATTTCGGTGAGATTTTTTTTATTCCAGCCCCATTCTAATATGTTTCATTGGTAACAAATAAAAATTTAGGCTTTTTTGTAACATGCGTGCGAGTGGACGTCAATTATCATATTACTTAAATATTCAGTAATAAAATTTGATGTGTCCACTGAAATGAAAAGTATCCACTGAAATAATAACTTTGGTTGTCTGTCGGATATTAAATATGTTATTATTATGCGGAATATAAACAATGCTCAAACAAAGATGAATTTAATACACAATTTTGAAATAAATGAATATAAAACTAGTTAATAGTGATAATAATGAATATTCTTTTTTTATGCACTAACCCGTGCTAAGGACAATTTAAAAAAAAAATAGGAGCTAAATAGGTTTTGCTATGATGCCTATATTTTATTTTATAATATGAAGTAAACGTTACGTAGGTACATCTGCAAATGTGTTGTAACAATACCACACGCTTGGTTGACTCTGCACGTATTAACTTGTATTTCCTGTGGGCTAGGCCGTCTAAGCTGTCAGGGTGGTATAGATGCTGGGCGAGCCTGATGTCAACCACAGTATGTCCCCACTACTGAGGCACGGGTCTCTTTCTGCATCGCAGGAACCTTAGCCCGTACTACATCACGAGGGCCGAGGTGGAGGATTGTAAGACAGTGGCGGCCCTTACATTCAGAAGTTACCAAGACGCCCATAAGGCCCCTGACATGGCTTAGCGACAGCCATTTGTAGCGGTGCAAACATCTTTACACCATTTTTTTATGTTTCTTTAATTCTATCATTTTCAAATATTTAAAATTATGTTACACATTTTCGAGATTTTCCTCATATTCATCATTACTACATTACATCTTGACTAGACCTGACTATTTTTACCGATTTTTTCGTTTTATACACTTTTCTGTTAATATATTTTAAATAAAATATACAAACACCTTAAATAAAGGAAAAAGTTGAAGTAGCTTAAATTTTATTATTTACAAAACTCTTACACTCAACAATGGCGCCCAACGCGGGGCACTTTATATGAAAGCCGACAACAACACCATAACGTGCCTTGCGAAGCATGGAAGCACCCGGAAACAATGCGGCCCTGTCAGGTGCAGAGTGCTTAGTGCGAGTTTGACAGATCCAATCGTAACTTTACTACCGCGTTAATCGAGCATCGAGTAGTGAGTATGAGTAACTTAACCGTTCGAACTGGCAAAACGCTGTCACAGCACAACTCGCACACGCGTTTATTCGTGTTTTGGCTGGTAAACATGTTCACTTCTCAACTTAAACCACTACAACTCGCACTCAGCAACTTTAATTTCCATACTTGTCGCTAGGTGGCGCTTCCTCGATGCCATAGAAATATGAGTTTACGTTAACGCGATCTAGTAGTTAAAAAACTCGCACTAAGCACTCAGGATGGATGACCGTCCCGTAACTATAGGTACTTACGGGAAGGTCACCCACCCTGCACCTGACCACGCCTGTCGTTGCTTAACTCAAGTGATTGATTCCGATCACTCATTTTGGCTAGGCCACGAGCGTTTCGCAGTGTTATCAACACTCGCAAAACATCTTAACACGAAATTGGTACCTTTGGCAGACTCAAAGACCGAATGGATCCATCATTTCACTTTGTAATGTAGTATTGATGGATCATGCATTCCGTCATCGCCTGGCGTAAAAATGTTTTCGTATCAGAGTAGCCTCCGCATACTCTGGCGTCACATAAAAACAGCTCGCTTGGATCACCGCAATGGCTTCCATCTGACGACGAATGTAAGTACATTCGGCGTGCCTAGAGAAATTGGGGCGACAGCGGTATGACGTCGGTACTGTTTAAGCCTGAATGGAGCCAATCTTGGAATAGAAATAATTTCTTCAGCTGTTTACATACTAAGCAATGTTTGCTGGTGACTATATTTGCGCATGTGTATAAAAAATTTTAAAATAAAAAATAAAAACCGACTTCTTCACCCCGAGGCACTAAAAATGCAGAAATAATTTAAACGAAAGTGATCTTTAAATTCGAAATTAGTATATATATCTAGGTATTGCAGAAGGATATCTTGGAGTCGGTGCCCAAAATGTATGTGATGGTCTGGAACTTGGCACCAACTCCAAGATATCCTTCTACAATACCTAGATTATACTAATTTCGAATTTAAAGATCACTTTCGTTTAAATTATTTCTGCGTTTTTAGTGCCTCGGGGTGTAGAAGTCGGTTTTTATTTTTTATTTTATAATTTTTATTTCACGATTTTTTGTGATTAACAAATGTGATTTTTATAACTATGCGTGCCTACAGTATATTTTTTTCAAGGGACTAATAACCACGACAATAAAATTGTGTCTTTTGACTTAAATTGTGGATTTATATTTGCAACCTTACATCTCTACGTGTTATTGGGCTACTCGTCATCTGACACTTAATTTTCATAGTGTAGCAAGTGATAATGAAACAATACATTTAAACTTTCATTCCGGGTTTCTAGGTGCAACGGTGCCCTAGATCTGGGTGTCCTTGAGCTGGGCATCATCAGACCTCCAAATCTTCGGCTATAGAAAGTGACAGTGAAATTAAATACTTCAAAAAATCTATTTAGAGGCTAAAAATTCCATCCATGCCGGGACGGCTACCAACATCAGTGAAATTTCGAACCCCTTTTCGAACTCTCTGTATCACGTACAGCTCAGTTAGCTCAGTTGGGACAGCGATGGCACGGTTAGCCAGAGGTTGCGGGTTCGAGGCCCGGCATGGGTGTAATTTTTAGCCTCTAAATAGGTTTTTTTTTAAATTGTCCTTAGCACGGGTTTAAACGGGTTCTTAAAAAGAATATAATTAAATATTTTAGTGAAAACGGCATATTTCTATCTAGAATAGAAGCTTAAAACCTCTTGAGAACGACCTTCGAGCTGATGATCTTGGGCATCGGACTCTTAATATTCCTAGTGTAGCAAGTGATAATGAAACTATACATTCCAACTTTAATTCCGGGTTTCTAGGTGCAACGGTGCCTTATATATGGGTGTTCGGTTGTAGTAAATGTCAGTCAAATTAAATACTTTAGTGAAAACGGCATATTTCTAATAGAAGCTTAGAAACTCTCGAGATAGACAATCGAGCTGAAGATCTTTGAAACAATGTCCACCAAATACCAGGAAAGGAATTACTGAATAAAAGTATTTGATAAACAAAGAGTTTGTAACATCCAAAATTAATTTTCTGCTTAAAAATTGGTAATTCTCAATTCCATCTTTCAAAGTCTTCATCAGAACCTCACTATATTACCCTGGGACCAATATTGCGCTATATTTTATGAAACATATGCATATTGCTAATGGATAGGCCTCATTAGGCCTGATTTGCTACTGTCCATTGAAGAGTTCAGTTCTCCAGCTCTGAAAGTCTTCATCAGATCTTCACCAAATTAAAATGGGACCAATGGGACGCTATACCTAATCAAACAATAAAAAATCATCGAAATCGGTTAATATTTGACGAATTTATGCGAAAACATAGTCAAAAAAAAATTAAACAAAAAGTAATATACGCGTTGAATTGATAATCTCCTCCTTTTTTGAAGTCGGTTAAAAAAACAATTTATATTTAATTTGCGAACTTTATACCGATGTTACTCGCTCGTTAATTTCCATTATACAAAAAAAATCTCAGCATAAATATTTACTATGTCAACATACGAGTATAAAAATAAACTCAGTACCTACCTGGCTCACTACTTTAGATCATGAAGCTGATGAATACCTGCTCAATAATAAGGGTCATGTTCCACATTGATTTTACAAGGAAATTCACAAAGCACACTCACAGTCACATCAACTCTACTCAGCCATACACACTCACACCCATACAGACACACACACCTTGTCAGATTATTTGTGAATGATTTGAGCACATAATCGCATTAAGCATAAAGAAAACAAGTTTTCTTTTCTCGAGCTTAATTTTGCACGAAATTCTCAAAACAAATTTAAATTTAAATCAAATTCTTTGACCTTTTTAAGCTTTTTTTAAAAGTAATATCGAACTCCTACTAGTTTAAGAAATTATTTTTACACCACTCGATAACCTAAAGAGACTTTAAGTAACACAACTTTTGACATGAAATTTCACCAAATTTAGCCAGGTTCTTTTCAAATTGTGAATTTTTTTAATTTTCCGAACTGGTAGCAAAAAATGATAGAGCCAAACCCTCTTGACCATTACTCAACTGCCTCTCTTGAGGTAACTACAACAAATCTCGCATTCACCCCTTCCAACCTGATGAAATCATGAGCTATCAAGCGAATGGCGTGGCAAGGGTAAAGGGACGCAATAAAATGCTCACAAACCCGTGAAAAAGCCTTTTGACTTCATTTTTGTATTCAAAGAGGAAGAAAAAAACAGGCCAACTCTTGAGCATTCAACACCTGTGTGTTCTCTCGATTCTCAATATCAACTATAAGTACTCTTTTTGCGTAATAAACATAGGTATTTGTACAAAGGCGAGCTTAGTACTAATGAGTATTTTCTTCCAGATATCCGTGGGCTACTTTGACAGTTTATCGACTGAAATCGTTAAGGATTTGGTGCGCGTAACGTAGGAGGTGTTCTAAAAGATTGTTTGCGACCGCATTTACCTTCGTAGTGAGCGCCTTGAGAGCACCTAATTGCAAGCAACGACAGAAGTTGGACGTTGCTTTAAATTACCACAACGGATTGTTGCTACAAGATCCCGTTAAACTTAGATAGGTATTGTAAGTTTTTATTCCATCCGCCACCGACCCGGACTTGGCCCCTACGGTGGAGTATGGCCTATCCTTCCTACGATGCAGGAACGGCCCGTGCACCTGCAGTGGGGACGTACGAGGGTTGATATCGAATATCAAAGTTTTTGTTTGTATGAAGAAGGTAGGTAATATCCGTGAAACAACATGAGATGATTTATTCACTTTTTTTTCTCGCTGTGCAATAAAGTATTCTCTATCTATCTAAGTATCGGTACTATCCTGACCGCTTAGTCGGCCTAAGCCACAAATAAAACCGAAACAAAATTGTACAATGTGCGTAACTCGAGACGCATTTGTTCGTTTATTTACAGATTCTTTTAAAAAACTGGTCAAACCACTGTTACGAGGAGAGACGTAATTGACAATATGAATATTTTTTAGCATACGTATTTTGCTGTCTTAGAAACTAGATACGAAATAAAACGACCCAAATTTTTATATTTTCGGAAATTCGATGATTTTCATTCATAATTTTCTGTTTGAATTTTGTTTTATCCTAAAAGGACGTAACCGCCAAATGACGTCACACTTACGGCTTAATAATACTAACACCCTTGCTGCCTTTTTAAAAACCATCGCAATAGGAAAGGAAAGTAATTTCTCCTACATGACTTTTGAATGAAATTGAAAATGACATCTGTCATATCATTTTTAATATTAGGCCACGGTACCTCCTCATTCCACTGTATGTGTGACGTCATCACTCAATTTTTGGTTTTTATTTATTTTCTCTAAAATTAAGCAATAATAAAAATTCTACATTTTTTTTTCGTAGTCAAGATAGCAAAATTAAGAAACGGTATTTTTAGTTTTGCGCGTTGTAAAATATGAAATGTTGTCAATTGAGACTTCCTAGCACCGAAAAAAATCTGCTGATGCTTTTCTACGATTTTAGAATGGTCTCATTATTTGTTTTCGTTGATTCATAAAGCGAAAGATTAACCTTACTAAACTACTAACCTTTTTGCTATTTGTGTTAGCGAGTAAAGTATCCCACCTAGATTTTACCGGACTTTTTTGCGATACTCTGCACAAGGCCACTCAGAAAGTTTTTCGAATAAAAGTTTTTATGTATTAAACACTGGCCACTAGCAATTGTTTTGAAAACGTCGATTATTTAAAAGTAAAAATACTACTTTTCTATTTTAAAATTTCCCTTCGCATTTCTTTGACAGTCAATTCAAATTTTCTTGTCTCATAAAAAAATGGATCTGCATCGAGAACATTTTCATTTTTTATGATTTCAAATGTCGCTTTAAACCTGATGAGTTATTTGATCGACTTCGAATTGCTTTTATGGATGAAAGACCTTCAAAAACAACCATCTACTGCTGGTATAGCGAGCTCAAACGCGGTCGCCTTACTTTGGGGGATGAAAAAAGGAGTGCTCGTCCTACGACGGCTGTCACCGAAGAAAGTGTGCTGGCAGTAAAAAATGTAATTCAAGAAAACAGACGAATTAAGTACGAAGAGATTCAGCGTACACTGCAGATTGGTTCAGGAAGGGTTCAGGGTGCGCAAGGTACATCGAATGGTACGTTGCGCAACCGAGGTGGGTCACCCAAGTTTATTACTTGGGTGACCCACCTCGGTTGCGCAACACCTCGGATAGTGCCGAAACATTTAGAACAATTTAGAAAGGAGTATAATTTTTAGGGTTCCGTACCCGATGGGGGTCAAACGTGATCCTATTATGTCTGTGCCTCTGTTTGTCCGTCCGTCCGACCGTTAAAAGGAACGGAAATAAATATGACTAATATTCCAAAGGAATATTTGGAACCGTCATAAGTAGCCAGTAGTAGGAAGTGACCAGTAATAAGAAGGAAGGGCTCGTGGCCTAGGCGAACTGAGTAATTGGAATCAATCACTTGGCTAAGCAGCAACAGCAGGCGCGGTCAGGTACAGGATGGGTGAGCGTCCCGTGAATAAATAATTATGTACAAAAAAAGTGAGAAAGTACAGAACCTTCGATGCGTGAGTCCTACTAGCACTTGGCCGTTTTTTGACCTCAGCATTATGTAATTAACAGGTACAGTAATAATTAAAACTGTTTTTATACGGATTTATGCTCGTTAATTACATTTTTTACAATTTTCCAACGTTTCGGCACTTTTTCAGGTGCCGTGGTCCCGGATGACTGAGGTGACAGGTGTCTTTTAGAAATCAATAACGGTTAGTTTACTACCCTCGGCAAAAATTGCAAAAGTTAATTATGAAGTTACGTTCCAAAATAGACAAACCAATTATTTTTATATAAAGTCAACAATATTGATTATTAGTAATTGAAGTTAAAATTAAATTTATAAACAAATTACTTTATATGAACTTAAAGATACTGATTATTAATTGAAATTAAATTTATATTTATTTTTATTATTTATTCTACAGTCACACTTCTAGCAAGTGGGTCTCATGCACTTAAGCACTGGTTCCCATGCTACCGGTATGTTCCAACCACGATCTCTATTAAAATTTGGATGCCGGCGGATCTCTATTGCCTCGCGTATCATTCTAGGGAAGAAACGGTCTTCTCGGGCTAGAACTTTAACTTTATCGAAATGTATAAAGTGGTTGGTACCGCTAAGTGTATGCTCGCTGACTGCAGATCTACCTGAGCGCTTATGTTTCACATCAGCGATATGTTCCTTCACCCGCTCAGCTATGGTACGCTTCGTTTGACCAATGTACGAGGAACCACATTCACAGTTAAGCTTGTATACTCCTGCCTCTTGTAAGGGAATCCTATGCTTGACACTTCGCATGAATTGGTGTATCTTTCTAGGTACAGTAATCCCAAAAACATTTGTCTTTGGTTTTTGTAACGCATAGGCCCTTAACTCGAGTGATTGATTCCAATCACTCGGTTCGCCTAGGCCACGAGCGCTTTGTGTGGCAGTGTTATATTATCAAAATAAACATAGTAATGAAATAGAATAAGAACAAACGAATTTGACAACCATACAAAAGGAATACACTCCGTAGATACATGATCAAATAATCATAATCAAACAAATAGGTATTCTTTATTTCATTGATCACCAGGAATTACATTGAAATCTTAAAACAGTACTATTGGCGGCCTTAATACTAGAAGTAATTTCTTAGTTATTTAGTAATTCTGCAAGCTGATTGTTTTGTCTTACCTGTTCCTAAAGTTTTATGTAAGTAATTTGGCTTGACGCCATTTTTGCTCTAGATTTTCGCTTATTAATGCGCATTGTGGACTTTTTAATTACACAATTGTTGAACTTTCTTTGTGAGTTTCAGAAGTAGGAGTCGCGAACACGATTACATTTCTCAGTTAAAGCGCCTATTAACTAGCGCCAGCAATGGAATTAAAATCAAAACTTGTTTTATGTTATAATACGTAGTTTCTAATAGTAGATTGTTAGCCAAGGGCTGTATGACATCAATCCGCTATTTGACACGTATCAAATTTGACGCGACTAATGAATATTTCCTATATTATTTAACGTAAGAAACCGAAATATATTGATTTTGCTAAGTAAGTATGCAGGATGGCTGCAAAATTTGCAAAGTAAAAACAATTTTTCCTCGTTTAATTCGTAACGGCGAAAACGCTATCCGCCATCTTGAAACCATCTAAAGTATGTAAACAAACATCTTTTAGCCAGAGCCAGTGGACATTGATTATTATAGGACTTACATCAAAGTGATCTTCACATAAATACACCCGAGTTTCAATTGATAAAGAGTCGGGGTCTCTTTTGGCAAGTTTGGGCCAAGTTTTTCGAATCTTAATTTCACTGAGTACACGAATCCACAACTTCCCGGGCGTCTTTATTGACGTGTTTTTACATTCTCGAACAATGCAATAATGATAAATGGTACATTTTGTATATAAATTCGATGAAAGCATGGTTGCGTTGTTGTTATTTCACTATGCTCAGAGATCACTTATAGAAAATTAAATGTCAAACTTTGTTTACAATTTTTCGGACTTCAAACCATAGACAAAAATGGCTGACCGCGATATTTGGCGAACATCCAAAGCTGTTTAGGAAAATAAAGTTCTAAAATATATATTTTTATGTTGCTTTTAGGTCCTCAAAAAATATACTAAAATATTTTTTGGTCTAATGGAAGAATTATTTACCGCTTAAGACTTACTTGAAAAGAGAGTCAAACAGCGGATTGCATTTATGAGGTTTTAGGCGCCCGAGCGCAGCGAGGGCGCTAATTAGCCCGAGTATGCAATTAATGCTTACACCCGAGGTAAACACTCTGCTTTACATATCGATTGTAAGGTAAGTAAAAAACAAGAAAGCAGGTTGAGTTTTGTTTTTTTAAAACTTTTGAGAAAGAATTCCAAAACACGAACAAAAAAAATACTTTCGCGCCTAGCTAGTCGACTGACTTTTTTACTCTTCACGATTTTATGGCGCGCAAGCGCGTCAAATAGTGCTGGCCAGTTTGATTTTTAAATCGATTTCAATTAACATACGATGTGAATGCGAAACAAACAGTTCGATATTTAAAATAAAATCTTCATAAATTTTAATATAAATTGTCTCGATTCCGATTCGAGTAATTAATCGATACCGGGAAAAAAAATATTGACTTTTAAATAATATTCTTCTTGCAGTATGAGTTGACAGTTCCTTTTTCAAATTCCAAAACCTATGCTGTAATGTTAACATTACATGGTATGTTTTGAAACATATGCTGTAATGATATCCACACACCCCGGCATTCAGGGAAGTAAGTGACTACTTACAGATCAAGATCAATAAAAATAGTTGTCACAGTTGTTAAGATTTCATATGTCGCTTTTCCTTCTCTCGTCATCCATACCGCAATGTTTGAAAAATAAAGTTTTCAATCAGTGCGTCCTAACTGTGATGACCTACGGGGCCGAGACATGGACACTCACGAAAGGGCTGGTCCACCAGTTCAAAGTCGCTCAGCGAGCTATTGAGAGAGCTATGCTCGGAGTTTCTCTGAAGGATAGGATTCGTAGCGAATGCATCCGACAGAAACCAAAGTTATCGACATAGCTCAGAGAATCAGCAAGCTGAAGTGGCAGTGGGCTGGCCATATCTCGCGAAGAACCGACAACCGTTGGAGTTGTAACAGCAATGAAAGTATACTTACCTTTAAGTAAACCTTAAGAGAACTGAGTAAGTTTCAAATTTCCCGGCTTCTATCCGTTAAGATTATTAAGTTCAAAGTTTGTTGTTTGAGAGGCAAAATCCACGGACTGATCTTTCGAAATTTCTATTGGAATATCTTAACTTACTTTCGTTTAAGAAAATTACAAAGTTAAGGCGCTTCGGTATGCCAACTATCGCCACCAATGGAAAATAATCAAAACTTGTTTTATCGTTATCAACCCTTGTTGTCCCCACTGCTGGGGCACGGGTCTCTTCCTGCATCGCAGGAAGGTTAGGCCATACTCCACCACGGGGGCCAAGTCCAGGTTGGTGGAGGATTGTAAGACAGTGGCGGGCCTTACTGTCAGAAGTTATCAAGCGGCCCATAAGGCCTCTGACATGGCTTAACGACTGCCATTATATGACAGCCGGCACCAACGGCTTAACGTGCCTTGCACTGAAGCGCTGGGAAAAATGCCACTAGCGGTAGTCACGGGACGCTCACCCAACCCGTAACTGACCACGCCTGTTATTGATTCTTCTTCTTCTTAAAGTGCGTCTCCATTACTGGAGGTTGGCAGTCAGCTCTTTACAGCGATCTCTGTTCAGTGCAATTCTGAACAGCTCCTCCGCGGTTTTAACACCGGTCACTCCTTGATGTAGCACAACCATGACATCCTTCTCCTGCCCGGCCTTCTCTTTCCTTCCAACTTGCCCATCAAAATAGTCTGCAGTAATTGGTATTTACTGCATCGCAGTGCAGGTATTTCTTGCTTTTAACCAAGTTATTGATTCCAATCACTTGAATCGCCTAGGCCACGAGCGCTTCTACTTGTTTGATAATACGTAGGTTATAAACTGTAGGTTCTAAAAATAGTTGTCACAGTTGTCAAGATCTCTCGTGTTCACTTTTACATTAAAACTTGGTATTAAAGAAGTTATGATTTTTTTTCCATTTGCAGTTAGCACCCCGAAGCACCTTAATAGTGCAATTATCAGTTCACCAATGGAGAAACGGCACTAAAAATGTGTACTCTTATTAATCCAAGAGACCATGTTAAAATGTAAAAAAATGTGGTGATTTTGTAATACATAATACGGTTTGTATGTTGTATTGTATTAGTAATACGAACGAGGTTGCTGTTACATTAGAACAGCGAAGGTGATCCAGTGGGCAAAACAGTGGACTCGGATGAAATATGGGAGATACCCAGGTTCGATTCTCAGTGATAAATCTATGACTTTGTTCATTTTCATAGCTACATCGGCAAATTTGTGGTAGCGCGCTAAATGTGAAGAAAAACATAGTGAGGAAACCTGAGTGTTTGAAGTGCTTAAATACCTTAGTGCTTGAACTCGCCAACCCGCGGTGGGCTCCCGTGGTAATTAAGCCCAAACCTCTTTCTCTATCTCTGATTCCTGTGTCCCGACGTGGGTCATACTGCCTACAAGTAAATTTTTGTGAGTCAATCACACACTCTCAGGATATTACGAACGACATATAACGATAATCAAACAAGTTAATCCGGATTTAAATTACTAACGATATTTTTTTTGTTTAGTTAGTTCGACTTGTGTCCCACTTCTGGGCAAAGCCTCCCCAGTAATCTTGCACTCCTTTTTGTCTTGAGCCATCCTTTCCCTTCCGGACAGAAAAGAATAGAATAGAATATTTATTGGGCAAAAACATTTAGTACACCGCTTTTAGAAAATTGTTTTACTTAATGCTATATACAAAATTAACGATTAGCTTCTGACGCTGTGCTAGGTTAAAAACCTGTGTTACAGCAATCAGTGCCACATCCCCACAGAAGTGACAATGTTAATTTGAGTTGAACTCGGATTGTACAGGCAATTAGTTTCACTTAATATACCAATTTTAATAATTTTACTGATGTAAAGAATATTATATATGTGTAATATATATAATACCCAGGACCCATATATATAATTATGTCCTAGGATTCAATTACCTTAAATTAGTATAGCTGTATGCTCAGATCATGATCTGAGGTTGTATGGAACTAGGTAGATACGTGTAGTGTAGTTAGTGAGTGTATTCCTCTTTTTGTGTGGTGTATGTGGGTGAGTGTGTAAGTAGTGTTATGAATAAGTGTGTGTAAGAGGATGTGGTTAAAGAATTATTAGTAATAGAATAGTGAGATATTTGAATTTGAAGGTGCAGATCGTCTTGCCATCTCCATCGCTTGGAACCCACTCAGTGGCAATTTTCGCAGTAGCAAGCAGCCTGGGCTAATAAGACTGTATGATAAAATGAGATCATGTGGGTACAGCGATATCATGCCAATGTAAAACCTCACTGCAAAGTAAGGTACTCGGGGCTGCAAGTGTTATCAAATTATCGTGCTCCTTTTTACATTTGCTACCAGTATTTATTAATTACTCCCGCAATGATACGGGAAATGATGGAAATGTAACGAAACTAAAATCAGACAAAAATAACAAACAATAAACCCGTGGGTACAGTCATTTATAAAAATACAATTGATTAACTTCTAAAACGCTGACCAAAACAGACTGTGGTGGAGAATTGTTTCTACCATCTAGTGCAGTTGACGGGTAAAAAATTCTTAAGGCGTTAAGTCCGCCGTATTGTACACTTCTTTATGTGCAGAAAAGTATTAATAATATACAAGAAAAGAGGTCACAACAGCATAAGTAAAACTCTTCTAGGAGTTTTAAAAACCTATTTAGAGGCTAAAAATTCCACCCATGCCGGGATTCGAACCCGCGACCTCTGGCTATCCGTGCCAGCGCTCTTTCCAACTGAGCTAATGGGTGACTCAACGGCATCAGTGAAATTTTGAACCTCTTTACAATATTCTCTGTATTACGTATAGAGAAATAAATAGGGTAAATAAGTTTTTAAATTGTCCTTAACACGGGTTAGTGCATTAAAAATAATATAATCTTCTAGCAGTGTTTTTTTAGAATCTTACTTCCGTAAATAATGCCGGTATTATGTAAATCTAATTAAGATTCTATTTACTTGGAAGGTAGTAGGTTAATGAATTTCCTTTCCAACTTTGCAAAGTGTTAATTAAGGCTCAAACGACGTAATTAATATTCTGTAAAAAAATACTTTCTTTTATCACTTATATTTTGTCTCATTGAGAAAGCTGAACATGGCCAAAGAGTCATTAAGTACCTAAACATTTTGTTTTTATAGGTAATATATTTTTGAATACAGTTGCTCATAAAGTGGCGTATTGCAGGGAATTACCTATAGCGTGCAGGATGTGGGCTATTACACACTCGTGCTTATTTTTACCTTACCCGCACTCGTGCGTTCTCTTTCCCAACTGTCAAAATATTGTCCATTAAAAAGAAAAACCAACCATGAAGTTTTTACTAAAAAAAATCATTGAAGTTGTAAAAACCTATTTAGAGGCTAAAAATTCCACCCATGCCGGGATTCGAACCCGCGACCTCTGGCTATCCGTGCCAGAGTGCCAGAGGTCGCGGGTTCGAATCCCGGCATGGGTGGAATTTTTAGCCTCTAAATAGGGTTTTAAAATTGTCCTTAGCACGGGTTAGTGCATTAAAAATAAAAATAGTATAATCATTGAAGTTGATTCATACAAATACGTATATTACTAAAAAAAGCTACTAATTTGTTTCAATATAGGATTTAATTATATGATTGAATGAGTTAGGTTAGGTTTCATTTCATTTCCATTTCATATCAATAAAAAAATCTACTGAAAACTTGGCTGTATGGGCAATAAGGGCATGGGCATTTGCCTACCAGAATGGGTGAAGGAAAAAATCTCTGCTTATATTCTTTTACGGTTGGTGCCATTTTCTAAATAAAATTTCTTTGCAGCTGTATTCTTCTTCTGTCGTGTTGAAAGCACCGCCCTCCTCTCAGACATCTCGCTCCCAAAACCCCCAAATGTATTAAAAATAGTCGTTCAGTACACGTGCGGAACCGTCATTGCAACTTGTTCTGACTGTCAACCCTCTCCTTCGGCTGCGCCTCGGCTCGGGTAGACATTTGTCGGAACTCTTTGCAATGACAGCCTCTCCGCACTTGTAATGAAATATACTATTTTAACTTTGACTTTGAGTTAGGTGTGTGTGTATTTAAATAATAACAAAGTCACAATTGTTAAATAGATAGAATATTCTTTATTGTATGTACACCAAGAATTACATCATCATCAACCCATTTTATCCCCATTTTGTGAAGTAAAAGAAGAAGAAGAATGGCAGATAGAGAGAGAGAGAAGAATAGGGGAAGAGGAGAAGAGAATAAGTTATTAGTTAGGGCGGCTTGAAAACTTCTGACAGTAAGACCAACCACTAGTCTTGCAAGCCTCCACCAATTCGGACTTGGCCCCCGCGGTGGAGTATGGCCTAAATCTTCCTTAACGAAGAGACCCCTGCCCCTCGGTGAGGACATAATGGGTTGATGATGATTGTAATGTTTTATGTAACTGATTCTGTAATGTGTTTTGTTCTTCCTCGTCAGAAGTCTGGAGCCCCTTAATACACGACAGATCAAGCGACTGAACATCGCCTTAACTAAAAATTATTCCATGATGAGTTGATCGATCGAGGTAGCGTTAATTAAGGGAGATTAAACACTTGATAAAGTTCGGATTATCAGTTTAGTAGATAATATTGTATGTAAAACTACGTGGGAGAGGATTTTCTGATTAGAGCACTCTATCCTAGGTATCGCTTAGAATAGTTTTGAAAATTATTTTATTTATTTATATATTTATTCACTGTAAACAATGCAAGATTACAATGTCAATAGTTTGCCAAACTGCTAATGCAGTTTATCGGCAAGCTCTTGGTAACAGTTCTTTTTATCTTATTAAATTAACATTGTCTTCTACACAACTAAAATTATCCATAATAATATTTTATGTCTACAGACTACTTAACAGAAAACGCTTAAGCATGTTTTTAAATTGTGCTTTTCTGAGGTGCTTATTACATAATTCCTCTGGGAGGCTTTTGTAAATTGCAGGTACCAAACAATTACTTAGCATAGATCCATAATAATTTGAGTATTTAGGGATTGCAAATTTGACCTGTTTTCGTTTAGTTTAAATAAATCAAATCAAAGTATTTTATTCAAAATAGGGTGCAAATAATACAAAACTGCGTAGAAAAAGGCATCACACATTGAAAAAATTGGCAGAAAGCTTCGTCATAAGAAGTGGCACAATGAACAGTATAAAACTAAACTACTTATAAATTAATAAAAAATATCGCCCCGGGACACACCCGACCCAAAATTATCTTGAAACTGTGATTTATTGAAAGTAACAAGTAAAACGTTCCATTTTAATTTTGGATTCCAAACTTAGGCCCAACTTCACTTAACAGGTTAACTGTAGTGCAGTCTCCTTGAATTTCTCAGAAAAAAGCGTGACAGAACGTCACTTAAGTATTTACTTAGTGAAATGTTTAATTGAGAAACCGGGCCTTTGTCTGGCCAGAGTCTTTTCATACTTAATTAACAGAGTTAACAAATATTATTCTACAATTTAATACTGATGCATTGAACTGACATTAATCCCGGACATCTTTGTCATTTAATAATAATTCTTGATATCAAATACGTTCCTTACATACATAATTCGCTACGGAAGTTTAATTTATTTAAAGTGCCAAAACGGACTGCCTTGTAGGTCTAGAGGTAACGTGCTTCTAGAACAGAACCAGAAGTAGTAGGTTTGATCCACGGCAGAGTCCACCGAACTTGATTTGGACTACAAAAGGCCTCAGTTTGAATATTTTTTTATGTTTGTGATGTCTTTACATGGGTACTGTAACGATATTTTTTATAATTACTGGCCGGTCTAGTTATAAGTCTAGTCAATTTAAATTATTTGAAAATTACCGTCACGATTTGCTTAGGTGACAGTGGCGACTTAGCTAGGCTAAAGATTACATAGATATTTCTTAACCTGAGAGTACAGACGGCGGCCTTATCACTAAAAGTGATCTCTTCCAGACAACCTTTGGATGAACTGGACTAATACATTAGAGAAGGAAGATAGATAAATACAGAGCTAATAAAAATATATTATTATTATTTTAAATAAGTTTTTAATGAATTTCAATAAGTAGAACATTACAATACTATAGCACAGGGTATCCTTGTTTGAAATCAAGACAAGTGATTGTGTTATTAATATATGTTTAACAAATTAAAAAATTGTGTATAACTAAAGTGGATTATTTCTTAGTAAAATTGCATCTGGCCAGTCTAGATATTTTATATGGCTACTAGAGAGTGGAAGTTGAAGGAAGTGAGGGTGGAAACTTTGAATAGAGTGGTATTCTTCTTAGGGTGTCGATGGCATGCCATCGTGGTGAAAGAAATTGCCAATCAGCGTCAGGTCTCGCTGATTGGTTCCCAGGGTGCAACAGACGTACGGGCTTAGTGAGTACGTCGAATAGGGTGGTAATCTGCATGAAATTGGGATCGGTGTCGTTGAACTGACACCAACATAACCGACTAAGCCGATTGTGGCCGATTAAGCTCTACTGTCCACTCTAATAGATTTTTAATCAGTAATCCCAGTAATCCCAAGTTGTCTTTCGCTAATCCCTCCCGCGTTGCTCTACGAGGAGCTCGATATATTTAGTACTTAAATAGGCCAGTTTAATTGTGTTTCTAACTTCATTGACTCGGTGACACTTGCCACAATGGTGGGTTTGAAATCAGTGGTCGGATTCTTCGTCCTGTTTAACTTAGCCTATGCTAAGCATGAGGCTTATGATGGGTAAGCTTTATTTAATTAGAACATACATACACACATATATACGAGGGTCAAACTGAAAGTTCTTAGCAAAATAGTGTCCATTCACATCAATACATCGCTGCATCCGATGAAACCACTGAGAAAAGCACTTTGCCCACTCGTCCTTAGGGGTCTCCTCAACGGCCTTTTGATACGCAGTCACTGATTCCTCGGCGTCTATAAAACTTTTCCGTTTAAGTTTTTCTTTTATTATCGGGAATAAATAAAAATCGCAAGGTGCGAGGTCGGGGCTATATGGCGGATGACCCAGTAAATCCACGTCTGACGTCGCTAAATAGTCGGTCGTTCGCTTGGCAGTGTGTGACGAGGCGTTGTCGTGGTGAAGGAGAATCCTGCTGCGAGGTCGTTTCTTTCGCACTTTTTCCAGGACAAGTGGCAAACAATTGTTAGTGTACCACTTTGCAGTGACTGTTTTTTGATTCTCTAAAGCAATTGATGCGCAATGACCTGTCCTTCCAAAAAACGAGGCCACCATCTTTTAGCCCACGCTTCGACCTCTCTTCACTTTAGTAGGCAACTCCTCGGAAGGAAACACCCACTGAGCAGACTGTCTTTTGGTTTCGGGATCATAACAGTAAATCCAGCGTTCGTCACCCGTCAGTATGTCGAACACAGCATTTGAGTCACATCCATTAAATTATTGAAGCATTTTTCGGCACCAATCAACACGATGGCGTTTTTGAGCCTCGGTCAAATTATGAGGTATCCACCGGGCACAAAGCTTCCTGACCCCTAAATGTTCATGAAGGATTTTGTGCACTTGACTCATACCGATGCCTAAGCTTGTTTGAATCTGCTGATAGGTCACTCTTTTGTCAGTCTTTATCATAAATCATTGCACGAAAATTTTCTCGCGTCAATTCCATGATAACGTGACACAGACAATTATGAATTTGCCGCCAAATCATAAATGACTAATGAATAAAATACATACTCAATAATATAGGCAAAGAGTTCCATTTTCGAAATTTAAACTTTTTTTTTGTTATATTGTTTACAAGTGGCCAGTTCTAAATGCATGTATATGCATGCATACATACATACATACATACATACATACATACATACATACATACATACATACATACATACATACATACATACATACATACATACATACATACATACATACATACATACATACATACATACATACATACATACATACATACATACATACATACATACATACATACATACATTCATACATACATACATGCATGCATACATACATACATACATACATACACACACACACACACACATACATACATACATACATACATACATACATACATACATACATACATACATACATACATACATACATACATACATACATACATACATACATACATACATGGATGCACGAGGTATTGATCATTATTTACTACAGCATTATTTTCATTAACCCGTCACGCGCTTAGTGTAAGGGTAGGGTAGCAAACTGCAAAGCAAGACTTCTCAACCCCGAAACAATTCGAGTCTGACATATTGGACGAAAAATGTCTCGAGGTCCAAATGTCATAAAATTTTTCGTTTGAGGGGGGTTTGTAATTGAATGGGATTTAAGACCATGCTCAAAATATCACGAGGTACTGTTTATAAATGTTTGATTTCAATAAAACCATACTGTGATCTAGAAAATAAATAACGCCATCTAGTGGCCAAAAGCCAAACTAAACTGTTGCGCAAAAACACAATTTCAGGCATTCCGTTTACGAAGTAACGATCCAGACCGAACGGGATGTGCAGATCATGCATATCTTGGAGCAGTATTTGGGCTTAGACATTTGGTCCCACCCAGGACCTTCGAGACCTGGAATGGTTTTGGTCTCCAAAGAGGCGAAGGAAGAGTTCGAGTTCAAACTCAATGCTGCGGGAATAAAGTTCAAAGTCGAAGTTGAGAACGTAAAAGAGTAAGTAAGAAAAACTAGTTGTATGATTTTCACACGCGTTTTCTATTTGAAACTATTAGATTTAAAATACAGTTAACTTGTAAACATCGATATCAACTCTTGTGTGTCCCCACTGCTGGGGCAAGGGTCTCTTCCTGCACTGCAAGAAGGGTAGGCCCTACTCCATCACGGGGGCCAAGTCCGGGTTGGTGGTGGAAACTTGTAAACATATTCAAAATTATTTATAAACAGGCTTATTTCTAAATTGCGCAATTCTGGAGAAACTCCAAGACTTTGTGCTACAAACTTTAATTGCTTGTTTTAAGTCAAAAAACTCGTAATAATTTATTCTAGTTTTATTTTCAGACGTCAAAATATTGCCCATTTCGTTCTGCGTAATAAGCAGAGTGCTCTCAAGAAGATTAAATTATATTTTACAGCAGAAAAAAATATCTTTTAATCCGTGAAACACTGTTAGACATTGGGCCGGCCGTTGTTAACCCTAAATAGTACTTATAATAATAATAGCCTCGATAAAGCCTAAGACCAATTTTTTTTTATTTTTACAATATAATATATAAGTAATCTGTAAAATGCGCAACGTTAAAAACGTGTCGATTAGAGTTGGTTGTAAAAAATATTTTTTGTTCTGCGACTTCTAGAAATGGTTTGCTCAATTTTCGTTTTTTTCCAAAATTAATTTTATTTCTTTGGCTTTGATGCTGTTTGACAAATACTCCTTATTATATGTGCTATACATATTTTTTGACTGGATAATTTTCTCTGTAGATGAATAATTTTCCAAGTTATTTAACTCGCTGCGTAATGGGCAAATTTATGAAAATTACATATACCATGGATATTAAAAGATATAAAAATATAAAATAATATCATAGAATGCAATTCAATACTAGAAACAAACTTTAAGAATTGGTGTGTATCTGGTATTGCGCATTTTAGAAATAATCCTTTATAAGGTTGACGTGAGTCCAGTATAAAATTGGAAGATCTTATAACGTCAGCAAAATAAAGGGCTTTATGTAATATACGATTAATTTACCATATATTTTGCCATATACTTACAGGTAACCAAGAAAAAAAATCGGCAGGCGCGTTTTGTGCTCTGGTTTTTGTAAAACGGAATAGTTTAATTGTACCTTAATCTGTATCTTCTTATTTCCTAAATTGTAATTCCTGGTGTGCAATAAAGTATATTCATTTCATTTTCATTTCATTTAGTTAATTATGTATTTCATGGGCCTAATTGTAACTCATTATTAAGTTTATTTAATTAATTTTCAACGTTTCGACGGCGATATAGTTTCCATGGTCACGAGTAGACTGAAATAGCAAGTATGCGTAGCAAGATTCGCGAAGCTACTTATTTGCGTAAATTGCTTACTTGTGAATCTCCAAAAAATACTAAAATTCTACCGACCAAGAACTCCTTCAGACCGAGAGGTGGTAACTAAAGTTTTTTTAATGAGCCCTTTGAAATATATTTGAGGCTCACGCTTGAGAGCCTCAAATACAGACAGATAGTTAGAAAAAAATAGATATATACTATCTATTTTTAAGATTTACAAGCCGATGTTGGTTTCTTCTTGGTAACGTATGACGTAGGGTTACCAACGGTCGGCCCATGGCCTATTACATTGGGACTGTAGCCGCCTGAATCTGATAGCGATTAATTGAATACCAGGTCTTATTTTGTATTGTCGGGACAAATCATTTTACTCTCGCTATTGTGTTCAAAGCCTTTTGATTGTTTGAGAAATTGTATTTATCATTAAACTTTACCAACCCTACTTATTTACTTTAACGATCGCGAATTGTGAGTTAAGATGATGGCTGATTTCACATTGGACGATAACGTCACCATACAAATTTATCGGACTGGCTTACTAAGGCCGCCGACCAAACATTGTATGGACGATGTATGAATACTTATACTGCCTCGTTGGTCTAGCGGTATCACGTCTGATTACCATGCCGCATGTCGTGGGTTCTATTCACGTACATTTGTACACGTGACCTCAGTCTGGGCGTATATCCATGTTTTTTATAGCCTTACCTGGTTACCATAGCACAGGGTTGGTCGTCAGGTTATACTGGTCCACTGCTAGACACAGCCTTGCCCTAACAAGCGCCATAGCTTGCCGCATCCAGCACCTGCCTGCAGTTTTTCGCAGATCGTCATCCCACCTCGTGATGTCGGCCTAGAGAATAGCGCCAACAGTGCAGCGCCCCCTGCAGTACGATTCCACCGAACTGCGATCCCTAACCCTTATGCCCAGCGTGGAGGTTATGGGCATTAACCCCAATGGTAGCACAGGGTTTACCATAGTAAAATTATCTTGGATACCGAATCACGGCTTAGGAACAGGACAAGCGATTGTAATTTGTGGAATTTATTACTTGTACTGCTATAGTCCCACGACATTGGCGGAGGATTTTTTACCCCTTACAAACACTTACGGCCTTACTAATAAATAGATAGATGGATAGAATATTCTTTATTGCATGTACACCAAGGATTACATAAGAGATATTAAGGTCTCTAAGGTTTGCTGGAAGAAATCTCTTACATAGATAAGCTCGCCTTTGTACATGTTATTTCTTATGTAATGTCCTGTTAAATGTTTCGTGTGAAATAAAGTATAATAATATAATAAAAATAAAATAATAATAATAAAAGTAATTTCTAATACTAAAAGTAATAAAAATAAGTTATACACTCTGAATAACTATTTGAAGTATGTCAATTATTTAAACTGGTTTATTCGCATTTAGCGAACAAATAACCAGTTTGTCAGACCTCGCATAACGGCTGTATACACAGCTCATAACCTTTGTTAGTAAGGCTGTTAAAAAATTACGACGAGAACGCTGTTTTTTTTAACATTGGCCAACTGACAGCTGTTTACAGTAGAGTAAGAGAAACTTGTTGTTTGTCTATTCGATATTAGATAAAACTTTTCATTTTGGATCGTTTACGGTGTTAATCGTGGTGTGAAGATCGCTGTCAAGCACCTTCCACGTTCGTTATCAACCCTTGTATGTCCCCACTGCTGGGGCACAGGTCTATTCCTGCATCGCAGGAAGGTTAGGTCATACTCCACCACGGAGGCCAAGTCCGGATTGGTGGAGGATTGTAAGACAGTGGCGGGCCTTACTGTCAGAAGTATTCAAGCCGCCCATAAGGCCTCTGACATGGCTTAACGACTGCCATTATATGACAGCCGGCACCAACGGCTTAGCGTGCCTTAAATGCACCTAAAACAAATAAATTAAAAAGTTGTTGATCATTCAGCATACGTTTTCAGATTACTGGAGCTGGAGGACCAACTTCAAGCTAAGTCCAGCGCTGGAAAGGCCGCAAATATAACAAGGAACGGTCTAGACTTCGACAGGACTTACACCTGGGAAGAGGTCAGTTTCAAATTTTATTTACGAATCGCACGTGTCTTATCTTAAAAAAATTTTACTTGAAATTGAAAATTCTTAGTTAACATAACATAGCATAACATTAACACACTGGCACATACATTGGTTAAGGTTATAATATTTTTTTTTTTAAATAAATCTTTTTGGTTCGTTAGCAACCCTTGTATGTCCCCACTGCTGGGGCACGGGTCTTTTCCTGCATCGCAGGAAGGTTAGGCCATACTCCACCACGGGGGCCAAGTCCGGGTTGGTGGAGGATTGTAAGACTGTGGCGGGCCTTACTGTCAGAAGTTGTCAAGCCGCCCATAAGGCCTCTGACATGGCTTGACGACTTAGCGTGCCTTGCAAAGCACGGAAGCGCTCGGAAAAATGCCACTAGCAGTAGTCACGGGACGCTCACCCATCCTGTGCCTGACCGCGCCTGTTGTTGCTTAACCAAGTGATTGATTCCAATCACTCGGTTCGCCTATGCCACGAGCGTTTAACTTCAAATCTTTTTGGTTAAGTTACTGAATTTATTAATACGATTGGATGAATGAATGATTTATTGCCGTAAACATATGCTTATATAACCATAGTAATTAAATAAAGTGGCGAAACGAGTGAGTGGATTCCATCACTTGGGTTAAGCAAGAACAGGCACGGTCAGGTACAGAATGGGTGACCCTCCCGTAACTACCGCTAGTGGCATTTTTCCGAGCGCTTCCATGCTTCGCAAGGCACGTTAAGTCGTTGGTGCCGGCTGTCATATAATGGCAGTCGTTAAGCCATGTCAGAGCCCGTATTTGCGGCTTGATAACTTCTGACAATAAGGCCCGCCACTGTCTTACAATCCTTCGCCAACCCGAACTTGGCCCCCATGGTGGAGTATGGCCTAACTTTCCTGCGATGCAGGAAGAGACCCGTGCCCCAACATTAGGGACATACAAGGGTTGATAATGACATACATTGCTTCTGGCCCCACACTAGGGTGCCCTGTGTCGTGGGTACCAGAAACAGCGATATCACAAACATGTAAACATTCAAGACCAGGGGTTTTTTTAGTCCCTAGCCGGGGATCGAACCCGGGACCTCTTGCATGGTAGGTAGATGTTCTATCCCTTCGCCACAGAGGTAGCCTTACGTAGCCTGCCCAGTTCCATTTCAGCTTCTGGCAAGTCCCGGGTTCTCGCAGGTAGATGCGCTACCGCTTCGCTACAGAGTTCATAAACGTACCTACTTCAATCTTCATGATTTTCCTTCACCGTTAGAGAGTGGTTTTCGCTACATCGTCACCAATTGACCTGCGTAACTTTAAAAACAAAGTCATTGGTATATGCTGGGATTCAAACCCATAACCTCCCGAAGCGTTCCAGGGATCTAGCACTGCGCTGCTCCAATAAATACTTTTGAGTATGTCCTGTCTGTCTCTTAAGTCTAGGTTAAAGGTAAAAATGTACCGCAAACAATAAGCACATAAATACACTTGTTATTAATTCGCATTAATATCCCAGTATCTAAATAGCTCTAACTTTTAAATAAGTATCATGTTTTTATAGGTAAGACAGCCTAGTAAAAATGTTATATGTTTAAGCTACTATGGTACACTTGTTTACTGTATCAAGCGTGTACTATAATTGTAAACTTATAAATAAAGAAATCTGAAAATAAATCAATCAATCAAATCACCTCGCTGCTCCACGCACTCACCACTGTACTATACACACCCACGGTTTTTGGTACACTAACAAGCCCCGTTAATCTACTGTTAACAGCTGTAAGTTGGCCAAAGTGCATTTGAGGCACGAAAACATACGAAAAAAACATTTAAACAGGTGTCAACCATAGATTAACAGATTGTTAATGTACGAGAAACTGTGGGTAAATCCACTATGACCTTACAATTAACACTAGCGCCAGTTAAGTCTTGTCAGGTTTTTAGTTTCCAATAATTTGCTTTCCTTGTTATTTCCTTGAATTTCTCTTTTTCGACTTTTAGGTTTATTTTATTCGACTAATTTTCCATACAAAAGAAATGATAATATTCTTCTGTATTTCTGAATTGAAAAACAACATTCTCTTTAATTTCAGATTGACGCCTATATAGATACTTTGGGTGAAAACTATCCCAATGTCGTGACTGTTGTCAACGCCGGTGACAGTTTCGAAGGCAGACCAATCAAGTATCTAAAGATCTCTACCACTAACTTCGAGGTATGTTTTAAAAGGCAAAATACGCGTATTATAATTACCTCTCTCAGTAATAGTCACATTGACCTCTGAGATGATTTATGCAGCGGCCAGCGGCATCTTCACTCACACTAGCTGAATGAAGGGACAACTCGAACGGTGCAGTGAATGGGACATAGTTTTAGACGGTATAGGCTTGCCTTGCATCTATGCCATCCTGACAACTTAGTCAGCCTAACCCATAGGAAAGACTAGTCAATACGTGCGGATGTCTTCGCCGCCGCTGTCTCCTTCGCCGTTAGCATGTTGTTTTGCAAATTAAGTACCTAATATAGTAAGTAAATTAAATTAAGGCGGAGTTTAGGGCGGGCGTCATTAATGGGTCACCACCATTCTCTTGCGAGTCGAAAGTTAGAGACTCGCGGCCGACGAATTGGGAATTAGTGCGGGGGGCAGGGTCTTGGAAGATATATAAATATTCATGGACATATTACACAGTTTATGTTACACCAATATTACACCGTTAGCCCCATAGTAAGTACAACTAAATGACTTGTGTTACAGATGCTAACTCGACCATAGGCTTAATACAATAAATACATAGATAAAATCCAAGACCCGAGACAAACTAGAAAAGTTCGTCTCCTAGTTTGACCCGGCCGGGGATCGAACCCGAGTCCTTCGGTTTTACAGTCAACGTGCCAAACCGCTGCGCCACCGAGGCCGAAATAGATAGTGCGACAATGCAGGGCCCAAGGTCCGAAACACCGAGCGAACAAATGGCGGATGAACCTCCCGTGACCTGCCACAGCCACCTCCAGAAGCTAGACTTGTTAGGTGTACTAGAAATTAAAATCTTAAGTATAAGTTTTACTAAAAAAAAACGTGCAGAACCAAAAGCAGCTCAGCCTAGATGCATCCTTTTCAAGGCATTTTTCTAGAAGCTGTACATGCCCATTTATTGTTTCGGCTTAACAAACACATGACGATTATAATGGTTACCTTACCGTTGAAGACTGGCTCTGAAATTATATCATTGGACATAGCTTTAGTCTCGTCCAGATCCATAAGACCAAGTTTAACTTGTAGGTAACGTTTATTAAAAAATCATTTTGATTAGGATTTTTAATCATAATCCTCTCAGTCCTGACCTTGAAAATAACATTAAAACTATCGTCAAGATTGGAAAAGGTCAAGTATCCGGTGGCACCTTCACTCACACTAGTTAGGACTATGCGGACGCTGCAGTGCCTTACCGGCCTATCACCGAGAGTTAAACTCTGAGGTACAGGAATAGCACCTGGAGTAGTATTTATTCAGATTTGTTAGTGTTTGTTAATGATTATAATAATTAAAACAGTTTTTATACGGATTTATGCTCGTTTATTACATTTTTACAATTTTCCGACATTTCGGCACTTTTTCAGGTGCCGTGGTCCCGGATGGTCATCCGTATAAAAACAGTTTCAATTACGTCTACTGCTCGTGTTAACCTTAGCAAATACTATAATGATTATATTATTTTGTTTCAGGACACCAGCAAGCCCATTGTTTACATGCAGTCGCTGCTACACGCTCGCGAATGGATTACACAGGCTGCTACCCTCTACGCCATCCATAAGCTGGTGATTGACGTCAGCTCTGACGAGCAGGACCTGCTGAACAATGTCGACTGGATCATCCTACCTATTGCCAATCCCGATGGCTTCCATCACACTCATGAAAGTGTAAGGCCTTCTATTAGTTTAGGATTACCTTTACACCGTATGAGGATGGCATGGCGCTTCAATCTTAGCACTGTCCTGTGGAAAGTTAGAAATAATCTGTGGAACTCGTTCAACTCATTATTAGATTAAAGTAAGCCGCGTAAGGTTGTAGAGTCAACACCAACTGCACTGCACCAGTATTATAACGGATGCTATGTAGAAAATATATGTTTGAGTGCAAGTGAGGTTTTGAGACAAGCCCTAAATAGATTAAAGAACATTTAACGAGCAACGGAATCGATGAGAGCGTTGCTGCGACGTGTTACTATGATAGTAAGATGGCTATTATTAAAGGCAATGGAATTTATTTGGCTCCAATTGGAAGAGCGCTTCCACGGATAGCCAGAGGTCGCGGGTTCAAATCCCGGCATGGGTGGAATTCTTAGGCTCTAATTTGGTTTTTAAAATTGTCCTTAGCACGAGTTAGTGCATTAAAAAGAATTTAATTCTATTGGAAAGCAAAACTTTTTTACAATTCTTAGAGTACTAGTTCCGCACAGAAGATAACGATTTTTGTTGTTAGTCAGTACATCACAGGCTATTGCAAATCTTCATTTTGTCCGCAGGCTCGATACTGGCGCAAGAATCGCGCCACTGGCTACATGATCGGTAACTTCTGCATGGGGGTGGACCTGAATCGCAACTTTGACATCTTCTGGTCTACGGCTTCCAGCGCAAACGTCTGCACGGACACTTTCCATGGTAGCAGTGGATTCTCTGAACCAGAGACCTCCGTCATTAGAGACATCTTGGACCAATACGCCAACAGAATGGAGCTCTTCTTGGACATTCACAGCTTCGGCAGCTGGCTTCTCTATGGTTACGGGGACGGTAGCTTCCCACCCAACGCTCTGACTATCAACTTAGTCGGCGTGCAGATGGCTCAGGCTATCGACGCTGTCAAGGTTGATTACAACCCTAATTACATAGTTGGTAATGTTGCCTTGATCTTGTATCAAGCGTCCGGGAGTGCTATGGACTACGCCATGAATCGTGGCGTCCCACTGACTTATACCTTCGAGTTGCCCGGGTATAGATTTGGAGGAGGTTCGATATTTGGATTCTTAGTTGATCCTGAATTCATCGAGCAAGCTGGATACGAAACTTGGCAAGGAATCAAGGTTGCTGCTCGGTACGTTAATGCCAATTACGCAGGCCCGAGGACGGTGTAGACTGTTTATAAATTAAAGTAAATTATTGTTTTTCACGATACTGTCTTTTTTATCGTAATTAGTGAAATCCTGACTTGTTAAGTATTATATGGCCTCAATAAAACTTTAGTTTATTGCAAATATATCATAAGCATGGTATCAGTTGATAAAACTACATTGGATTAGATAATTGGAATTGATAAAATATTTATTCAAAAATGTTTATTGATTTTTCTAAATGTATGTATCAGCCTATCAGCTTATATTAGAAATATTTTCATGTACTGTAAGTGGTGGAGTATGGCGTTAACTTCCTGCAATGCAAGAAGATACCCCGTGCCCCAGCAGTGAGGACATACAAAGGGTTGATACCAAGTAATTCTCAATAAGGGTGCGGCGACACTTAAGGCTGTGTTATTATTATGATTGTAAAAGAAGTAGTATAGTTTGAAAAATGTGGTCTATAGCAGTATTAGAAAATGATATTAACTATTCGACATACATTCTTGCCTAATCGCTCAGAATTATAATTATAGCAAACAAAATTGAATTACAAGACCGCGAACGCATTTACGAAATCACCAATCAACCGCAATCAAGTAAATTCTTGATTGCGGTTGGAGTTGGTTGGATTGGAGGCTCCGCGCGGCGCCCGGTCGCATTCGCACGCACTGTTACGTTACGCGTTGTGAATAATTGTTTTAAATACATTACGATGGCTAAATCGACACTAGACGCATTGGAAAAGCTTTTTGTAAAGTTTATTACACCGATAGACCAAAAGGTTTCCACAGTGATGAAGGAACTCAAGAAATTGGAAGAGAAAATCAACAAACTTGAGACGAATAAACAGCTGATCTCGAGAGGCGAGGGTAGTTGCAACAGCGCTGCTACAGTGACTCCGAAACCGGCGACAAGTATGTGTGCAAAACCAACACCCATAGCACGGCCCGAAGCAAACACTCCTACGCTCACATACGCATCCTCCGCGGCCGCAGCCACCCCACCGTCGACCTCGTCTGCCCCCGCCACCTCGGGCCGCCCCCCGGCAGCGCCCGCGCAAGCAAGCGCCGCTCCCACTCCCGAGACGACGCAGACACACAGTCGAGTCATTCGGCCGGCGGCCACGCCAGCGACCACTTTACATGGCAAACCGCTGTCCGACGTTCCCCTAGCCGTGAGAACGTATGACGAATGCGACAAAAACAAATGGCAAACTGTCCAACACAAGACAAAGCGACCTTCCCGACAGCGCGCCGTCATTACTGGTAAAGGATCGGCCGATGATGATATACAAACAGTAGAACGAGTACGCAAAATACACGGTTGTTTTTTCAAGCCAGAAACATCGCCGGAGTCTATAACCACGTACATGACTAAAAAGAACCCCAGCGGGGTATATCACGCAAATAAGCTGAAGCTCCCACACAGTCACTACTCGTCTTTTGAAATCAGCGTCCCCTCTAGTCAGTTCGAGTTCTTCATGTCAGGTGAGAATTGGCCCACTGGTACCGAGATTAGCGAGTGGTTTCGCCGCAGCGGCGGACCCGCGAAAGGCGCGTCCACCCAGAGGTCCCGTCGCGGAAATAGGAAGACCCCGCGTCACCGCGACTGCGCCGGCGGCGGTAGCACCGGCGGCGGCAGCAGCCCTGCAGCCCCCCCTACCTCAGTACGCGCAACAAGACCCGCGACCCGAGCGTAATAGAAATCGACTAACCATTTGTCATCTAAATATTAGGAGTTTAGGTAGTAAAACAAGAAAACTTGAAGTGCTGTTGACGAATGAGTTAACCTGCGATATATTTATTATGACTGAACATTGGCTAAAAAGCCACGAAATACTGTCTGTTACACTAAATAATTATAATCTTTTGTCGAATTATTGTAGACCGACTATCGCCCACGGTGGTAGTTGTATATATGTAAGAAATGGCATTAAAGCAATTAATAGACAAGAATACTGCGACCTCTCAAAGGAGCAACTATTCGATGTATGTGCCGTACAGCTCGTTACAAATAATATTATCGTGATTGGTGTATACCACTCGAACTTAACCGATGACGCGGAGTTTCTCAAATTATTTGAAAACCTTCTAACGAAGGTGAGTAACGAAAGCTGTTATGCAATAATAATGGGTGATATTAACATTAATTTATTAAAAAATACTAGCCATAAGAAGGAACTTATTGATATATTATCTAGTCATAACTTCTCTCAACTTATCAAATACGCAACCCGGGTAGAAGGTGACAGCGCCACGTTACTAGACCATGTGTACACGAACCTTCCCGAGGAACGAGTTGTGAACGTCACGGGCATCACCACCCACCTTAGCGACCACGACGCTCAGCGTCTTGTCGTTGTAGGAGAGATCGTACCACCGCGACAGCACGTACCGAGGCGATCTTTAACGGCGGCAAATAAATTAAATTTTGAAATTGCGCTCGAGTCGATTGACTGGGATACCGTATTGAATCAGTTAGGTAATGATTGTAATGCATTGGCTGATGCGATATTAAACAAAATAACCGGCAATTTCAACATACACTTTCCAATTAAGTATCAACCTAACAACACAAATAAACAGTCTTGGGTTGATGAAGAGGTTCGAAATTTAAAAGATCTTTTGTTTGACATAATTCATGTTAAAAACACATTTCCCGAAAACTCAGATGTTAATGCGCTAGCAGAACTCTATTCTAAAAAATACAATAGTTTATTAAAAGAAAAACGGACATTTTTCTACACAGAAACTATTCGAAACCACCCAAATAAAATGAAATGTATGTGGAACATAGTCAGTGCGGAGCTGGGTCGGAGCCGCCGCGAAAACGTTGACTACACAGACCTGGTGCGGGAATCAAACGGACTACCCTTTAGCACAAAACAGAGGCTAGTGGACACTATGAACCTCGAGTTCGCGACCGCCGCAAACAAGTGTGGAGCACCAGCGGCCGACGTCGTCCGTGCATCGTCCGCCTTGAGTGCGCACAGAGACATGTGCGATATGTCGCTACGCCTGGTGCCTTTCTCCCCGTACGAAATAATTACGATTGTAAGTAAACAGATAGCACCAAAAAACAGTACAGACTTGTACGGGATATCTGCAAAATTACTACGAGTCGTCGCTAAAGCGCTCGCACACGTAATAGCGCGCCTTTTCAATACCTGTATGAGAAAAGGAGTATACCCGAAGTCACTCAAACGAGTTAAGGTTTCCCCACTCTATAAAGGAAAAGGTAAAAAAACGGAGATGAAATCCTACCGGCCGATCTCATTGGTCCCTGCCGTAAGTAAGATCTTGGAGGTAGGCCTAAATGCCAGGCTTCTGTCCTTCATTGGGAAACGCGAAATATTTTCAGACAGACAGTTTGCGTACAGAACTGGCCGCACCACCACAGATTTGGTGCGGGAGGTGGTATGGCATGTGTTGAATGCACGAGAGTCTGGTCTTTGCGTGGCGTTGCTATGCTGTGACCTCTCGCGTGCGTTCGACACTGCCGATCACCAACTGATCGCTAAGAAGCTCAGTTTCTGCGGCATTCGCGGCCCAGTGCTGTCCTCGCTGTCTTCATTTATGTCAGACCGTACTCAAACCGTGGTTGGCGAGAGAGGTCGCCTCAAATCAGTGGAGCTAACAAACACCATAGGCGTCCCACAGGGTTCATGCCTGTCAAATACCCTGTTTAGTATATTGCTAAACGACCTTCCCGCCTCAATAAGCAACGCTGAAATTTACATGTACGCGGACGACGTGGCCGCCATAGTTACAGCACCTACTAAACATACACTTGAACAAAAATTAAACACAGTTGTTCATAAACTAGAACAGTGGTTCAGGTCAAACGGCTTGGCTCTGAATAGAGACAAAACCTGTGTTCTACCATTCCTGTTAAATGGTCATATCCCACCGCACTATAATGTGACCGCTGGGGACACCACGCTTCAGATGGTGACCACCACCAAATTACTGGGTTTTCACATCGATAGTGGCTTAACTTGGGAGACCCATATAAACGAGCTCTGCTCAAAGCTAAGCCGAAACTGTTTCGCCCTGCGGCGCCTCGCCGATACCGCGGCCCGTAATGTTGTAGTACAATGCTACCACGCAACTATACATAGCTCCATCACGTATGGTGTAGAGCTGTGGGCTCGAGCCGCGGACGTCGATAGAGCCTTTTCTATACAAAAGCGAGCAGTCCGGGCCATTGTGGGTATATCCGATGATGAGTCATGCAGAGATCTCTTCAGGGAGCTTAACATTATGCCACTCCCCTGCGAGCTGATATGTCACGTGGCACTGTTCACACACAATAACATTAATAAATTCCAACTCAGAGGCAAAAACGCATCCCACCCGATGCTCCGCAGCAACAAGCTTTCCCATCTCCTCGCGACGCCTGATCACAAACTCTGTAAATCGGAGAGGTCCGTGTACATAATGGGCCCAGCAGTCTACAATAGACTGCCAAACTCTATTAAAAAAGACAGCACCTCCTACAATCAATTTAAAATCAAATTAAGAAAGTGGCTATTAGTAAATACCTTTTACAGCTATAAAGAATTTCTTTGTATGCCAATAGTCATGTAAATTTAAGAATAAATGCAACTGAACTAAGTATATTTAATAACGTATTTTTTACACATATGTTTTTAAATATTATATAATGTATTTCTTTTTTTGAACATAGACATTAAATAATATTATTATAATCATAATATTAAGATGTATGACATGTAACTCTTAATAGGTTATCAATAAATTATCTGTATCTGTATCTGTATCTGTATCTTGTTTTATAGCAAAATTTTCAGGAAGGAAATTTTAATTTTATGAAAGAAAGCAGGGGATAGAGAGACACTTATTCCAGTTTACAAGTTTGAAAACGATTTCCTTATTGGTTGACAATTTATTCAGTAAGAAACAATTTTTACATGTTTTTCGTACATTTTGGCCTTTCTCACACATTTGTTTAATTTTGAATATAGTACTAACGAATTCTTTTAAAACTCATTACTTAGGTAGATAGTATATATATATTTTTTCTTTGGTTAAAGCAAACCAGCCGGAATTTTGGCGATAAAATGTCACAATTTGACAATTAATGTTCAGGAAAGTCGTGATTCTAAACATTCTAAACGCGCGACTCGCGTCGTTATACTTCCCAGACAGTTTTGTGTGATATTAAACAGGGGAAATGGCTTGCAAGCATTTTAAACCTCAGCGATTAGAAATCTCAAGCGAGACTCTGGAACTCTTGACAGGGACGCAAATCGACAAGAGACTTCAGATCGCTTGGCGCTCAAGAAGCAAATACGACGAGAGCTGAGCCGTTTCAATACAGGAGGGGATTGAAAAAAATATGGGTTCCGAAGTATTTTAACAAAATCTTTTGGGAGATTAAACACGCTCTTAGACAGCTCAAGTACTATAAATTACCACTTCGGGGCGACTGAATGTTGCAGGCAAGGACGTCTTAGACGAGCTTTAACTGTACATTGCACGGCTACTTTACAATGGCACAGTACCAAAGACGTGGTCACTTAAATAGTGGTGTCGATTGGAAATATTATAGACGTGACTTAGTCACGTCTACAAGCTGACGCAATGAGTTCCATCACCCAGAACCGCCTAATTTTCGAAAACCCTGTAGAACTAGACCACATCATACACCCAGTGAGGTAGATAATATAGGTACAGTACAGCACATTGATTATGTAACTTTCCACGTATAAACCTATGTAGAAACAAAATATATACTGGACTTTGTCATACAATTATGTGGCTCAATATCACTATCACGTACCAGATATCCACTGAAATCGGTGTCCACTATATGCGATTCATATTACAGTCTATTTATTCTAACTTGTCCAATTTAGTAAACAAGATTCTACCCTTAAACTTTTTAGTCCAAAACTGCCATATTTCCATAAATGAAGTCACCTGGAACACTCTTTTAGATAACACGCTACCAATTTTATAAACATAGTTCATGGTAGTTCATGAATTTGCGAGAAAATGTCTAGTTTAGGCATCTAATCTCAATTTTAAGGTTAGAATCTTGTTTACTAAATTGTAAGAATAAATTAAGACAAGTAAGAATAAATAGACTGTACGCTTCATATTTTTACGGCAGAGCTTAGAAAACTTTTCGCTCTCACGCACAGATGTACGTGAAAAGTTACTTCAAGGCGCAGATGCACCGTCAAAAATAGACGCCGTAAGAAAGGTGGATTGGGCTGTTCTCAAAAAATTGTGTCTTACTTGGCTATTTGTCAAAGCCTAAAAATGTGTATATCGTTGGGCTAACGATCTGAGACAGATTACTAGTAACGTCTGGATGAGGATGGCCGATGGCAGTGTTAAGGCCTGCGCAAACGAGGGACTTTTGTCCCTGGGGACAAAAGTCCCTGAATCGTAAAAAATGTCATCCGAGTACCTGTCGCCGACTCAACGCCTACGATGTGCGGTCGTTTGTTCCCTGGAAATTGAGTGAAGCGTACGCCATGGTAGCAAATATTCTGAGATTACATTGTGTTGTAATTTACATGAAGTTGAAAAAGAAAAGGGGTTTTAAAAGAAAACACCGAACTTTTGTACAGTCCGATTTCTTGATGTCCTCGGTAACTTAAGGGACTATTTGTACGGGGTACTTTTAGTCCTTCGTGTGCGTTATTCGATACAAAATATAAGATATCTATATTGAAGGACAAAAAAGTACCCGTGGAATAGTCTGAAAAAACCTCCAAAATCTCATAATACCTTTATATCTTCCCAAGCGTCGTTCGGTTCGCATAGTTAACTCTGCCATTCCTAGTCTGTGCAAACAGGCAAATCATTACAGCGGTTGTTTTGATCTGTTTAATGGAAAAATTTGGATGTTACAGAAAATATACGTGTGTCTGACCGCAACACTTGTTTTCCGCACTTTTATAAGACATTAAACTAATGCTTTGACATTTAAAGTTATTAATGGTAATCATCAAATCTTATTAGATCTACGTAAAGGTGGCAACTGATGTATTTGGTTAAAGATGACTTTAAAAACATATTTAGAGGCTAAAAATTTCACCCATGCCGGGATTCGAACCCGCAACCTCTGGCTATCCGTGCCAGCGCTCTACCAATTGAGCCAATGGGCGACTCACGGCATCAGTGAAATTTCAAACCTCTTTACACTATTCTCTGTATTACGTACAGGTAGCGACATCTGACTTAGGCAAATTGCATTACTTACAGCCCCGACTACCTATTTTGCAGTTAGGTTTTAACATCGGAACGATTTCACTGTACCACATGATTATACTATTTTTATTTTTAATGCACTAACCCGTGCTAAGGAACAAATTTAAAAACCTATTTAGAGGCCAAAAATGTCACCCATGCCGGGATTCGAACCCGCAACCTCTGGCTATCCGTGCCAGCGCTCTACCAATTGAGCCAATGGGCGACTCACGGCATCAATGAAATTTCGAACCTCTTTACACTATTCTCTGTATTACGTACAGGCAGCGACATCTGACTTAAGCAAATTGCATCACTTACAGCCCCGACTACCTACTTTGCAGTTAGGCTTTAACATCAGAACAATATCACTGTACCACATGATTATACTATTTTTATTTTTAATGCACTAACCCGTGCTAAGGAACAAATTTAAAAACCTATTTAGAGGCTAAAAATTTCACCCATGCCGGGATTCGAACCCGCAACCTCTGGCTATCCATGGTTAAGATGACTTGAGAAAAAATGGTCAGAGTGGAGTTTTTTTTCCGCTGTCTTTTTCTCCACTACAATACGGCCCGAAGGCAGCTTACATTTTAAATTGTACATTGACATTCAGCAAACAGAATGTGAATTCTTTACGCTTTATCAATACATCTCATACGTTAAAAAATGCATGCGATGTTTAGCTTAAATTAGTTTTTGCATCACTCAACCTAGATTAAACATCGCAGGACTCAACCTAGATTAAAGTTACTCGTTACTCTTAAGTATAATACGAAACGTACATTTAATAAAATAAAACTAAAAACAATTTGATGATCGTTTTCAAATAAACCCTGTGCAATGGAAAGAGAAATAAATGTTATGATGTTTTATTATGTAAATTTACAAGTGTGTCACTTTATAATTTGATATATCATCAATCGATCAATTAATAATGTCCAGATAACAATTAACACCAGATATAATGTAGATACGAATTAAAACTTCACACCATTAGCATAGGAATTTTAAAACTGTGTTGACATGAGAAAGATGTGTAATTTGATAAATATTTTAGTGTCGTGTATTCTGCTTTCATTCGTTGAGGCAAAAAATGAACTGTACTCAGGGTAAGTCATAATTTGATCTTTCGACATTAGAGAGAGAGAGAGAGAGAGAGAGAGAGACATTTATTTGCAGCCACAAAGATACAATACACATAACACAATGTAACACGATATTATAATAATACAGACAAATAATAAAAGAAAGAACAAAGAAAAATATAATAAAACAAAGAATACGATTTAAAACAAACATTTAGAATTTAGAAGGCATTGTATCTCCGCAGCCACAAACAGGTAGCTGACTCAGCATTTGCTGCAGGCTGGGCCTGCAACACTGAAAAGTTAAAGTAAATGGGTAATTTATTTGGTTAATGTTAGAACGGAATCTGTAAATCATTCATACGAGTACATACAAGTAAAACATGTTAGTAATAGTTACTGATGCTGTTTAACAGTATACTTTATTGTATACAAAGAAAAAATCAAAGCCTACACCATCTATAAAACCATGTCCCAAGCACTACAGCGTCGGAGTGGTCCCTCCACCCATCTAGTGTTAGTGAAGATACCATTGGACGCTGTATAAATCATCTCATTAAGTAGATGCAAAAAAGGCCAATATTATTATTATTACAAAGAAAAAAATATTTTCATAAGATATGCTGTTAGTGATCGATTGATCGCATAGCCTTGGAAACGGAGATGAGTAGGTCATGTTCGTTCTATAGAGAACAGAATATAGAATTGCAAGTAAGCTTCACGAGTGGTATCAAGTCCTAAACGTAAAACCCTATCTTATAACATCGACATAGTTCAAAAAGGTGGTAACGAACAGCATAGAGCAGAAGCTACTAGAATACATAATATTGTCTAAGAGCGAATATTGATGGACTGATGATTATGGTACTTATATTCTAACACAAAAACATTATTTTGTGATTCCAGAAATAAGGTGTATAATGTAAAATTTTCCAAACAAGAGCAACAAGACAGGATAGATGAGTTAAAGAACGACATCGTAGAGTTTATAAGAATACCGTCTTTTGGTAAGAGCATTATTGGCAGAGCCATAGTTCCAGCTTCACAGATGGACTGGTTTGAAGACAGGTTAAGAGATCTGGACATTGAAAAAGATATTTACATTGAAGATTTGCATGAGTAAGTACAGTGTTTGATGATAATATCATATTCCAGTACTTAAGTCTTTATTTTATCTTAGCTATGGTGAAAAATTAAATATTCCAAACATTTTTCTTAAAAAAAATTGGATTTAAAGTAGAAAAAATATAACACTATATATTTTGTCCACAATTATGTATATCACGCAAGGCATAGTAATTTCTTTGTTTATAGGGAAAGCCCGGGTGAAATAAAACGAACTAATGCTCACTTGCAACACCTTCTAAGCTGAGACTTGAGTAGGTATACTAATTCAACTAATATTCTTCATTCAAAAGTCGATGTACAGAAGTGGTTTAAGACGGCCCAAGATGCGCAAGGTCCTTTCAAGTTTAATAAACCTGAGATGTTGTGGAGAAGTGGTACAAGTAGGTCCAAGATACGCAAGGTTGTTTTAAGTTCAATAACCCTGAGCTCGTAAAAATGGATAGAATAACTAAATAAAATTTGCTACTGAATAGTTATAACTATCTCCATCACACGACACCCTAATAGCTCCTCTTAAGCCGCAGCAAGTGGAGATCTTTTATAAACACTTTTATGTCCCTAATGAGGGCAATATAATATGACACGTAAAAACATATCCGTTACAAGAGCTCTGTGCGACCTGATTCAATAGATAAATAATATTATCAAACATTACCCAATCATGTTTTATATCACATCACAGATTATCAATGAAGATTGTGTATGCAGTTCAATAAAAAAAGTATGGTACTGTCGACAATATTATGATTTTTTACATAAATGCAGAGTGCATTTATCGTTACGCTACTTTGCACAAAAATGTATCTCCCGTTCTTATCTCCCGGCTCCGAAATGGTTGACCTTGTTTCATGAAATAACTGATTAAGTGAGTTTTTAATTTCCAGGTATTTACTGCAAAAAGACAATTCAAGTGAAAGAAATTATTTAAGAAATTTTGATTTCACTGGATATTATCGATATGAAGCTGTAAGTAAATAAGTCTTAATATTGTGTCTTACTTTTTCTTCCTCAACTTTTACCCTAATCTTGTCCAGTATCTTAGCCGCATGAGAAATGTATTATTATTAATAATATCCGGACTTGGCCCCCATGGTGGAGTATGGCCTAACCTTCCTGCGATGCACGAAGAGACCCGTGCCCCAGCAGTGGGGATATACAAGGGTTGATATCGATCGATCGATTTATAATATTATTCCAGTGAAAATGTGACAAACGAATTTAAGCATGTAATAATTTCAGATACTAGAATATTTGATATCTCTTCAAAACTCAACAAATCTGATAGAAGTGGTCGAATACGGTGACACTGATGAAGGAAATCCTCTTGTTTACGTCAAAGTAGCAAGAGCCAATGAGACAGTAGAAAAACCCGTGATAATAGTGGAAGCCGGTATAAATCCTAGTCAATGGATAACTATACCAGCTGCTATCAGTGTTATTAATAGACTGATTGACTCAAACCAGGCACCATATTTGGACAATTTCGACTGGATTGTTATACCCGTTGCTAATCCAGATGGCTATGAATATACCCACACTGATGTAAGTATGGAAAATTACTATGTAAAGCACTAGATAATCTGTAATAACCTGGCAATGCTACCACATTTTGTATATATAACATAACATTTACATACAAGCATTGCTTCTGGCCCCACACTAGGATACCCTGTGTCGTGGAAACCAGAAGCAACGACATCACAAACATGTAAACACCCAAGACCTGAAGTTTTTTTATATCCAGCCGGGGTTGGAACCCGGAACCTCTTGCCTGGTAGGCAGATGCGCTACCGCTGCGCCACAGAGGCCAGCACGAGTATATTGTAACGTTGTACGTTAGGTATCTTATTTAACATTGAAATATTAAAACTACTATTATCTAAATAAATCCTTATAATCCTTCCTATTATGTGCTAAGGGGCTGAAACTACCGCCAAGAGTGGAATAAAATCATAACTTGCTTTATAAAAGTTTTTTTTTTCAATAAGTAAACATATAAATCTTAATATCTGTGATAACTATTTCTATAACAAATAGCTTAGAATGCACAATTAATATCCTAGGACTTTAATCGATTTCCGCTAAAACTTAAAGTGCCAGATTGTTGATCGTAGGTTCAAGACTGTAGGTTCTAAAAATAATTAACATAACATAACATTTACATACAGGCACATACATTGATTCTGGTCCCACACTAGGATACCCTGTATCGTGGGAACCAGAAACAACGACATCACAAACATGTAAACATCCAAGACCTGGGTTTTTTTTTTGTTCCCAGCCGGGGATCGAACCCGGGACCTCTGTGGACCTCAGTTGTTACAATTGTTAAGATTTCTCATGTTCACTTGTAGATAATAACGTATAATATATAATACATACAAGTTTGATTCTTATTCCATCCATTGGTAGCGCTAATTAACATCCTGAACCACCAAAGTACGACGTAACACTATCCAAACTAAGGCGATTTCTTAGAACCAACTACAGTGCGAATCAAACTCATGACCCTTATCTTGGTAGACAAGCGTGCTACCGCTGGTTTGTTTCTCTCTTAGGCCATGTTTCAATAGATTTAATTATGATTTCACTATTTTCAGCTGCGACTTTGGTCAAAAAACCTGAGCCTCAGGAGCAACCTTGGTTTCATCTGTCCAGGAGTGAATGTCAATCGTAACTTTGACCTAGAATGGCAAAGATCAGGCTCCAGCTCTACCCCCTGTAGCCATCTTTATGCGGGGATAGAGCCTTTCTCTGAAATCGAAAGCCAAATGCTTAGAGACATCATAAACGAGTATGGACAAAGAACAAGGCTATACATTTCCATCCAAAATAATGGACCGTTCATTTCATACCCTTGGCAGTATGAAAGAGCAGCCAGTGGTATGTTCAGGCAGCACCATTTACTGGGAATGGAGATGGTTGCTGGTTTGGAAGCTACTGATTACATCCTTGGAGTAGGCTCGTTGATGTTAGAAGATCGAGCGTCTGGTACCAGCAGTGATTTTGCACAAAGGAAAGGTATTTTGTACTCGTTCAATGTGAATATTAGACAAGATGAAGACGATGGTGTTATTATACCCGAGAGTCAGATTTTGAGTGCAGCAGATGATATTTGGAGAGCTATTGCTGTAGCTGCTGAGTATTTTTTTTAAATAGATTACATCGCCTAAACTGTGAATTATTTAAAAAAAAACTATTTAGAGGCCAAAAATTCCACCCATGCCGGGACTCAGACCCGCGACCTCTGGCTAACCGTGCCAGCGCTCTCCCAACTGAGCTAATGGGCGATTCACTGGCATCGGTGAAATTTCGAACCTACATCTACAAGCTTTACATCTACCTACAAGCAACATCTGGCTGAAGTAATTTGCATTACTTGCAGCCCCAAGTGAATGAATGATTGTGAATGATTTTTTCCCTCTAACTGGATTCTTAGCATTACAGTAAATTTGCAAATATATCGACGTTTGCGTGTATAAATATAGACATTTGTGTTGCAATGAGCGCATGCTATTAGTATTACCAATTATTGCTCTAACTTTTGTTTGACCTACCTACGGCAGAGTCAAAAGAAAATATTTTAGCAGTGTATCTAAGAAGAAGAAAAACATTTATTTAACGCCACATAGACATACAAAATTTGACAGAAAAGGAAAAAACGGAAAAGAAAGCAGAAGTAAAACAAAAGCAGAAGAAAAGACGAACTACAGATGAATGACATGAACATAAATTCCAACGATACACAGTATGTCGATGCAGCGGAAAAAAGGCCTCATGCTCAGTATAAGCTGAGGGTTTGCACCCACAACACTGATTTTCAGCAAGGGCCTATCTATTATCTATGTATAATATGGTCACGATATCCGTGTACCCTACTCGATGACATAAGCGAGCCGATAAGCGACTTACAAAACCAAATTATCAAGACAAGACGCCTATCGACCTCGGTGGCGCAGCGGTTTAGCACGCTGACTGTAAAACGGAAGATCTCGGGTTCGATCCCCGGCCGGGTCAAACTAGGAAACGAACTTTTCTAGGTTGTCTCGGGTCTTGGATGTTATCTATGTATTTATTGTATTAAATCTATCGTCGAGTTAGCAACTATAACACAAGTCATTAAGTTGTACTTAGTATAGGACTAACGAGATCTGTGTAATATGTCCATGAATATTTATTTATTATTATTATTATCGACAACGCACTTATCCGTTGGCTCGGTAACTTAGAAAGAATGGGAGAGGATAAGGCAGCAAGCAAGAGAACATATCTGAGGTTACCAAGCGGCCTAAGACTGGTTGACCGCCCAAGGTATTGTTGGAAGGATGAAGTGGTCAAGGACTGGCCTGCACTGGGAATCAAACCTGGGTCTCCTACTTCTAAATCCATTGTCCTACTCACTGATTAGAACGGACTACCAACGCCCCATAAATTGAAACCCGTGTAATAAATTTACACAAGAAATATAACCTGTAATCTTTTATCAAAGTATTTATTTTCAGTCCTTGAGAAGTATGTGTAGTATTTTCTAAGGTTAACACGAGCTGTAGACATAATTAAAACTGTTTTTATACGGATAAAAACGGTACCAACCACTTTATACATTTCGATAAAGTTAAAGTTCTAGCCCGAGAAGACCGTTTCTTCCCTAGAATGATACGTGAGGCAATAGAGATCCGCCGGCATCCAAATTTTAATAGAGATCGTGGTTGGAACATACCGGTAGCATGGGAACCAGTGCTTAAGTGCATGAGACCCCCTTGCTAGAAGTGTGACTGTAGAATAAATAATAAAAAATCAATTTAATTTCAATTAATAATCGGTATCTTTAAGTTCATATAAAGTAATTAGTTTATAAATTTAATTTTAACTTCAATTACTAATAATCAATATTGTTGACTTTATATAAAAAATAATTGGTTTGTCTATTTTGGAACGTAACTTCATAATTAACTTTTGTAATTTTTGCCGAGGGTAGTAAACTAACCGTTAATGATTTCTAAAAGACACCTGTCACCTCAGTCATCCGGGACCACGGCACCTGAAAAAGTGCCGAAACGTTGGAAAATTGTAAAAATGTAATAAACGAGCATAAATCCGTATAAAAACAGTTTTAATTAAGTATGTGTAGTGTTACTTTGAATGACAGGATACGCAATAGTCTGATCAGAGAACGTTGCCGTTGTGAACTGAAAGAGGATGTAGTGACTAGAATTGAGAAAGGAATGTTGCGTTGGTTTGGACATGTGGAGAGGATGAAGGAAGAAAGATTGACGAAACAAATATTTATTGCGAATGTGAGTGGAAGGGTGGGTAAGGGTCGTCCCAGGCGGACATACATCGACCAGATAGGGGATGTATTAGCAAAGGGCAAGATAAAAAGTACCCGGAACCGGCGTGCGTGCATGCAACGACTTATGAACGTTGATGAAGCGAAGGTGATCTGTCACAATCGTGGCAAGTGGCAGTCCCTGGTCTCTGCCTACCCCTCTGGGATACAGGTGGAATACTGGGATATATGTATGTATGTTATTTTCATGTAATATTTTCTGAAACAGACAATGTTTGATTTACTCGCTTCCATTAATAAATAAATAAATAAATATTCATGGACATATTTCGTTAGCCCTATACTAAGTACAACTAAATGACTTGTGTTATGGGTTCTACCTCGACGATAGATTTAATAAAATAAATACATAGATAACATCCAAGACCCGAGATAAATTAGAAAAGTTCGTTTTCTAGTTTGACCCGGCCGGGGATCGAACCCGGAACCTTCGGTTTTACAGTCAGCGTACCTAACCGCTGCGCCACCGAGGCCGTCGAATCCAATAAGAATCCAAGAAGAATTTATTATTTTTACGCATCGCTAACTTACCCAATGGAAGTAAGTTAGCGAAGCGTAAAAATAATAAATGCTGGAATTACTATGAAACAAAACCCAACGCTTCGAATCAAAAATGAAAATGATCACTTATCGACCGCTCCCGTCCATTCTCTCCACACTTTATCGACAACATCTTCACCCCGTTCTAAAGCCTGGTGTACACAAAACAAATACACTTGAATTTAAAATATAGCTACTGGCAAGTAATATACACTGCAGCTTTAGGCGTCTTGGGGTGCTAATTAGCGCCACCAATGGAATGAAAATCACAACTTGTTTTATAATACGTTTTTTTTTTCAGAAAGTGTACATCAGAAATCTGAACAACGTGACAAATTTTTTTAGAACCTATAGGGTAGGGTAAGCGCTCGTGGCCTAGGCGAACCGAGTGATTGGAATCAATCACTTGGTTAACCAACAACAGGCGCGGTCACTACCGCTTCCGTGCTTCGCAAGGCACGTTAAGCCGTTGGTGCCGGCTGTCATATAATGGCAGTCGTTACGCCATGTCAGAGGCCTTATGGGCGGCTTGATAACTTCTGATAGTAAGGCCCGCCACTGTCTTACAATCCCCAGGAAGGGGATTGTAAGACAGTTATTAAAGGAAGAGACCCGTGCCCCAGCAGTGGGGACATACAAGGGTTGACAACGATAGGGTAGAACCTACCTATTCAAGAACCTTCTTCATTGGGAGGAGCAGTCTATTTTTGAGTTTGCGTACTTCGAATACCTTTAACTTGTTTAAATATTTCGGGCCTTTACATCCACGTGATGAAAAGATTTATACAGTATCCAGTGGCACCTTCAATCAAACTAGATTTAACTCGTTTAAATATTTGGGTCCTTTGCATCCACGTAACGAGATGATTTATAAAGCGTCCAGTGGCACGTTCTATCAAACTAGATGGGTGAAGGGACGTTGAAGTGCCTGTGACATTGTTAAATGTTTGGGGCTTTTGCATCTACGAAATGAGATGATTTATATATAGCATCCAAAGGCATCTTTAAAATACACAAGATAGATGAAGGGATAACTCGGACGCTGCAGTGTCTGGGACATTGTTTTATAGACGGGGTAGGCTTGCTTAGCACGGTCTAGCCCATAGGGAAGACCAGTCAACAATAATAATTGCTGAACCACAAGCCACCAAGCCGCGGGTTTCTTCACGATGTTTTACTTTGCCATTAGCATGAGGTACTGCTACTACTAGTTTGCAGATGTTAACTTTGAAAACAAAAAGGTGGGCATGTACCTTTGCATTGGGAATCGAAGCTAGGTCTCTCGCTTCAGAGTTCATTGTGTACTGACTGGGCCACCACCGAGAACTATTTTGAGAATTCGACAATAACTGGTCAAATTGTACGTACCTATAGCTGCAATACTGCTGAATCGCCGGGCAACGAAGAAATTAAGTGGCGATGGAGGAGGCTTGTCCAGTACTATACCATCAACTCAACTCAGGAAAAATAAAATATGCGGATGCGGTACCGACTCGGCCTTCACTTTAAAAGTAATTTATTTTTATTTCATTTTATTTTTACTTAATAGTAATAACTCTTATAAAACACTTTTGCTTAATTAGTGTATAACCGCTTCAGCTTTATGAGGTTGCCAATTAAAAGCTCACATACTATTCATAATTAGTTACAGTAGTAGGTAAACATGTGATAAACATAACGAAACAAGTTATACTTCTAGACTTATAAAACTTAAAAAAAATTACTTTATAAAAATACAGTTTCAGTTTGCATCCGGTTGATGATGTCAATGATCATCACCATCCTCAATCATTATCATCCGGATACCGATAGCGATCTAGTTTTCCTTACGTGTGATTTTGCATTTTGATATTGCATATAAAGAAACAAAGCTGATCAGCGGAAAACCTTATAATATACTTAACTTTTGTCATAATTGTAATTATATAATATAATTACAATTATGACACAAGTTAATGAAAATTGGTATATTTGCTGCAACGAACTGGCAACGTTCGTGTGACCCAGGCTTTAAGCACGTCCGGCGTGTCACGTCCTCTCCCAAGGGTAATATTTTCCGCTGTCCCCTCACTACGAGCCGTGGAGGAATGCCACAAATTTCTTTATTAGGGAACCTGCACCGGGTGACCGTGTGGTCGGTTGGGTTAGGAGAGAATACAGAGAATAGTGTAAAGAGGTTCGAAATTTCACAGATGCCGGTGAGTCGCCCATTGGCTCAATTGGAAGAGCGCTGGCACGGATAGCCAGAGGTTGCGGGTTCGAATCCCGGCATGGGTGAATTTTTTAGCCTCTAAATAGGTTTTTAAATTTGTCCTTAGCACGGGTTAGTGCATTAAAAATAAAAATAGTATAAATGTGGGCTTGATCACCACGCGTGCTTACCGCGGATTGGAAATTTCGAGCGCAGAGTGCAGAATTAGCAATTTCCAGAGAACACTTTGCTATACATAAAAAATATACAGATATTTCTTGAACTAAGTCTACAGACGGCGGCCTTATCACTAAAAGTGATCCCTTCCAGGCAACCTCCTTTGTATGTGCTGAAGCAAAACGTTGGAGAAGGAACTATAGGTAGATGTACAAACAAATAAAATAATTTCTGGGGTATACGTGTCATAGTCCAAAGTAGTCACAATATGGTAGGACAAATAGACCAAGAATATGACACCGACTCATCCTTTAGGTGTGATACGACTCTGACAGAAATTTAAGAAGCTCGTTACACACGTAGCTATAACACATATTAATATGCCGTGCTATAATATATATGTTATAATAAGCTAGCACACATGGTGACGATGTTATAACATAACCTATATTTTTGCCTTAATTTCACCGATGGTCACTCAAATACAACAATATAAATTACGATATAAATGGGTGGCGAACCTTACTGTCAAAAGTTATCAAGCCGCCCATAAGGCCTCTCACATGGCTTAATGAAGAGAGAGATGCAGGGAGAGACCCCTTCCCCAGCAGTGGGGACATACAAGGGTTGATATCGATAAGTGGGTGACGTCATAGATATAAATATACATTATAGCTGCGTGTGCCGTCACTTGAATATTTGTATAGAAAATTTATATTAATATGTATTATAGCTACGTGTATAACGGGCTTTAGACAGCAGCACCTCCCAAGTACTAGAACAAAGTGTGAACACCGACTCGCCTTCCCGGCGGCGTGGTGATTACAGGCTAAACCCACCCATGGCCTGCATGTCTTTGTGACATGTCCAGGAAGAGGCAGCAGACGCAGTAGTATCCAAGCGTCGACAAAAAATTGCTGATGATAGAGCATACTGCCTACATCCAGATCCCCAAAGAAACCATGTCCAGTTAGTTTCCAGAACGGCGAATGAGTCAGAAACAATCAATAACTTATGTTATGATAACAATATTGAATGTGAATTAATCTTAATATCAATAAACCAATTTTAATTTCAATTATTTATGCAGTCGAATTAAAAAGGATGCCTTCTGGTGCAAACTAAGAACTCGAAGGAAGTTATGAAAAATTCTTTTACTTTAAGATCTCTTCGTAAGATAGCTGTAACAAAACTAATTTTCCGCGGGATCTTCCTATCAAAGTTACCTTTGTTCCACAAGCAAAGACTATTAACTTTCTCTGTAGGTTGCAGATTCTAGAATGCGGTCTATTCCTACATCGACCAAATTATTCTCAGTCTCTCTTAAGTTTGGCGGAAGAAATCTCTTTCAGAGATAAGCTATAAGTGTTATCGTGTCATCGCAGGAAGGTAAGGCCATACTTCACCCCGGGGGCCAAGTCCGGGTTGGTGGAGCATTGTAAGACAATGGCGGGCCTTACTGTCTGAAGTTATCAAGCTGTCTATATGGCCTCTGACATGGCTTAACGACTGCCATTATATGACTGCCGGCCCCAACGGCTTAACGTGCCTTGCGAAACACGGAAGCGCTCGGACAAAAGGCCACTAGCCGGGACGGTCACCCATCCCGCACCTGACCGCGCCTGTTGTTGCTTAACTCAAGTGATTGCTTTCAATCACTCGGCTCGAGTAGGCCACGAGCGCTTAAAGCGCACTGTATGTCCTAAAGTTAGGCGTTTAAGGAACTCCAAGAAATGAAGAAAATCTGTTGAGAACCTTACATTTACTTACGGCTCTGCGGTCTGGCACTGAAGGTAGCATTGTGAAGAGGGTCATTAGATAGCTGGAGACCTAAGGGTAGTCTGCACAAACAAAAAACTTTACTCAGTATCTCGGGAATTTATATTTATTTTTCTTTAATTTCAGTTAACGACCTAAGTTAACTAATGCTAATTCGGAAAGGCGCTAGAGTAAAAAGGCGGTTTATGTATGTATTGGACGTGCACGAAGTACTCTTGGAAGTTTTTTTTTTAATGTAGCCTATGAATATTATATTTCGTACATACATACATACATAACCTCACTCCTATATCCCAGAGGGGTAGGCAGAGACCAGGGACTGCCACTTGCCACGATCACCTTCGCTTCATCAACGTTCATAAGTCCTTGAATGCACGCACACCGGTTCCGGGTACTTTTTTTCTTTCCCTTTGGTAATACATCCCCTGGTCGATGTATGTCCGCCTGGGACGACCCTTACCAACCTTTCCACTCACATTCGCAATATATATTTGTTTCGTCAATCTTTCTTCCTTCACCCTCTCCACATGTCCAAACCAACGCAACATTCCTGTCTCAATTCTAGTCACTACATCCTCTCTCAGTCCACAACGTTCTCTACACATACTTCTCAAGGACCTCATTTCTACTGCATTAATTCTACTTTCTTGCTTCTTTTGCCACACCCAAGTCTCGCTACCATACATAAGTGTTGGGACTAGCACGCCACTATGAATAGCCAATCTAGCTCTTTTGGAGATGTTTCGGCTGCATACAATGGAGTGCAAGGCACCGTTTACACAATTTCCCGCTTTTACTCTTCTTTCTATGTTTATATTTCGTCATTTCTATATAATAAGTAACATATTTTTTGTGGTTTATACGTCCCACTGCAGGGCATAGGCCTTCTCTCAGAAAGAGTATGGGCTTAATGGGCGAACCCCGGCTGGGGCAAAAAAAACCCCAGGTCAACGACATTACATATTTAAAAACCTATTAATTACGTTTTTAAATTGTCCTTAGCACGAATTAGTGCATTAAAAATAAAAATAGTATAATCATGTGGGTACAGCGATATCATTCAGATGTAAAAACCTAACTGCAAAGTAGGTAGTCGGGTGTAGGGTGTAGGCAAGTGATGCAAATTACTTCAGCCAGATGTCGCTGCCTGTACTTAATACAAAGAATATCGTAATGAGGTTCGAAATTTAACTGATGCCGGTGAGTCGCCTATTAGCTCAGTTGGAAAGAGCGTTGGCACGGATAGCCAGAGGTCACAGGTTCGAATCTCGGCATGGGTGGAATTTTTAGCCTCTAAATAGGTATCCAAATGTTTGTGATGGCCTTGTTTCTGGTTCTTACGACACAGGCTATGTGCCTGTATTTAAATGTTATGTTATGTTAGACACTTAAGTTGTCTCACGATGTTTTCCTTCACCGTTAGCGAGTGGTATAGGTGGTATTTACTGTATATGATGATTCACTGTGTATATGATGAAACGCTCGTGGCCTAGGCGAACCGAGTGATTGGAATCAATCACTTGGTTAAGCAACAACAGGCGCGGTCAGGTACGGGATGGGTGAACGTCCCGTGACTTACGCCAGTGGCATTTTTCCGAGCGCTTCCGTGCTTCGCAAGGCACGTTAAGCCGTTGGTGCTGGCTGTCATATAATGGCAGTCGTTAAGCCATGTCAGAGGCCTTATGGGCGGCTTGATAACTCCTGACAGTAAGGCCCGCCACTGTCTTACAATCCTCCACCAACCCGGACTTGTCCCCATGGCTGGGGCACGGGTCTCTTCCTGCATCGCAGGAAGGTTAGGCCATACCTCAATACGGGGGCAACTCCGGGCTGGTATTACAAGAGAAATAAATTATTTTTGCTTTTACATCGTGGTACAATGACAATTGGATGAACATGGCGATTGAATTTTGTTGCTGCTTCAAGTCTACGCGCGCACTCACATCGAACCTTCTAGGCGTCAATGGTATGAGAAACACCCCACGTGACTATAATGCACTAACAGAATCGAGGCCCAGTTAGAGAACGGAACCTCTGCTTCTAAAAAAAACTCTCTCTCAAGTCTACATAAACTCACTTGAATACTCAGCTATTACTTAAAGAAGTGAAGAAGGTTGCCTTCCAAGATCCGTTGCAGGCGCTGAGTGTTCTAAATTCATCGAAAAGTTTGAACTTTCGGTTTACGCCGCATTACCATTCGCTCGCGGGAACTCGCGGCTTGCTAGAGATGGGTGAAACTGCTTATCGATAGAATTATAGACCTATGCCCTACGTTTTACTATACACATACAAAAACTCGCTCCTGCATCGAGGAGGGGCAAGCAAAGTCTAAAGGCTGGTTCCTGAATAGAGAAATTCACTAAGTAAATACTTAAGTAACGGTTCAGTCACGCTCTTTTCTGGGAAATTCGATGAGTCAGTTCTGAAGCTAGTTCTAAAGTTAGCAAAGCCAGGACCCTGTCGAATCTCTTTGCCTTTATTGCCATTACGCTCCCTCGTTGCAAGTACTTTTGTCTTGCCCTTCACTAATGTCCCACAAATAATAGAAATATATATAACATCTATACTAAAGATATTTTTTATTTTCCTGTTACTTCTGTCATTATTTTCCGGTTTACAATAAAGACTATTCTTATCTTATCTAATTATATACTTAAATTTACAAGGAGTTCAGTTGGTTGAAACAAGCTTATATATATTTTCATGATATGTGGGCATTTCACCGCATACTATGAAACTGCCAAAATAGTTTAATACTAAGAAGTGTTCAGAATAATAGATTCGAAGATAAAAACGTAAGATGGCTTAAGACTTCTTAAGACATAAACTATGATCGATTTGGATTTATTTACTTGATTTTTTGTCGGAAGAGTCCGACCAGGGGTCGCTCTGATTCACAGAGCTTAATCGTGGTCAGTTACTCATTCCTGACTGCCTGTAAATTAAATTAATTAATCCAGATTTAAATCTATAATGAAAGTTTTAGTTCTTTAAGACATTCTATTAATAATAATAAAATAATAACTACTAAATAAACTTTTCTCGATACCGACAAAATCTAAATTATCGACACGAACAGCCAAAACCCAAGCCTTTCCGCGAACGGAGAATATAGAATAGTTTGAATTGGAAATAGATTCCGTTCCCCAAGTTTTCTTGAAGGTTGATGAGAAAATTCCAATTAAATCTGGGGGCTTACATGCGCCAGAGCGTCTCAGAAAACGAATAAGAAATAAATAGAAGAACAACTGCGGCTGGATATTTCTCCAAAGAATATTATATTATCTTAGTATATGTAAGTTATAATAGAACTCTTGGTTTCCTACATGAAATAAAATTATGATGAAACCGAATAATTAATAATGACTTCTAAATTAGTTAGAATATTTTCGGGGCTTAATCGCGTAGTAATTTATTGCTATTTTACCTCGACGTTTCGACGACATTACAGTCATCGTGTGTACAAGTCGCGAAAGTTTAAAATATGTTACTTCTAAATTGATGTTAATATAAAAACCTGCTAATTTTTTTTTAAATTGTCCTTAGCACGGGTTAGTGCATTAAAAATAAAAATAGTATATTGATGTTAATATAGTCATATCTTACTAATTATATGGAAATAGCAAAACGTACATCCAGAGTTTTCAATGACGATCAGCAAGTTTACCGATTACGAAGTCGTGGAAAATAGTGGACGGTTTGCTAAGTTGGCCATAAGCGAACAAATGAGAGGATCTCCCTTGCTGTGCAGCTTGGTAATGCTGCCAGCGTTATGGGGACCTTTGGGTCAAAGATGTCTCAGGGTGGTCTAAATAATTGACATTTTATATTTTATTACTGACATTCTCTATGTACTGTGATGGTTGTAATATAAACTTTTATTTTATTTCGGTCGTGACTTTATAATATATTTATTGCCAGTTAAGTATCTACTTTTCTGTGTTTTTAAGTTGTTTTAAAAGCAACAACTTAAAACACAGAGACAGAGATAACGTTTCGTAACGTTAAACGTTAAAAAGTTTCGTAGGTAAGTAAGTGTCAGTCAAGAGTTTGTTACAAGTTTGTAATGAGCCGTTTTCAGCACAAGTTCACAGAGCACTTCACAGATGGCGCTTATAGGAGTCCACATACAAGAACAGGGATACGTGTTTCAAATTTTGCTTAGTATAGATTAATTTTGACAGCGGCATTCCGGTTCTTCTATGGCCGCGCCAGTTAGCGCCATCTATGAATTGCTTTGAGAATTTGTTCTGAAAACGGCTCATTGGAAAGTAGGCTCGAGAATGGGCATTGTCACATCCTATTTTTTATTCTATAAATCTAAAATATAGACTAATATAAGAAACTAATTTGAATATTTTCTTAATTTTTGATGTAATTATTTTTTTATTAATTATTTAAAGTTTTGTAAGTGTGACGTCACTACTGGCATTATGAACTACGTTCATTGAATTTATTCATGATAAAAAAAAGTTGACGTTTGACAAATATTGTTGTTGACGAATTTTTTTTTTTAATATTTGTAGGCTAATGGAACTACAGCTTTATTGAGTTGCCATTAACTAAAACAAAAAAAAAAAACTACAGCTTTAGAGCCAATGGTGGCGTCATTGAAAGAAAAATGAAGTGAACATTATTTTGGGATAAATATTAATAATCCGTTTTTATTTTACCTATTTAAACCTCTAATAGTAATCAGTATCCCTATTCCTCGAAATGGTTTTAACTTTACGACAATCGGTGCCTCCCTGATCAATGCCCATTGCAAGTTGTTACTAGTAGCTGAACATAATTTCCGTTGATTGTGTCACTAAAATAAATAAAGCTATGAAACTGAGAAAGTCTATTGTATTTGTAAACAAAACAAAAAATACTATAAGCAGAATAAAATACATACTTAAGTGGGGCTCTCAAACAACAAACGTGACGTTCTTTTGCCCATTGTTTGCTATTTTTTTCTTGATCTTTGTGTCGAATGTTGTATATATATTGGCACGAAACTTGTACTTGACGTATTTTTTTATTATGCAAGCCTTAGCTTTTAATATCTCTAAATGTAAATATCGTTTTGACATGTGTATTTTGTCGGTTCCTTTTTTATTATATTATTTTTTAATGCACTAACCCGTGCTTCGTGAGTCGCCCATTAGCTCAGTTGGAAAGAGCGCTGGCACGGATAGCCAAAGGTCGCGGGTTCGAATCCCGGCATGGGTGGAATTTTTAGCCTCTAAATAGGTTTTTAAAATTGTCCTTAGCATATAATCATGTGGGTACAGCGATATCATTCCGATGTAAAAACCTAACTGCAAAGTAGGTAGGCTTGAGGCTGCAAGTGATGCAAATTGCTTTAGCCAGATGTCGCTGCCTGTACGTATTAAAGAGAATATTGTAAAGAGGTTCGAAATTTCACTGATGCCGGTGATTCGCCCATTAGCTCAGTTGGAAAGAGCGCTGGCACGGATAGCCAGAGGTCGCGGGTTCGAATCCCGGCATGGGTGGAGATTTTAGCCTCTAAATAGGCAATTTTTTACGTAGCCAAATAGGCCTCCTCTGACAGAAAGAGTATGGGCGTAATTACCACGCCTACCGCAGATAGGTAATTTCTACCGCTGATGTATTTGAAGACTGTATACTACCGGTTACTATGGGACGCAACACGCAACAGGCCAGAATAGGTCATGCTGATGATGACAATAATGATTTCATTTCGTATTTGACAATTTATACTACGTTGCAGGTTTTACAAAAACAGTGCTAAACATTAATCGGAAAATGCGGCAATGAATGGTTAATAACCACCAAATAGGCGAATACGGTGTCCCGATTTAAAACACAAACGATTGTCAGATGGTGTTAAAACATTTACATTCAATTTAATTAGTGGCGAGCGGCGTATCTGCCTTTAAATGGTTTGTGCATATTATTATTTCCCACAACTGTTATTTTTACAGTATAATCGTGTTGGTCGGACAAATCGATATCAACCCTTGTATGTACCCACTGCAGGGGCACGGGTCTCTTCCTGCACCGCGGGGAGGTTAGGCCATACTCCACCACGGGGGCCAAGTCCGGGTTGGTGGAGGATTATAAGACAGTGGTGGCCTTACTGTCAGAAGTTATCAAGCCGCCTATAAGGCCTCTGACATGGCTTAAGGGCATCAACGACACCAACGACTTAACGTGTCTTGCGAAGCACGGTAAGGCTCGGAAAAATGTCACTAGCGGTAGTCGCGGGACGGTCACCCATCCTGCACCTGACCGCGCCTGTTCTTGCTTAACTCAAGTGATTGATCCCAATCACTCGGTTTGACTAGGCCAAGAGCGCTTCGGTGGCACAAATAAATAAAAATAATGATATTTTTATTGGATTGTAGACGGCTCAGGTTACTAGGCTTTTTGTCAGAAATGTAATGTCATTGTACTTACGATAGTTTTTGTTAAAAAATGATATCTTCATCTTCTTGTGCCCCTCCATTAATTAGCTCCGCATATTTATCGTCGTTTCTTGCGAAGCGAAGCAGATCTTCTTGGAGTTTTTTGTAATTTTTTTTCTCCAAAATGATCGAGTATTTGAAAAGGACACCTAGTTTGAATTGTTACGTTTATTCAGCCGCACTTTCTGCGCTACATTGAATAAAACCTTTTGATTTCATTTCATTTCTAGGCTGGCAACATTTGCCCGTTCCCTGATATTTTAGGGCTTCAATTTCCTTCTTCTCCCAACAGACTCATAATAAGATTAAAGACGGCTCGACGTAAAACACAAAAATCTGGTAGAAGTAGATTTAGAAATATTTCTTAAATTTTAATTTTGTAACGCCTGCCTTCATACACGTATGACGTGTATGAAGTCTGATATAAAGTACTTTCTAACTAATTGTTTATTTTTAAATTTCCATTAATTGGCAGAGTAGGCGAATTCTTAGTTATGGTATTTTAAAAAAGTGAGCAGTTTATTTTACTATGCTACAAACTTCAAAATGACGAAAAACATAAACGGTCTGTTTGTATATTATTTTTATGTTGTTTTTGGGTCTGTTTGTATATTGTATATTATACAAACAGACCCAAAACCAACATAAAAATAAAAAAATTGGAAGAATAAAGTAACGGATCATCGGATTGTTGGTATTTTTTATTCCAGTTTGTTTTTATTCAATAATAGTCCGAATCAATGTTGCGGAAAAGTCCAGTAAAAATGTTATACTATAATTTAATGGGTTTTTTCTTCTAGATTCAACAGAACAAACCATTTTGACTATGAGATAAACTGTCAAACATTTTAGGAATTTTATAATAATACCTACCTTTTCCAATAAATCAACAATAAGCAATGTCAAGATTATATTATAATCTTGACACCCGCACAAACACGACAAATTTATTAAGATCGATTATTAGAGAAAACCTGACTATTGATTAGGGATTTATGAGGGGATATAGAATCGGACATACTTACATACATACGAACCAAAGCGCGTAGAGTAATACAATTTAAAACAAACCAGTAGTTAATGTCTGTGATGTTGTTTAGTGAAAAAATGAGAATAATTAAGCTGGCTAGACTGAGCAATGCTTCTATTCGTTAAAATTTCAACTCCCAGGGGTAGCTCGTTAAAGGAATATGTAAATTTACGAACTCAACTTGGAACTTAATTCATTATGTTGGTAAATACCTTGTAGGTGGCGTGGCGTATTTCAGAGGCAGTCGTGCATCTTGGGGAATTAAATTAAATTCATATTACTCTAGCCTAGCCTTGCACAAGGGTAGTGTGGTCGACTGTAGCGTATTTTGTAGACGAGTATAAAACATAATGATCGTATTTTTTATTTGACCTTTTTAGTAAAATCGTCTATAATAGTCGTCTCTGCTATCATAGACAAGCTGCCGACGCAGATTCACTGTTAGAGTAGAGATGTCGTTGCAGGCTAGCTGCCGACGCAGATTGACTGTCAGAGTCAAGCTGCCAACCGAGCTCATTATTAGAGGCAAGGTCTCAAAGCAGCTTTAGTCAGAGTCGAGCTCCCATCACGGAATCACTGAAAGAGAAAAGTCTCCAAAAGGAGTTCGCTATCAGAGTGGAGCTAACGACTCACTGTTAGAGACAATGTGCCGACGCGGATTCACTGTTAGAGTAGATCTGTCGTCGCGGGCTAGCTGCCGACGCAGATTGACTGTCAGAGTCAAGCTGCCAACCGAGCTTATTATTAGAGGCGAGGTCTCAAAGCAGCTTTAGTCAGAGTCGAGCTGCCATCACGGAATCACTGAAAGAGAAAAGTCTCCAACAGGAGTTCGCTATCAGAGTGGAGCTAACGACTCACTGTTAGAGACAATGTGCCGACGCGGATTCACGGTTAGAGTAGAGCTGTCATCGCGGGCTAGCTGCCGACGCAGATTGACTGTCAGAGTCAAGCTGCCAACCGAGCTCATTATCAGAGGCGAGGTCTTAAAGTCGCTTTAGTCAGAGTCGAGCTGCCTTCGCGGACTTAATGAAAGAGCTAACGACTCGAAGAAATAAGTAAGAGCGGCGGTAGCCCAGTGGGTAGAACAATGGACTCGGAAGAGGGAGATACAGGTTCGATTCCCAATGCGGGCTCGTATCAATGATTATGTTTTCTAAGTTAAGTACATTTATGTGTATTTATGTAAGTATATCATAACTTTGTATGTAACTGTTTATGTAGGTATATTGTTATTTATATATGTAGTGTAATAATATATTTATATTTGCACCAACTACCCGTCTCTTATTTCCTCCAGCAACTTTCCGTCGTGAGGTTGTCTGGAAGAAATTGCTTTTAGCAAAAAGGCCGCCAATTGTACTTTGTATCATTACATGTTTTATAATATGTGGTGTGGTGTACAATAAAGAATATTCTTATCTTATCTTACATTTGTGAAGTTATAAATAGTAGCAATACCCTACGCTAGCCGTAAAGGAACCACGTGAGGAAACCCAAGGTCCTGAGGTGTACATAACTTACAACTTGAAATTGTCAATCCGCGGTGGGCACACTTAGTAATTAAGCACATACTCTTTCTCTCAGAGAGAAGGCCTGGGCCCTGCAGTGGGACGTTTAAAGGCTGCATAAAAATTATATGTTACTTGCCTTATGTACTGTCACGCTTTATGAATATCATATTTGGCGTTATGTTTTCAAAAACCTCCTATCACTTGAATGAATTGAATGTAATGCTATGTCTACAATGATAGTTAGTATATATTTTAGAAATAAGTAAAATAGCTCTGTGGCGGAAGTGCTCGTGGCCTAGTGATCAGAACCGAGTGATCGGAATCAGTCACTAGGGTTAAGCAATAATAGGTGCGGACAGGTGCTGGTTGGGTGACCATACCGTGACTACCGCTAGTGGCATTTTTGCCGAGCGCTAGGCACGTTGAGTCGTTGGTGCCGGTCATGTAATGACAGTTGTTAAGCCATGTCAGAGGCTTTATGGGCGGCTTGATAACTTCTGACAGTAAGGCCCGCCGCTCTCTTATAATCTTTTACAAACCCGGACTTGGTCCCCCGTGGTGGAGTATGACCTAACCTTCCTGTGATGCAGGAAGAGACCTGTGCCTCAGCAGTGGGGACATACAAGGGTTGATATCGAAAATATTAACTCTCTTCTCCAGAAAGCTCCAAGTAGCTCACAGCCAAAAAGTTCAAATCACCTAGGAACGACTGTTACAACTGAAAAAACATTAAATGTAGCCACAGTGGCCGGGGACAATTTGTAGCTATTTTTCGAACATTTCGACTGAAAAATATGCTCGGACACGGACTCAAACGGTGCCGCTAGAACACTCTGTGAATACTAATAAAAAAAGGTGTACCTGGGGCAGGTATTAAGCACCTTTGAGTACGTTCGTTCGTTCTGTTGATGGATACAGATTCATTACTTAATTGGACGTGTTGGCGATTGCGATTTGATCTTGCTTTTTTTTCTTGCAGCACATATACAAGAAAAGGAGTTACATAAGTGCGGATCTATCCAAAGTAGAGTTGAATGAATCAATGAATAATCCTACTAATATTATATATTAGTAGGATTATTCATTGATATAAAAGCGAAAATTTGTAAGTATGGATGGACGGATGTTTTTCACTCTTTCACGTAAAAACTACTAAATGGATTTTAATGAAACTTTACAATAATATAGCTTATACGTCAGAATAACACATAGGCTGCAATTTATAAAGATTTGTGAACTGTCCAAAATATGAGCTATAATAAGTGTAAAGTAAGCAGGAAACATCTACCATGTGCAAGCTATTCTGGCGTGCCCTGCCAAAACCGCTAGAGTTACACATAATATATGTAGTATGGGTAATGTGTGATAGAAATGTTTATCTTAAATAGTCCTAATTAGAACTGTTTTTATAAGGATTTCACTCGTTTATTATAAACCTATTTAAAGGCTAAAAATTTCACCCATGCCGGGACTCGAACCCGCGACCTCTGGCTATCTGTGCCAGTCCGTTCCAGAATACCGGCAATGGGTGGAATTTTTTGCGTCTAAATAGGTTTTTAAATTGTCTTAGCACTATATACTATACACCCTGGAATAACACATTACTTTTACGTTTTATTGCGAAAAATATCTTATTACCATGGGGAAATCGATAAACCGCGTTAACACCGCTGGACACCGCTATTAGTTACGTCTGAAACGATTCTAATCGCGATTATTTATTTGGTAAAATGTGGAATCCAGTGCTTAGTAAATAAAAACCACGCGCCTTATCACCGGACCTGTCCGTGGTCGTAGTGAGTGTTGTGTGTCGAAAAACAAAAAGTGACTACCCCACAATAATTGACTGCATTCGCCACTTCAGTCTTTAGTCAGTTTTTCCATACTTGTCCAATTTAGCTAACAATAATCTACCTTACCTAATAATCTGTACGTAATACAGAGAATATTGTAAAGAGGTTCGAAATTTCACTGATGTCGGTGAGTCACCCATTAGCTCAGTTGGAAAGAGCGCTGGCACGGATAGCCAGAGGGCGCGGGTTCGAATCCCGGCATGAGTGTTATTTATAGCCTCTAAATAGGTTTTTAAAATAATCTACCAATAAAGTAAACTATTTAGTCGAAAACTTTCGTATTCCCATAAATTAAGTAACCTGGGATACTATTTTAGATGACAAGCTGCCAATTTTATAAACAAAGTTTATGAACTTGCAAGAAAATATCTACGAGTATCTAGTTTTGGCATCAAATTTCTATTTTGAGGTTAGAATCTTGTTTACTAAATTGGCCAAGTAAGGATAAATAGACTATACCTGTGACCGCCACAGCTGCAACGATGCTGAAACGTCGGGAGTGAAGGTAATTAAGTTTTACCTAATAAATAATCGCGCTTAAACCCGTTTCATATATATGATTATCGCGAATCATTAAGAAATCTGAATGAATTAATGAAAATTGTTTATTCAATAAAAACAAATGTGTACAAAGGCGAGCTTGATACTAAATAACATTTTCTTCCAGCTAACCCACGTTGATGTGAAGTGTGGAAGGGGTAGAGTAGGTAATAGTTGCAAATGAAATCTGTGGAAATAACTTTAATAACTCTCATTTTCGTAAAAAGGCTGGTCGCTGTATATACTTTTTGCCATCGAAAAATGTATCTTCCAAACAGTGTTTAAAGGCTTCAATTATAATTATTGTACCATCAGCTGATAAACTATTTTGTTTTATGAAATACTAACTGACCCAGCGAACTTTGTACCGCCTAACTGTTGATTCTTTATTTTTTTTTACTTTTTCTCTCCGTAAGAACCATCTTCGTCCTTCAAGAAATATTCTAAAAAAAGAATTAGCGAAATCGGTTCAGCTGCTCTCGAGTTTTGCGCTTACCAACACATTCAGCGATTCATTTTTATATTATAGATATTGAGCTAATGTAAGTAGAATTGTCTATAAAAACATCCGATACAGTTACACGTTATCTTACAGATAGACAGATAACACGTTATTGCACAACCAGAAAAAAACAATTACCATTGTAACTTCTTAAAACTAAAAATTTTGTGTTATAATTTTGCACACACATGTAGTGCAATTTACAATATTATTTTTGAAATTTTGTATAATGGGAATATTGTTAGCTGTTAGATATATACCTACGTATTTCCTGACCATATTGATATGTCCACATATTATGAATGCTACTTATAATAAATAAAGATAAATTTAGAATACAATCGGCTTAGAGCGATCTCTTCTAGACAACTTTCTTATTTTAAAGTCTTGTTTTTTATTTAATATTCTTGGACACATTACAAAGATCTCATTAGCCCTATACTAAGTTCAACTAAATGACTTGTGTTATAAGTGCTAACTCGACGATAGATTTAATACAATAAATACACATAGATAACATCCAAGACCCAAGACAAACTAGAAAAGTTCGTTTCCTAGTTTGACCCGGCCGGGGATCGAACCCGAGACCTTCGGTGTTACAGTCAGCGTGCCGAACCGCTGCGCCACCAAGGCCGTCAATTAAATGCAAAACCTCAGTGTCGAACTACCCCACCGCGATGCACTCGCAAGTTTATGTATGTGTAGTAACATTCTCACTACCAACTCGTAGTTAAATTACAATGGATATTTCGTTCGTCTTTGAAATTCGCCCAGTAACAGACCTGAATACTACTAAGAACCTGTGACAAGATGTTCAGCGTGTAACAGCTCCTTAAGGGCTAAAGAGGGCTCGGATCCAAATTATCCGTGACCCCAAAATGTCTTTGTGAAGTGGCTCTCGGAATTCGCTTTTTAATTCCGAAAATCAGACGCTGCCCGGAATGGAAGAGTGAGCTTGTTTTCGAATTGTACGTGGTGTTATTTTTACCTGACTACGGTGGAGCCTAAAAAGAGGGGAATGTGTTTGGCGTGTGTGTAAGTAAGTCTGATTCTATGTTCCCTCGTAACTCTGTAACTAATAGTCGAATTTTGAGAAATAATATCCCAATCAATTCGTTAACAAGTTTCATGGGATCATAAATGAAACAAAAAACAAAAATAAAAAACAAAAATAAAAATCGGAAATAAAAAAATGCCAACCATTAGCGTAAACTACTAAGCAGGCGTGATCTAAATTCTACAATGAAACTCATTGCGGGGTACCCATATTGGTTGGTCTCTTCCTGCATGGCAGGAAGTTTAGGCCATACTCTACCACGGTGGCCAAGTCCGGGTTGGTGGAGGATTGTAAGACAGTGGGCCTTACTGTCAGAAGTTATCAAGCCGCCCTTAAGGTTTCTGACATGGCTTAACGACTGCCATTAACGTAACGAGTGCTTCTAAATTAAATAAATATTAAAATAACTTGTGTCCATTTCAAAATCTAGATCATTTTGGAGAAAGAAATCACGAAAACACTCCAAATTTCACTGTTATTTTCTTTTAATTTACGTGACTGATAAGTGTTAAGTTGTTGTTATATTTAAGGTAAAGTTGGAACTGTCATTCTCACTGTATGACTATATTTCCTAAATAAAAGCAGAATTTCGTTCGTTATCAACCTTACGTCCCCACTGCTGGGGCACGGGTCTCTTCCTGCATCGCAGGAAGGGTAGGCCATACTCCACCAGGAGGGCCAAGTCCGGGTTGGTGAAGGATTGTAAGACAGTGGCGGGCCTTACTGTCAGAAGTATCAAGCCGCTCATAAGGCCTCTGACATGGCTTAACGACTGCCATTAAAGCAGATTAAAATTATATTATTATACTAGCCCTCAATGACGCCGAAAAGTTGGGGTAGGACGAGATTTCCCTCGTTTATTCTAGTTCAAGACGGTGGACGGAGGTTGCACGATTCACATCTTTATGTGATCCCAGTTCTAACTTCCGTGGCGCCACAAATGACCGCCGATAAGGCTCTATTTACACCGTGTCGATTGTATCGGAAAGTCGTTGGCGAGATCACGCTTAATTTCCGGGTAAAACGCGGTCGCTCGATGTAGACACAACTTACGGAATGACTGTAGGTTTAAGATAGGTAACAGAAGAATTGGTCCTAGCATTTGGCGTAAACTTAGCCTTTAACTCTTGCTCTAGCCTCCTAAGCCCTGGCGTCCTAGAAATAGAACATCACGAATAACTTTCCTAATTTACAGCCAATGATTAAGTAGGAGATCCGGAAAGTTTACTGTTTCAGGTCCAATATTTTCTTCATCATTTTGCACAACAATAAGAAAAAGTTCTTTAAAATCTACGTAATTTTAGAAGACTTTGTAATGCTGTATATCCTTTACAAATAATAAGAAACTGGAACGACTTCAGGTGTTGTTTTATTTGTTGATAGTTATTTTATAATAAAGCAGAAAAACTGGATAAAAACGAATAAGCAGGTAAAATAGTCAGATCTGGTCGAAGGGTAAAGTAGTAGCGATGAACGAGGGAAATTTGGAAATATGTGACATAATTTAACTATTTGACAATGATAGATAGAAAAAGAAATAAAAAATGGTGTGAAAAGGTTTGCACCGTTACAACTTGAAGTAATTGTTACCTCCAGGTCCTTAGCCCTTAGCCCCTAGCGCTTGATAAATTTGTCTCTGAAAAAGTAACATTTTTACTTTATAATCTTTAGGAAACAAACAGACAGGACCTTTTAATTAAGTAATTGAAAGATTTTAAGAAAATTAAATTACTTACATTATTTTTATTTTTAATAAAAAAAATTATTTTTAATAAAAATAAAAATGAAAATAGTGTAATCATGTGGGTACAGTGATATCGTTCCGATGTTAAAACCTAACTGCAAAGTAGGTAGTCGGGGCTGTAAGTGATGCAATTTGCTTAAGTCAGATGTCGTACGTAATACAGAGAATAGTGTAAAGAGGTTCGAAATTTCACTGATGCCGTGAGTCGCCCATTGGCTCAATTGGTAGAGCGCTGGTACGGATAGCCAGAGGTTGCGGGTTCGAATCCCGGCATGGGTGAAATTTTTAGCCTCTAAATAGGTTTTTAAATTAAATTACTTAATTAAAAGATTTTACATTAAAAATTAAACCGACTTAAGGCACTAAAAACACAGAAGGCACTAAAAACACAGAAACAATTTAAATGAATCGATATCAACCCTTTATACGTCCCCACTGTTGGAGCACAGGTCTCTTCCTGTATTGCAGGAAGGTTAGGCCATACTCCACCACGGGGGCCAAGTCCGGGTTGGTGGAGGATTGTAAGACCGTAGCGGGCCTTACTGTCAGAAGTTATCAAGCCGGCCATAAGGCCTCCGACATGGCTTCACGACTGCCATTCCATGACAGCCGGCACCAACGGCTTAACGTGCCTTGCGAAGCACGGAAGCGCTCGGAAAAATGCCACTAGCGGTAGTCACGGGACGGTCACCCATCCAGTACCTGACCGCGCCTGTTGTTGCTTAACCCAAGTGATTGATTCCAATTACTCGGTTCCGCTAGGCCACGAGCGCTTCAAATAAATATCGCCTCTAAATTCGAAATACGTACTGTAGGTATTGTAGAAGTATATTTTAAAGTTGGTGGCGAAAATGAATTACGCTGGTCTGGAAATTGGCACAGTCAATAAAAAAATATACCGTCAAATTGATAACGTCCTCCTTTTTAAAGTCGTTTAAAAAAAGGTAAAGCCCTGTGCCCTGCAGCAGTGGTACGTATATAAGCTACATGAAAAAACAAGAGTTAAATGTAAGACCCAATGAGGCCCACTTATTTTTTTTTTTTGGTTACGCGGGGGAATGCATTTACGCACTTCACCACTCTGCTGTCAGGGGACAACAGAGCGGCTTCGTGTGGGACTCCCAGCCCGAGGGCTGGACTACCCACTGAACCCCCGCGGTGATCCTCCTCTCCTCTACCGGGTCGCGGGGTAGGCCATAGGCTAAATCACCGCGACCCGGCAAGAGGTCGCCCCTCCACTGGAGGGGCTCGACTGGTGGGGGAGCCAGAGTGGCTTCCCAGCAGCGCCCCCTGCCCCATCGCCCATACGACGAGGCAAGGAAACGCCCCGCCCATCCCATTGCCCATACAATCGGACTAGAGGGGGGCGGCGCATCGCTGCGAGGCCCATCGCGTCGCTCACCAGCGCTTCTCTGATAGCAGAGAAGGTGGAGAGCGAGCGCGCGGGCCCTCTCTGTGCTGGAAGGCACCCCCGGATCACGAAGGGGCGCCTTCCGGCCCGCCGTGTTACAGGCGGTGGGTCCCCTGACCCTCCGCCCACGGCACTGGTCCGACTGGTACGAGGCACTCGAAGGCGCCCCCCCAGCCGGACCTCCTCCTCTTGGTCGCTTAGGTCCCACTCCACGTGTGAAGCAGGGCCCAAGCGACTAAACGGTTGCAGGGGATAGGGAGAGAGGCGCACCGCAATACCACCACTCCTCTTCCCCTGCGACCCCACCGCGTCCGCCATCAACCGGTGGCGGCCCCGGTAAGGCCGCGGCAGGTAGGGAGAGCGGCGCACCGTAATACCGGCACTCCTCCCCTGCCGCGGCTTCCTCCTTACGGCTGCGATGCCGTATGGGCGGCATCGCTCCTCAGTGGTGGTGCTGCCCATACAGCACCACCACCGCTGACCGCTCCGAGGAGCGGTCCCTCCGGGGTTGCTCTTGGTTTCACCGTGGGTGTGCTCCCGCCCGTAGGCCCCCACGGCTACTTAGCCCCCTCGCCACGACAAGGCGGCAACCGTCGAGGGGGAATGAGGCCCACTTGCGTCAGCCCGGGTTAGCTCATTTAACTCGAGTTAACCAGTTAACTCGTTGCGTAGATTTTAAAGGTTATGATTAAAAAGTTATATTATTATACAGGTGTCCATACAAGACCTGTATCGTAATAAAACTTGTATTTTTATTTTTGGCCTATGCGTAATATTTGTCATAAGAGTTTTGTTTTCAGTTTTATAATCTTTGTATCAGAGTAGATGAAGTAATTTTCACATTTTAATGTTAAACATCAAACTTGTTGATACTTTACATTTTGTTAACCCCGCACTGTCTTGTTACACTTTTGAATTTCCTGTAACACGGTGAAGTTTCCTAGAAACGTTCTACTTAGGTAAACCTATACCGCAAAGGAAATTCGGCTTCATAATAATGTGAACAATAGAGCTAACTCTTCAGGAAATAACTTTGCCCTAGCAAGAGTCTTGTCTAGACTTATACCTCGTTTCACATGCAAAGTTACCGGAATCACAATCAAATGCCTTTATATATTGGCCTTTTTTGCATCTATACGTAATGAGATGATTTATACAGAGTCCAGTGGTATCTTCAATCACACTAGATGGGTGAAGGGACCACTCCGACGCTGTAGTTGCCTTTAGATTGAAAGAATATTCTGCCTATAAATGCCTTTAGTTGAAAGTCACATTCTTCATATGAAATGGAAAAAAAGTTTTATTCAAAGTAGCGCAAAAACTGCGGCTTAATGAACGTTACAATTCAAACTCGTTGTCCATTTCCAAATCTAGATCATTTGGAGAAAAAATGGACAAAATATCTCCAAACTTAGTCTTTTCAAACTCCTTAATTAACAAAGTTTACATAAATATTGTAAAACATAAAACTCATTGTACTGGCTTTAACTCCAGACGTCATTGTCATCTAAATAATCCTTTTATGTTATAGAAGCCCTTTTGGCACAAAGTGTACTTAACACATTTCTTGAACCGCGTTTCAGGCAAGCTTAATATATCTTTGGTCATTCTTGGCATCATAGTTACTTAAATATATTTTTTTAATGCACTAACCCGTGCTAAGGACAATTTTAAAAACCTATTTAGGGGCTAAAAATTCCACCCATGCCGGGATTCAAACGCGCGACCTCTGGCTATCCGTGCCAGCGCTCTACCAATTGAGCCAATGGGCGACTCACGACATCAGTGAAATTTCGAACCTCTTTACAATATTCTCTGTATTACGTACAGGCAGCGACATCTGACTTAAGCAAATTGCATTACTTACAGCCCCGACTACCTACTTTGCAGTTAGGTTTAACATCGGAACGATATCACTGTACCCACATGATTACACTATTTTTATTTTTAATGCACTAACCCGTGCTACGGAACAAATTTAAAAACCTATTTAGAGGCTAAAACTAACTAACTGCAAAGTAGGTAGTCGGGGCTGTAAGTAATGCAATTTGCTTAAGTCAGATGTCGCTGCCTGTACGTAATACAGAGAATATTGTAAAGAGGTTCGAAATTTCACTGATGTCGTGAGTCGCCCATTGGCTCAATTGGTAGAGCGCTGGTATGGATAGCCAGAGGTTGCGGGTTCGAATCCCGGCATGGGTGAAATTTTTAGCCTCTAAATAGGTTTTTAAATTTGTTCCTTAGCACGGGTTAGTGCATTAAAAATAAAAATAGTGTAATCATGTGGGTACAGTGATATCGTTCCGATGTTAAAACTAACTGCAAAGTAGGTAGTCGGGGCTGTAAGTAATGCAATTTGCTTAAGTCAGATGTCGCTGCCTGTACGTAATACAGAGAATATTGTAAAGAGGTTCGAAATTTCACTGATATCGTGAGTCGCCCATTGGCTCAATTGGTAGAGCGCTGGTACGGATAGCCAGAGGTTGCGGGTTCGAATCCCGGCATGGGTGAAATTTTTAGCCTCTAAATAGGTTTTTAAACAGAAAATATTGTAAAGAGGTTCGAAATTTCACTGATGCCGGTGAGTCGCCCTTTAGCTCAGTTGGAAAGAGCGCTGGCACGGATAGCCAGAGGTCGCGGGTTCGAATCCCGGCATGGGTGGAATTATTAGCCCCTAAATAGGATTTTAAAATCATAGTTACTGTTTGTGCTTCTGACTCGCGTAGAAAAAAAATCGCGTGTCGATAGCAAGCCATCGTGGTAAAAGGATTTGCCAAAAAGCGTTAGGGACTCGCTAATTATTGCCCAGGGTGCACCAGTTACTGAATAATGTAAACTAGTGTCAATGGAAAGAACTGGCATCTAAGACTCGTGACAATTGACATTTTTCACGGTAAAATAACTTTTTTATGTAGCCTATCAGCGTCCCACTGCAGGGCACATGCCTTCTCTCAGAGGCCGCGGATTGGCCATTTCAAGCGCTGAGGTATCTCAGACACTCAGGTTTCCTCACGATGTTTGTCTTCTACGTTCAAAAGAACAAAACAACTTTTCCACCCAACGTGGGGCTCACGACTGAACAATATCATCAATTTTGATATCAACCCTTTGTATGTCCCGACTGCTGGGGCACCGGTCTCTTCCTGCATTGCAAGAAGGTTAGGCCATACTCCACCACGGGACAGACAGTGTCGGGCCTTACTGTCAGAAGTTATGAAGTCGCCTATTAGACTTCTGACATGGCTTAACGGCAGCCATTACATGACACCCAGCACAAACGGCTTAACGTGCCTTGTGAAACACGGAAGCGCTCGGAAAAAATGCCACTAGCGGTGGTCACGGGGCCCATCCAGCATCTGACCACGCCTCTTGTTGCTCAGCCGTAATGATTGATTACAATCACTCGGTTCCACGAGGCACGAGCGCTTCACAATAACTCAGATATTTACACAAAAGGCAGTTTAAGAGCCATACAGTTTTAATTTCCCGATTGTGGGAAGGCTTGGCAGTTTTATGGCGCCACAAAAGATTTACCGTCTGTCAGTTTGTCATCCATTAATAAAGGCCGTCCTGACGTGTGCGGCATTATGAGGTCCGTAATTTCAGAGGTCTCATAACACAACTTTGTTAGTGATAGGGAAATGCAACTAAAATTAATACAGTCAAGGAAATAACTTTGCAACATTTTTTTATTCATATTTGTACTGCATTGTTACTGCTACTTTTTTATTTATTAGGCACACAAAACAGATATTAGCCAGTACATCATCAAGATAACATTAACATATAAGATCCAGACTAATCTCCAAAACATGCGTACACAGCATGGTTAGAATAATATGAAACTTAGACGAGTTTAAAAACCTATTTAGAGGTTAAAAATTTCACCCATGCCGGGATTCGAACCCGCAACCTCTGGCTATCCGTACCAGCGCTCTACCAATTGAGCCAATGGGCGACTCACGGCATCAGTGAAATTTCGAACCTCTTTACAATATTCTCTGTATTACGTACAGGCAGCGACATCTGACTTAAGCAAATTGCATTACTTATAGCCCCGACTACCTACTTTGCAGTTAGGTTTAACATCGGAACGATATCACTGTACCCACATGATTACATGATTAGACGAGTTACTTAAACTAACATAACATGCATATTATGTATTCTTTTACATTCAATGAACGTTTGATCAAGCTGCTGAGAACACAGAAAAATTGTTACAAAGAAATTATGAGAGTAAGAAAAAGGAGGCGACTATTTTTCGAGCTAATTATACTTTTTCTAAATTCAGACTTCAACAATCCGATCTTAGGGTATGTCAATGTTTTTAATTATGTTTGTTATTTCATTATATGAGCGACACATTCTTTTTATGGGATTGAAGTAAGAGGTATTACTTTTATAAGTTCCCAATGTGAAAGTATTTCGGGAGCAAACCGAACGTTTGACCAGTTTTGTGTTGAGATTGATTGCTGCCAGTGATGGTGAGTCTGTAGATGAGTGCAGCAGTTTGTGTAGAAGTATAAGCTCAGTCTGTTTACGTCTAGTTTCAAGAGATTGTAAGTTGAACTTTGTGAGTCTCTCTGTGTATTCTGGCATTCTCCTACGACTCACATTGGACCTGTGGTAGATTATTCGGGGGCATATAGCTTGCACACTTTCGAGTCTTTTAACATGTTGTCGTAATAAGGGGACCACACAACCGATCCGTATTCAAGGGTTTTTTTGTAATGTAAACCTTAGTAGGTGCAAACCCCGGTGCACTTTGTTTTCTAAGTTACATACATTTGGGAATTTGTGGTAGAGTGTTAATACTACTACAAATTCCCAAATGTAACTGTGAAGAAAAACATCGTGAGCAAACCTGAGTATCTGAGGTTTTCACATGCCTCAGCGCTTGAAACTGCCAATCCGCAGTGGGCACGCGTGGTGATTAATTGTATAGAATCAGGCGTTACTTTGCGGAAATCCATAATAGCATTAAAAAGTTAACTTGCATTTGGGAGCCTGAGGGAGGATGCCTCGTGTTAGAGGCAAAGCGCGTCGCGTGTTTTCTCACACAAGTATTGGTGTTGGTGGTGGTGTTTCTGTCTTGCTTCTGCTTGAAAAAGTGGGAGAGAGGGCAGTGCATTAACTAACCGCATGGTGCTTGTGTGATTTTTGGCGGAATTTAGCAAAGTAATTATTTTAACTTTTTAACGTGGTGATTAAGCCCATACTCGTTCTCTTTCTGAGAGAAGGCCTGTGTGTAATTTTTTTCTAAATCATTTACAAAGCGAAAAACCCGTTCAAGTACATAAAGTAAAAATTAGCAGTAATGGAATGAAACCCTAACAGGAAGAAGCTTGTTTCGAGGTTAAGATGCGTGAGAGGTGATGCATTTGAATAAAGGATTGGCCAAATTTATCTCTAGTGACCCTTTTCCATCAGTGAAACAGTTACAAATCGTTTCAAGATCGCTCCCGCCAAAACCCTGACCGGAAGTACGCCATCTTGCAATCCTGGATCCGGCGACAACTTCCGGAAATAACGAGCTCAGTACGTGACAAGTTGGAGGCTCCAGTATCTCGTCCCGCCCACGCTGTTCAATGTAATTTGAACCGTATGCCGTCAGTGCAATGGTTGATTCCGCGTGAAAAGATGCAAAGACGCAATTTAGTTATGTGCAACGAAATAGAAGCGAGAATTTTGACACATTCAGCAGTTTTCTTAAAATTCTATCGCTTTGCCTTTCGCAGCTTATTCTAAACGGAAACTTCAAGAGTGGTTTATTTGAAGGCGGTGCATAGGAAATTCCTTTCAACGCTTACATACCGACATAATTTTGGAACACAATTTCTTGTCGTATGTTGCGCTTTTTCAACTCTCATATGAAGAGATGTACTACAAATTTACAACGAGAACAGTGTATACTGTATACGCTTAATTTTTTTTCTACTGTGTACGAGGAGTCTCTTAACTAAAAATATTGGCTGTCAATGCAAAAAAAACGAAAACGCTTCCCAATTAATAAATACTCACGAAAATGCTTGGAGAAATTTGATTTCATTTGATGGAGATTTTTTTATGGAACATTAAGAAAAATTAACCCGCATGCCCAGCGTGGGGATTATGGGCATTACCCCCCAATGATGGCACAACCTTGCGCTTATTAGGGGAGGGCTATGTCCAGCAGTGGACTAATATAGCCTGAAGAAGAAGAAGAAGAAATTAATAATTAGAGAAGGCGACTAGAGATTCATACATCTTACGCTTAAATGATACTGCCGTCTATATTGTGTGAGCGAGAGGAAAATAGTTCTGTAGTCGCTTTCTTAAGTTAACCGTGCTGTAGGCGTATGAATTTAGGTAACTAACTTTGGTTTTTATTTTAATTTGTGTCTAGATAATAAAAGAATATTCTTTATTGTGCACAAGACACAAACAGAAACAAAGTAAGAATAAAAAGCACAACGGCGGCCTTATTACTGATAGCAACTTCTCACAAGTAGACTAGTAAAGGAAAGGTTGCTGAAGGAGGAAAAGAGACGGGTAATTGCAGTCTAAGGCCTAAGTCTAGACTAAACTTGGAGCTTTTTGTAAAGTCTACAATAACGGAACAAAATGCTAGGTTTGATTTATACAACTGCGCTATCCTAAATTAATATAGTAATTTCCTGCGATGTAGAAAGAGACCTTTGCCCCAGCAGTGGGGACATACGAGGGTTGATAACGTCAATTTCATTAAAAAAAAACGTTGACAACTACATCACTTTTTGTCTTCAATTGTGTATCTTAATGATTAACGCTCGGAACACAATTAATAATGCGTTGTAAGCTTAATACGCAATTACACGAAACAATTGGATTCTGATGACGCGTGTCTGATGAACGAGAAACATTTTTGGTACTAACGGGGCTCTACCAATTGTCTGTACACAGCAGTATCACAATCTCGTGACTGGCAAGTGACGGGAGCGTCTGCCGAATTAGTGCTAAGCACCGTAAACGCGGCTACAAGACGGTCGACAAATAGTGATGCATTTCTTGGAAACGTATTTTAGGTTTCTTCTCCTAAGTTAGCTAATGTACACAGTGATGGAAAAAAAATCTCCTAAATGACATATTACTTCGCAAAATAGACAATGCGAAAGAAGTGGTAGCGAATACTATTTATTCACAATCTAGCAGTGCATTTAACAAGGTCGATCACACAGTTCTGTTTGAAGAATTACAAGACTCAAGCATCGGGCAATTTACTAAATTATCTTATCTATAACGGTGGTTGAAAATTGTGATATTAAGGCATTTATAGCTAAATCTGGGGTTCTGCAAGGTTACATCTCGGCCTTACCGTATATTTAATATTCATAAACAATAACACCCACATTATTAAATGCAGCAATTATTTTCTATTTGCTACGTTTAATAAATTGGGTGTCATTGTTTATGAGTATTGAAAATAAGGCGAATATTTTTAATTAACTTTAGATCGTATTAGCTAAAACTAATTAAAAATCTTCATTCTGTAGAAATATCTTTGATGCAAACGGGGCTCTAACAACTGTCGGTACGTAGCTGTATTACAATCTCGAGACCGGCAATTGACGGAAGCGTCTGCCTAAGCACCGTGCACGCAACTACAACACGGTCGACAGATAGTGATGCATTTTTTCATTCACCTTTTCGGATTCTGCCAAGAATTATTTTCTACCCATTAATTAACTAATGTAGACAAAGGTAGGCAAAGCATTTACTTGGGAATTTTCAGATGCAACATTTTCATTCGTTAATTTTACCAATTAACACGTATTTCTCCTCTGCTGGGCTTGAGCTACGCTCCTCTAGGTATGCCACTTCTTTCTGTCCTTGGCCATTCTCATCCAGTCGCTGCCAACAATAAGCCTGAGATCGTCGGTCCAGCGAGCTGTTACTGGTCTCCACTCGAGACCAATTGTACCCCATCTGCTATAGCAGATGAGACCACTTACTGCCACTTCAACTACTTTTTTTTGATCTTAAATTTCAATCGTCTTAGTGTTTTGGTGAAGTACCTCACTTTCTCATTGATAACGTAATAGACATTCAGGATCCCTAACGACATTTTCTTTTACCGTTAGCGAGAGGTATTGCGACTATAACTTCTAGAAAGATAACTTAGAAAACGAAGTACTTGGTACATTTCCGCAATAGGAATCGAACCTGGGTCTCTCGCTTCCGAATCGATTGTTTTACCCGATGGGATACCGTTGCTCTTGAGCGTCTGAGGTGTTCAAATACCTTAGCACTTAAAATTGGCAATCCGCGTTGGGCACGCTTTTAATTAAGGCCGTGCGAGCTGAGAGGCTCTCTCTCTCTCTCTCTCTGAGAGAAGGCCTGTGCCCTGCATTGGGACGTTTATAGGTTACAAAGACATATGATAGACGCCAAACCTTGTTGTGTTCTAGCTCGCAGCACAACTGGTCGTATAACCGGAACAGCTGGAGACTAAGCTATGTGGTTTGCATTGCGCAAGACGATAACGGCGGCGGTTAAACAGATTTAATTCAACGTCCTAGCCGGATCGCTCCAGTTTACAACTATTCTGCTTGGCTGGATGGAACCTAAAGGGATTTCAGTCCAATATAGGAGTACTTGGCTTTGTCTTTGACCTATCTTAGATTGCCGAAGGAGCTTGGACAATACTAGAACGGAAACGTTTGGTATTTGACAGTCGATTCTGTCTTTCCTCTATAATTTTCAAACAACCGTCATGAAGATTGCTTAATGTATCAAAATCTGGTCTGTTTTAAATAGATACTAACAACTAAATAGGTACTTAATAAGAAGACTAAAAAAACTTTGGTAAATGTATTTTTAGTGTTAATGAACGCTATTAAAACTTTAATACACACGCAGAAGTGCTCGTAGCCTAGTGGAACCGAGTGATTCCAATCACTCGTTTCGACTAGGCCACGAGATTAATTCAATCACTTGATAGTATTTTCTAAGGTTAATACGAGCACTAGACATAGTAAAAACTGTATTTGCACGGATATGAAACGTGTAAATATCCGTGCAAATACAAATTTTATTCAATCAATTGACTAAAGCAACAACCGCTACTGGCATTTTTCCGAGCGCTTCCGTGCTTCGCAAGGAACGTCAAACCGTTGGTGCCGGCTGTCATGTAATGGCAGTCTTTAAGCTATGTCAGAGGCCTCATGGGTGGCATGATAACTTCTGACAGTAGGACCCGCCACTGCCTTACAATTCTCCACCAACCCGGACCTGGCTCCCGAGGTGGAGTATGCCTCAGGCCTAACCTTAGTGCGATGCAGTAAGAGACCCGTGCCCCAGCAGCGGGGGCATACAATTGTTGATATCAATATCGAATGAACTTTTATTTTAAGGTGATCCCAAAAAAGCAATTGAGAATTTTTAAATCTTACCTTGTCTTAAGGCCTTCATAAAACGTAACCAAAAAAATCTTTGCTTACCTTAAGTGGAAGAAGATTATATTTACACTTTTTCTTACCATTTATTTTTCCAGCACAATGAAAGGAGTCGTAGTGACCCAAATAATCTAACCTTGAGATTGAAACTTTCATTTATTCGCCGACTGCGAACTTTTTCATTCGTAATTCGTCTTCATTTCCAGATGAGCAACTTTGATATTTTTCTCTTCAGTAAAACGAGCCTCTCTCGTAAAGTTGCGGTTGAATGTTTTGATTATTTCTCAGTAGTCGATTTTTGGGACTTTTTGGCGGATTGAAGGTGGGCCGGAAGATGATTGTTTCAATAGCCCTTTTGCATTTGCCACACCCGCAGTACTTACATTGGGTAGTGCAATTTATTGTTAAGGTTTTGTGTCAAATTCCGCGAATCCGCACCAAGCGATTCGCGAATTCTTTTATAATAAGTGAGATAAAAACCTTTTTATTTTAGTAAACAGTTTCTACGGTACCGCATTGAACAAATAATTACGTAAAGTTGATTTTTTTGAAACGACCCGTGTTAGTCCGAATGATTGATCTTGTAACTTGACCAAATCGGGTTTAAGAGCTAAACCCGAGTTGCACGTTGTTTGCTAGATGCCGAAATGTAAAACATATTAAAATGAGCTAATATATAAATATCCCACTTCAGGGCACAGGCCTCCTCTTGGAGGTAGAGTTAATTAGTAATTTCGAGATTAAGAAAAAAATTTTTTATGCAAATTTCCTAAAATTGTATTTTGTGTTATCAGCGCCTAAGGAGACCCTAGTACCTATATGAAGTGTTAACAAACCGCAGCGCTTGCTACGTAAAATGGTCCAGCTATTTGACTAAGTGCGGAAATCTCATGTCTGACTGCTAATTACTTAGCAATAGGTACAAACTGTGAACAAATTGTACACGTAGAACATCATTAGTTAAGTAAAGCGCAGGTGAACGCAGGTACCGAATTATTGCGGATCAGTGCCGCTTCCATTACGCCATCCACTGATTTAGTGTAACCGCGGAATAAGGACGTATCCACGAGGCTTGAAACGGGATAGTTGAGCAGAGTCTAACATAAACAGAAGCGCTCGTGGCCTAGTCGAACCGAGTGATTGGAATCAATGACGACCTCTGTGGCGTAGCGGTAGCGCGTCTGCCTACCATGCAATAGGTCCCGGGTTCGAATCCCGGCTGGAAACAAAAAAAAAAGTCCAGGTCTTGGATGTTTACATGTTTGTGATGTCGTTGTTTCTATTTCCCACGACACAGGGTATCCTAGTGTGGGGCCAGAAGCAATGTACGTGCCAGTATGTAAAATGTTATGTTATATTTATCACTTGAGTTAAGCAACAACAGGCGCGGTCAGGTGCAGGAAAGGTGACTACCGCTAGTGGCGTTTCCCGAGCGCTTCTGTGCTTCGCAAGGCACGTCAAGCCCTTGGTGCCGGCTGTGGTGTAATGCCAGTCGTTAAGTCAGGTCAGAGGCCTTAAGGTGGTTAGATTCCTTTTTTTTTATTTATTTATTTAAAGTAAGAAAAAAAATACATGCAATATAATGCCTCCCATCCCCCGAAACCGACAAGGTTTATCTGTAGATCGGGTTTAGTAGTCACCAGCTTAAGATGTTGTTGGAAATAGTATACTGTACTAGTGCTATGCTCGGCAAATAGCTTGAACAAACCTAGAATGAGCTTGCGATATACGCGCAAGAGCAAACATATTCAATTTTAGTCATTGTTGTTAGTTTGACTTAAACTTAAGTCTATAGAAGTCCGACACACATCACAACGTCGCCCGCCAACGAAAAACGAAATGAGACCATGCGATGTCAAATAAACAATAAAAACTCTGTCTAACAGTAAGGCCCGCCACTGCTATACAATCCTCCACTAAACCGGACTTGCCCCCGTGGTAGAGTATGGCCTAACCCTCCTGTGATGCAGGAAGACACCCGTACCCCAGAAGTAGGGACATGCAAACTGGCCATGCAACTTCCAACAAAACTTTCCAACCATGGTGGCCTGAACCTTACACACAGTGGCGTAATCCCAGATCGGTATCCAAGCACTGAGGTTAAAGCGGACTCTCTGTTTAGCATTGAGTGCATCCACTAGCTTAGAGCTATTACCCAGCCAATGCTGCCCGGGATATCATGTAAGTTCGACATTCACGCTTACACTGAAAGCGATAAGAGCCATAATTGAAATCTTCTTACCCGTCGTAATGAGTGTCGATCCATGATTAAATGTTTTTAAACGTTTAACTTGTTTACATTTAAGTTTAACGGTCTTTGAGATACATCAGACTTACCATTAGGGACTTACGTAATGCCCGACAAACACATAAAATGAAATATTATTTTTAATACACTAACCCGTGCTAAGGACAATTTTAAAAACCTATTTAGAGGCTAAAAGTAATGCAAATTACTTCAGCCAGATGTCGCTGCCTGTACGTAATACAAATCCGAGAATGTTGTAAAGAGGTTCGAAATTTCACTGATGACGGTGACTCGCCCATTGGCTCAGTTGGAAAGAGCGCTGGCACGGATAGCCAGAGGTCGCGGGTTCGAATCCCGGCATGCGTGGAATTTTTAGCCTCCAAATAGGTTTTTAAACTAAAAATGAAAATGTACCAATAACTGCTGTTTTTGACACTTCAAATCAGGCTCTAGAGTCAAATACTTACTTAGTTTTTTTTAATGTAGGACATGTTACAATCGACCCCAGGCACGACTCACGCCTGATGGTAAGCGAAGACGGGGTCTACGATGTCACGTGCTTACCTGTTAAAGGCCGGTTTACTCTACTTCTAAAAACACCAAGGTTATATGTCTCCGGAAAGACAAACGATGGCAGCGTGATCCACAACTTGGCTCTTCTTATTATAAAAGAATTCGCGAATCGCTTGGTGGTGATTCGCGGAATTTCGACAACAAAAGCGTGCATTCGAGCCAATTGTCTGGTGGTCCGATGGAAGAACGGTGATGAGGGTATAAGTTGATGTAGTCCCTGTGCACACTCTCCAAAATACACCTTGTAGAAGATGGAGAGGCAAGCGACCTTACAACGGTGCTTTAGAGGCCGCAACCTTGCCTTCGTCAATTCTTCATCCCCAATTAGCCTGAAAGCTCGACGGTCAATCGCGTCCAAACCTGCAAGCTGGTAGACCCACGCCAATTAAATAGGCCTCTCGCGAAGAAGATCGAATCGCGCGAGGCGCCGAGTTAAGTAGCACGGGTTATACCATTGCAACGCATTTGTTTACTAGACGAAGTATAATGTGAATGAAACGGCCATTACCGATCTAATATGACTATTGAACCACTATGCATTTTAGAGCCCCCCTGGTCGCTTACGCAAACGCCTCCCATTGTACAAAAAAATACCAAGTCACATTCCAGGTCGTTTCTTAAAAATACTTACTTACTCTGTTGGCTCAGCGACCTGACGTGGGTCTTGGCCTCCGACTCAAGAGATCGCGACTCGTCTCAGTTCTTCAATTTTAGAGCCGTGGCAGCGAAGCGGTAGAATCCATCTTCTCTATGGGAAGACGTGGGTTTGCAGCCCAATATGTACGAATGACTTTGTTTCCTAAGCTGTGTAGGAAGGTTCAAATGCTTTACAAACAAACTCAGTGCACGCCCAATGAAATACAATACATCCAGACTAAGGTCATTTGTACAAATGTACGGCCTCCTCCTCCTTAGTAACATAACATAACTTATGTTTTTCATGTGGACACCTAGTTTGAATTGTAACGTTCATTGAGCCGCAATTTTTGTGCTATTTTGGATAAAACCTTTTCATTGCATTTAATCTATAATATAAAAATGAATCGCTGAATGTGTTGGTAAGCGCAAATCTCGAGACACGTTGAACCGATTTCGCTAATTCTTCTTTTAGAATATTCCTTGAAGTACGAGGATGGTTGTTACGAAGCGAGCAATAAAAAAAAATATCGACTGTTAAGGCGGTACGAAGTTCGCTGGGTTAGCTTGTCTATAATGTAAAAATGAATCGCAGAATGTGTCGGTAAGCGCAAATCTCGAGAGCAGCTGAACCGATTCCACTAATTCATTTTTAGAATATTCCTTGAAGTACGAGGATGGTTCTTACGGAGAGAAAAATAAAAAAAATTAAAGGATCGAGTGTTAGGCGTTACGAAGTTCGCTGGGTCAGCTAGTTTCAAATATTCATAAATCCATCTAACCTCTCAAAGGGATATTTTGGTAACAAAATTTACCGTTTTGATAAAACATCGTGTTGAAATCAAGTTGGTACACCAAATTAAAGGATTGCCCCGCAGGGAGTCAGCAAAACGCTTCCCTTCCAACAAAGGAATGTTCATAAATGGCTGCTAATTAAATAATTTACACTGGCACGGATAGCCAGAGGTCGCGGGTTCGAATCCCGGCAAGGGTGGAATTTTCAGCCTCTAAATAGGTTTTTAAAATTGTCGTTAGCACGGGTTAGTGCATTAAAAATAATATAATAACATATCATATTATTATCATATGCTATTACACTGTATTATCATTATAATCATAGTTATCATAATTATAGTCGAACCGAGTGATTGGAACCAATCACTTGAGTTAAGCAACAACAGGCGCGGTCAGACGCAGGATGGATGACCGCCCTGTGACTACCGCTAGTGGCATTTTTCCGAGCGCTTCCGTGCTTCTTAAAGCACTTTAAGCTGTTGGCGCCGGCTGTCGTGTAATGGCAGTCGTTAAGCCATGTCACAGGCCTTGTGGGAGGTTATAACTTCTGACAATAAGGCCCATCACTCTCTTGCAATCCTCCACCAACCCGGACTTGGCCCCCATGGTGGAGTTGGAGTTAGAGATGCAGGAAGAGATCCGTGACCCAGCAGTAGGGACATAAACGGGTTGATATCGAATGTATTCACATTTTTTGTGTTTAATTTTTTTATAAGGTTTTAGTTCTGTTTATAATTTGCTATGCTAGATCGTGGACACTCACAAAAGATCTGGTCCACCATTTCAAAGTCGTTAAGCGAGCTATGGAGAGAGCTATGCTCGGAGTTTCTCTGAAGGATAGGATTTGTAACGAATGCATCCGACAGAGAACCAAAGTTATCGACGTAGCTCAGAGAATCAGCAAGCTGTAGTGGCAGTGGGCTGGCCATATTTCGCAAAGAAGCGACAACCGTTGGATTAAACGTGTTCTTGAGTGGAGACCGCGACTCGGCAAACGTAGTCTAGGACGCCCTCCGACCAGGTGGGATGACGATCTGCGAAAAACTGCCGGCAGATGCTGGATGCGGCAAGCTGAAGACAGGGAGCCATGGCGCTCATTAGGGGAGGGCTATGTCCAGCAGTGGACTACATAATATAGCCTGAAGAAGAAGAAGGCTAGATCGTGGCAACTGGCAGAGAGTGGCCTCAACCTAGTGGGGTAGGAATACAGACGTGAGTTCATGATATGTTTCTATGTTATGTTAATTCAACTTTAAATAACTTTATCTTACGCACGGCATATCTTAGTTCCACCAAGCTTAGGAACAAAGCTGCAACTTCGCCTCAAATCAGAATTAATTATAATATGAAATTAGAGTGTTGTACTTTGCATAAATTATTCTAAAGTCTTCTTGTACTTAAGTAGGTACGTATCAACAATGCATTATGCAAATTGTTCAAGTGCTTGCTCTATGATATTGTATTACATACCTAATATAATAGCAACTTGTTAGCAAGGCCGACTAAGCTGTCAGGATGGTATAGGTGCTGGGCAAGCCTACACCATCTATAAAACCATGACCCAGGCACTACAGCGTCGGAGTGGTCCCTTCACCCATCTAGTGTGAGTGAAGATACCACTGGACGCTGTATAAATCATCTCATTAAGTAGATGCAAAAAGGCCAATATTATTATTATTATAATAGCAACTTGTAAAGACTGTACATACTGACGCAGTATAATATGTTGTAACATAAACTATCAAGATGAAATTAAAACTGTTTTTATACGGATTTATGCTCGTTTATTACATTTATTTTTACAATTTTCCAACGTTTCGGCACTTTTTCAGGTGCCGTGGTCCCGGGTGGCACCGAGCATAAATCTAACTAATAAACGAGCATAAATCCGTATAAAAACAGTTTTAATTATGTCTACTGCTCGTGTTAACCTTAGAAAATACTATATTAAGATGAATACAAAGACAAAAATGAAAAAAATATGAAAATATATTATTAACAAAAAAATACAGGTGGTTCGCTTATGATCATGTGTTCATAAGCACACCATGTGATAAGAGTAGAAATTTAACGTCACTGATCGACTGTTAATGAGTATACCCGATTAAGCGTCACCGGTTGAATGATATTGAGTATATCCAATTCTGCGTCAGCGGCCGACTGGTACTGAGTAGGCGTACAATGTTCAGCGTTACCGAACGACTGCTATAGTGCGTATATCCGATCCATTCCCACCGTCCGACTGGTACCGAGTATACCTAATGCATCGTCACCCACCAGCAGCAGCCGAGTATACCCAGTTCAGCGTGACCGACCGACTGGTGCCGAGTATACTCAGTTCCACTTCACCGTCCGGCTGGTACCGAGTGTACCCGGTACAGCGTCACCCTGCTGTAGCCGAGTATACCTGATTCAGCGTTACCACCCCGAGCGTGACGGCTCAGCTCGGTTTAGATATTATATTGATAAAGTAATTGACTTATTTTAAAAATTCTTATTGACATAGAAGTTTTTTAAAATAGGGTATACTAAATCACCATTAAAATAGGGTATACTAAATCACCATTAAAGAGGACGGCAGATTCACAATATACAATAAAAACTGTATTGATTGATTTGCAGGCTTTATGCCTTGTTAAAGTATTAAAATAATAACTAACCACTATATTAAAACCATAAGTTTACAAATTAACTATCTAGGAAAATAATACTTTAAAGTGGCTACTTTAAGCGGAACACAATATTATGTCATGCATGCAAATATACTTAACGTAAAACGGCATGATTATAAACTAGAGGATGAATAGAACTATGAAGAAAAACATCGCGAGGAAACCCGCTGTTTCTATTCGAACTCCAATTTATTTCTAATCACGCCGTTTCACTGTACCGTGCAAAATGAGCGCATAGCACCTGAAAGAGTTTTCACTTCACAAAAACTAAGCTGCAATATTAAACGGGTCTTTTATTAGGTAAAAGGTAATTACCTTATTTGCCGACCACGGCAACTGTAACCTGCTGAAACGTCCGGCAATGAGGTAATTACGTTTTACCTAATAAATAATCGCAATTAAACCCGTTTAATACATACAGTCTTTCCTTAGCCTTACTTGTCAAATTTAGTAAACAAGATTCTAACATCAAAATTAATATTGAATGCCAAAAATAGATATTTTCTCGCGAGTTCATAAACTTTGTTTATAAAATAGTCCGGTGGAACAGGGCAGTATCTGAGTGGTGGCCAAGAGAGGGAAGGAGGTTGGTAGGCAGACCACCGTCACTATGGTCAGACGACATCGTGAGGGTTGCGGGTCAGAGATGGATCAGATTAGCACAGGACCGTGAGGACTGGCGCAATAAAAAGGAGGCCTATGCCCAGCATTGGGTTGATGTTGGCTGATTTGATTATAGATATAGATAGATTGATAAAATTGTCAGCGTGTTGTTTAAAATGGTTTCCCTGATCACTTCATTTATCGGAATATGGCAGTTTTGACTAAAAAGTCATACTTTACGGGTAGAGTGTTGTTTACTAAAATAGTCAGGTAAGGATAAATAGACTGTATGTATGAGTATCGCGAATAACTAAGCTGCAGTATCAAAAGTGCTCGGTCACGCTACAAGAGAGTTAAATTTTAACGTCTTGAAGACTCGGATGCACTTGGCGTGGCAGCTAAGCTGTTTAATTACAAACAGCTCGCTTCTGGAGCGGCTTAGAACTTGTCCACGCTGAGAAGTGTACACGACTCTCGTTCATACAATACATTATATTTTTATGCCTCTACGAGTTTAATATGGGTGTCCCACTACAGGGCAAAGGCCTACCCTTTTTAGATCAAGATTTTCGGTCAACAATAGTAATATAACAAGTAAACATGCTAAAGTTATTGTAAAATTCATTCATTCATTCATTCATTCATTCATTCATTCATTCATTCATTCATTCATTCGTTCGTTCGTTCGTTCGTTCGTTCGTTCGTTCGTTCGTTCGTTCGTTCGTTCGTTCGTTCGTTCGTTCGTTCGTTCGTTCGGTCATTCGTTCGTTCGTTCGTTCGTTCGTTCGATTAATAGCCTACGCCCAATTCTCAGACTTACCAAATAAACAATAATAATAATCATCTGAAAACTACATATTTGGAATTTTATTATAAAACAATGGCTTTGAACGGGTCAAATCGCGATTATTTATTATGTAAAACGTAATTACCTTATTTCCCGAAGTTAAGGTTATTACGTTTTACCTAATAAATAATCGCGATATGCCCGTTTAATATATAACTATGTATGAGTATTGCTTCATACATAGTTAGGGTGATTCGATTCCTAAACTACCTACAAAATTGTACTTCTCATTCATTCATTTGTTTGTTCGTTCGTTCGTTCGTTCGTTCGTTCGTTCGTTCGTTCGTTCACGGGTACGCATCCTGCGATGCAGGAAGGGCACGGGTCTCTTCCTGCATCGCAGGAAGGTTAGGCCATACTCCACCACGGGGGCCAAGTCCGGGTTGGTGGAGGGTAGTAAGACAGTGGCGGGTCTTACTGTCAGAAGTTATCAAGCCGCCCATGACGCCTTTGACATGGCTTAACAACTGCCATTACATGACAGCCGGCACCAACGGCTTAGCGACGGTCACCCATCCTGCACCTTACCACGCCTGTTGTTGCTTAATTGAAGTGATTGATTTCAATCACTCGGTTCGACTAGGCCACGAACGCTTATTTTAGCTCTATTCAACTCTTATTTTGAGTACCTACTGATTGCACTTTGTAATTGTGATTCACAAGATATTATAATTGACAAACAAGCCTGCCATGCGAGCAGCTCCATCTAAGCCCTTCACTCAGTGGACACATCGCATTATCTGCGACAGTTATGATAAGTTACATGCCCAATAACATAGACAACATACTCTACTAGAGACCACAATAATTGCATTTAGTTCGAAATTGCTACAGTGTCTTATTATTTTAAAAACCTATTTTTCCTTACTACTGGTTAGTGCAACAAACAAAGAATATAATAATGTTATATTATGTTGTACCAATGATGCATAAAATCGATAAGTGAATGTTAGTTCAGTAATTTGAAGACACCCAAGATTTGTGAACTAAATATTTGGATTAGATTACGTTAGATTCGATATCAAAACTTGTATGTCCCCACTGCTGGGGCAAGGGTCTCTTCTTACGTAGCAGGAAAGGAGATTAATAATAATAAAATTAAATAGAAATGTTTTATCAAATAAAATAAGATTAATTAAAATTAACAAAATAAGGTCTTTAGTTGTTTAATAAAGGCACATTTAAGTGTTAGATCACAGGCTATCAAGCCTTCCTCATTGTCACTGTTTGTAGTCTAACTAATAGTAAACTCTTTTGCTTGGCACGAATTCCTACAAAATAATGTCAAATACAGTCACGGGCAATAAAACTGGACCATAGGCGCTTCGACCGATACATTAATAAAGGATTAAACATCATAAAAGCTCATATATACCAACATACTTCGAGCGTTAGGTTCCTCCGAACCGTTTCTAGTATAACTGCATAAATAATGAGGTTATTGAAAAAAAACGTAAGAATATGTATTTGGTAAAGCATGGTAATTACTAATTTTGTATATGGTAACTCAAAATTATAGCAACAGTATTAATATTACTTTACTAGCTGACCCAACGAACTTCGTACCGCCTAACAGGCGATTTTTTATTTTTCCCTCCATAAGAACCATCTTCGTACGTCAAGGAATTTTTGAAAAAAAGAATTAGCGAAATCGGTCTACCTGCTCTCGAGATTTGCGCTTACCAACACATTCAGCGATTCATTTTTATATTATAGATAATGCAATACAGCGCAATTTCTGTCAACGCTTGGAATCAACGGTTTATTTACGTGGCGAAAACCTTCATTTGGCACAAAGTAAAGAGTCTACCTTTGGAAGAGGGTTGTCAGCGCACATGCGGGTCTATTTGTTGTGTTATCTATGGACAATAATCACCGCTATCCATTGATTACTGCTGCTCGTAATGTATTGTGACGCCATAATGTTGATAGTTGCATTGCATTGATGTGACGGCTGTGTGTGTGCGTTATGGAATGACATGTTGCACTGGACGCGCCCGAGGGAGGTGGAATGCGTGATTTTGATATTTTAGGATGTATTTTTTTGTTTTCTGGCAAGTTGACAGGGAATACCTCGTCTTACTTTTCGAAAAGGGGTACACCCGTATAATTATGGCTTTTTGATGTATTTATTAGTAATATATATATATATATTTTTAAGACCTAAAACATTTGCAATGAATCGTTTTAAGAAGTTTTATGTTTTTTTACAACTTTTCGTAACAGGGAAAGGACAAAATAAGAATATAATAAATTATAAAATTAGAAATAATATTAATTTTACTGGAACGCAATATATTACCTACTGAACTGCACACTGTGTGAAAAAAATTGATAGGTTACTGGAAATTTTTCACACACCCAAACAAAGCTCAGCTAGCGTCATCAGAGGGAGTCAAAATAGCAAGCTGCAATTTTGTATTAGACTTCTCAAGCTTGAATATTTTTAAAACAGATTGAAACATAAGTCGCACTCCATTTATAACGTCAAGGCTTGCAATTATGCTCGAGACTCCTTGCAAATTGGCAATTTTTTTACCAAAGTACCTACGTCAATCCTACTTAACACGCTAGACTACTGCGACAAGGTGAAAACATGCAATGGGCACTAGACTCTTTGTTTTTAGGCTATTTTTATCAGTGTCAAAGTAGGTCAGTTTTATTACAACAACAAAGGCGTCAAGATCGCTCAATTGTTCTAGTGCTTTTTCAATTTTTAGACAAAGTATCAAAATACGCCAGTCGCGCTAAAACAATATCGCCAGAGCACTACGTGGAAAGTCGTCAAGATCACTCAATTGAACTTGCGCGTTGTCGATTTGACTACAACTATAACGCCAGAGCTGCGTGCAAAGGCGTCGAGATTGCTCAATGTAATTGCGCGTTGTCAATTTTTAGACAAAGTATCAAAAACCACCAGTCGCGCTACAACAATAAAGCCAGAGCACTGCGTGCAATGCCGTCAAGATTGCTCAATTGTAATTGGTCTTTTTTCAATTTTTAGACAATGTATCAAAATACGCCGGTCGCGCTATAACAATAACGCCAGAGCTGCGTTCAAAAATGTCAACATGCTCAATTGTTCTTGCACTTTGTCAAGTTGTAGACAAAGTATCAAAATACGCCAGTCGCGCTACAATAATAACGCCAGAGCTGCGTGCAAAGGCGTCAAGATTGCTCAATTGTACTTGCGCTTTGTCAATTTTTAGACAAAGTATCAAAACACGCCAGTCGCGCTACAACAATAACGCCAGAGCACTGCGTGCCGTGGCGTCAAGATGGCAATGTGCACTAGACACGTCGCCGAGCCGACAATGAGAGTTTAATTTATTACCACCAACCGGTTATTAATTAATTAATAAACCGGCCTGAATTTAAGGCGTCGCTCAGTGCCAAATTAGGTTATATACGACCTCCTGTTCAGAGCTCTTGCTGTTTTAATAGCTCTTAAGAAAATTAGTTTTTTTGTTTATTTATGCTTAAAATAGGTTGATAGATGACTAGGTGGGATGACGATCTGCGAAAAACTGCTAGCAGATGCTAGATGCGGCAAGCTGAAGACAAGGCGCTATGGCACTCATTAGGGAAGGGCTATGCCCAGCAGTGGACTAATATATAGCCTGAAGAAGAAGAAGAAGATAAGCAGGTACCTTTTGGTACACAATTAAGTAGATATTAATGTTTATGTATAATAAAAAACGCATACGAGTATAAAATTAAAAAAAAATCGTAAAAAAGCTGTTTAAAATGTATAAATTATATAATAAGTTCTTTACAACACAATGACGGGTTGTCTGGTCCCAAACTAGGATGAACTGTTCTATGGTTTCCAGATAAAGAAATCACAAAGATAAAATACACCCAGACTGAGGCCAATACAAATGTACGGCGGTCCCTAGTAAGAAACGAACCCACGAATTCTGCCATGGTAATCATACGTGATACTATTGATCTATTTACTATATACTCGTGATCTATTTTAGTTATTTTCACAGTGTCATGTCGTATGGTTTGTTATTATGGGGACGGGCAGCAGATATAGAAACCATATTTGTCTTGCAAAAAAGAGCAATAAGAGCTATTTACAACTTAAACTGTAGAGAATCGCTAAGGGAGCGTTTTAAAGAAATAGGCATTCTTACACTGGCTTGCCAATATATATTCGATAATATAATGTATGTCCGAAAAAATATAACTATGTTTAAATTAAATAGGGACGTTCATAACGTAAACACAAGGAATAGAAACAAGGTTGCTTGTACTAAATCCCGATTAGCCAAGGTAAGCACATCATTTGTAGGTTACTGCGTTCGTTTTTACAACAAAATTCCAGAACGTGTTCTATCCTTGTCTGAAAATAAATTTAAAACTTTCATTAAAAATTCGCTTTGTAAAAAGGCATATTACAGAATAGACGAATATATAAACGATCCTAGTTCGTGGTGGTAAACCAATTCCACCGCGAATTTATTGTTAAGTATAACTAAGTATAACATATTTTATAATACAAGTGTGTACAGACGACTTGATTGCATATTAATAACTGTAATTATGATACATTATATAACTGACAAAAACTTAACTGCAAGTTTGCTAAAGGTCATTCAAATGGAAGCGTGGTGTTCGGGTCATCTATCTCCCTCCAAAATGGTTGAGACTGGTGATGGCTGAGCACTGCGTTATGCTCGTGAACGAGTGCTGTTCGTGTGTCTGGCCGCAGCACAGTTTTCCCCTATTATTGTGAGACATTTAACTAATGCTTTGGCATTTAGGCTTGTTAATGGCAATCATGAAATCTTATTAGGTTTACATAATGGCAACTGATGTATTAGGTTTTAAGATGATTTGAGAAACGATGGTCAGAGTGGAGTTTTTTTTTTCCGCTGCCTTTTTCTCCACTACAATACGGCCCGAAGGCGGCGGCTTACACTTTACATTGTACATTGACATTCAGCAAACAGAATGTAAATTCTTTACGTTGAAATAAAATGATTTGAATTGTGAATTTGAATTTTTACCCATAGACCAGCGAGACAGTCAGTCTCTATATGAAATGTCTATAAAATTAAAGCATGGCCAATTGCGAGTACCAATTATAGATAAACCGATATCACATCGAATGTGATGGGACTAATGGGGAAGGTCTGGGGTTGCTTGAGGTAAAAACAGGATTTAAGTCATAAATATTTGTTAGGCGTTGAATATAATGTGTACATTGTAATACGAGTGAAACAATGTTTTCTAACCGACTTTAAAAACGACTTCTCAATCAGTAGAAATCTTTTATTCATTTTGAAATAAAAGTTGTCGCTTACTAGGCACAATATGTCTCACAAACAACCCAGTATATCCCCACTGAGGGGGGCGGGTCTCATCCCTGAGGAAGGTATAGGCCATACTCTACCACGGGAACCAAGTCCGGATTGTTGGAGGCTTGAGGCTTGCAAGACTAGTGGCTGGACTTACTGTTAGAAGTTTTCAAGCCGCCCTAAGGCCTCTGACTCTGCCATCTATCGACGGCAGCCGGCACCAACGGCTCAACGTGACTTGCGAAGGAAGGAAGCGCTCGAAAAAATGCCACTAGTGGTAGTCACGGGATGGTCACCCATCCTGCACCTGACCGCGCCTGTTGTTGCTTAACTCAAATGACAAGAAAGACAAAAAGACATGGCTGCTTGGTAAAATAATTTGATTAAATGCTATTTTTCTATAATTTGGACTAAACCAAATTAAACACGTTATTATGTCGACCTATTTTTGTTTTCAAATAAAACCTAAAAGGTAACAGTATTGCTTTTCGGTATTATTCCTTCATATTAATCTTATGTTGGTAGCGCGTTACGTTCTGTACGGTGATGATACACTTATTAACTATTATTATTTCCCAAAAAAGCTTTTATTTTATATTTATTTCACAAAAAAAACACACAGTCATCCAAAAATATAAGTGTAACTTATAGACTGTATTAATGGTAAATAAACGTACAACGCAGCGTTTTCTACAAAAGATGGTATTATTTCCTAAAAAAAAGAAAAAGTCAAACCAAATATCACCCAATCACAACGTCTGCCGAAAGCCTAACATTCTCGGAGCGAGCTCATCGAAAACCGCCATCTAGCGGCGGAAATTGAAAGCTTCGGGGCAAATGGGCGAGCGATACCACCTTATCTTTACACTTTACCGTAGAAGGAATGAACAAAATATTGGCAGAAGGACCACTTCTCCTCTTAATTACAACACATTTTTTTTCGGTATAAATATACTCACCCGCTGCCGTGTCGTGACAAGACACTGTAATTTAAAAACAAGCATTTTCCAGAAAACGCCAAAAACATTTCGCTAAGAAAATTCCGCATAGATACGTCAAATCAAAACAGATTTAAAATTTTTACATGTGTTAAATAATAGTGCACATAATTATGCCGTAACTAGTTAATTTATATTTTTTGTATATAGACTCTAATTGAAAATCTAGAATTTTCGCACTGAATACCCGCAATTTTTCTTGGCAAATAGGAAAAGGTTTTAAAGTTGTTATGACAAAACACTGCATCTACAGTTATTTTGTATAAAAATCACGAGCATGTTTTAGCAAAACATGGTACCTATCTATAGAAACAGTATTTTGTCAAAACAGGTCTCTATAATATTGGCTATACAGTCTTATTTACTATCACTGATTTGCGTATTATTAAAACTTTTTCCATATTTTTTGATGCCATGCCATGTACTTAAGGGCGAAGAATCAAATTATTCACGTTACTTCAAAACACTGTATCTATAGATACAGTGTTTTGAAGTCATACCACGGCAGCTCTGTATTCTATTTAGAGGGGTTATCAGAGGCGAAGGTAGATACTTGCTATAGTCCAGATCAACCACTTTCGCTTCGTATATTCATTAGTCGTTGGATGCACGCCAGTTATGGGTAATCATCATCACCATCAACCCATTGTGTCATCACCGAGGGGCACGGTCTCTTGCGAAGGTAGCTGAAGGTATAGGCTATACTCCACCACGGGGGCTAAATCCGAATTAGTGAAGGCCTGGTTCTGCTTAACTCTCCAACTACCATCTTACCTCCTCGTTGGACCTAAAATCTTCCTCATGACCCTCCTCGCCCACTCGAAGAGGAGAATAAAATGCAAAAGTGGCCTCAAATTCGATAGTTTACGAGTTTAAATCCCGGCACGTATTAATGCATTTTTTTTCTATGTTACGTATATAAGTGAATTTGTGGTAGCAATACTGTTCCCTTTCTGTGAAAGAAACAAAACAAGAAGTGTGTATTTATTTAACAATTTTTTTGTAAATTAAAGCAATACATATTTTGTTCACCTTTTTTGTTTCAAACAACTGACAAAGGCCATATATAAGATTTTTCTCTCCTCCTTGTCTCGGGCCATCTTCTCCAGTCCGCGCAAGAAGGCTTCATTTTATAAATATACTTCTGTCTTCTATTTTATACTTCCATTTCTACTCTCTGTAGGTACTTACGAGCATCAAGACCTCGACTTTGCTTCGCAGTTTAGATCCTTATTTCCTTTTATTTAAAGCTCACATTTCTGCCTGCACTCATAACGTTTTCAACGTGTTGACTGTATGCGTAAAACGAAAACAACCAAGTGCATTTTGAGCTTGTTTCGACTTGTAAACAGCTTATAGAATATTGTTACTTTGGAAAACGGATTTTGCGGGTGACTTTCTGAAGAAAATAAACGCTTTCTTGGTTGGCTCCGCTTGTATTAACTAGTCTTTCTTATGAGCTAGGCCGACTAAGCTGTCAGGCAGGATGGTTAGGTGCTGGACAAGAATTAACAAAGAAAAAAATATCCCAGGCACTGCAGCGTTGTAGTTGTCCCTTTACCCATCTGGTATGAGTGAAGGTACCAATAGAGGCTGTATAAATAATCTCATTACGTACAGCGACGGCCAATGTTTCATAATTGGCAGATGTATTAACCTACTAAGCCCTGACGTCCTAGAAATAGCAAATCACCAATAACTTTCTTAATTCACAACCAATGATTCAGTAAGAAGACCGGAAAACTTACTGTTCCAGGTCCAATATTTTCCTCATAATTTTTTTCACACCAAGAAGATAAAGTTCTTCAAAATCTACGTAGTTTTAGAAGACTTGAAGTAACTGTTACTCCAGGGCTTAGGAGGTTAAATATTGACTTTAAATTAATTATAGCATTCAGTGTAATATTTTATAATATTTTGTTTAATTACAACTGCGGTGTTCTCTTTTTAAAATCTGCAAACTTTTATTATATTTAATTCAGTGAGAACATGCACTCACGGCACTAAGCTGAGCCCTATCCTTTTAATCACATATTTGTCTCAAATTTTTGTCATAGTATTCATAAGTTCTCTAATCTGTGCGTGATAAATAAACATTTTTTAATATCAAGAACTTATGTAATTTAGATAAAATTGTAAAAAAGGTCTTGAGAATGTCCAAAGGTAATTTAACTGTATCTATATCTGTCAATCTTTTATATTCGTTATAAATAGTTCATAGCAAAAACACGAAAAAATGTGAGCTTCAAAAATGTGCTCAGATTTAGTTGAATTAAGAGCTTTCACAACGTCCTTAAACTCTTTTGAAGTGAATATTTGTTGAAACCTTTCTACGATAATTTCATTTTCATAAAACTACATTTCATGATTAATTAAGACCATTCGATGTTCGTTGCATAGCAAATCAACAAGTAGGATGACTAATTGCTAGAAATTTGCTTCACCATACACATCGAACTGTCATAATGAACTATGTTATTCAATACTAATTGCTAGAAATCCGCTTCACAATATACATACATCGAATTGTCATAATGAACTGTGTTATTCAATGAGACGCGACCGTAGAATAGGCGTTACATTGCTGCTTAAAACCGCGTTTTTACGATCTTACGACCACTCGGACCAAGTACTTACTTACTTTTGCTTTTCGGAAGCTACTCGTGTCTTGTAGACCGGCGAATCTTACTACACTGATGAAACCATACCTTGTACTCAGATCGCTTGTGTTTACAATAGGTACGCCTAACGTCCGATTAGCTTCTTAGTAGCTAAAATAAGCCCGAGTATACTTGGGCCGAGAATAAACTCGGCCCGAGTATACTAAGACCGTGAAGACTCGGCTTAACAATTTTGCTACGAATTCTTCGAACGAAGGCTACGGCGTAGTACTGGCTACGGACTGTTGACTACGAAGCTAAGTACTCTACGTCTATAGTCGCGTCTGTTAGCTTTTAGAATATACCTCGGCGACTACCGGATAGATCGAATTTATATGTGTAATAAAATATCTGAACTAATATCACACTTAATTTTACATAAATTTTCAAAATAGTGAAGAAAAGTTTTATATAGAGCAGGAAGAAGTATTGCACTCGTGTGCTTTCGGCGAAAACAGAAGCCTACTCTAGAGCCCGAGGTATATTCTAAAAGCTAAAAGACTGTACGCTCTTTAAGTAAAGTTTTGTTTTTACAGTGAACAAAAAATTATTGTGTTCGAGTTTATTGAAAATGTTTGCTCGACTATAATTTTGCCTAATTAACCTTTCACACCCTCTTTTTGTAAGATAATTCTGTATAACTAATTAAATTTACGTATTAGCGTCTAGAAGGCTCGAGCTGTTGGCTTTAATTATGTGCAATTAACGTATTAATATAATAATAACAATGTTTTTTTGTTGTTACGCTTCAGTGCCAATATAGAAAATGGTTCCCACCCCTAACAATGGCTTATAACTACATTACTACAAAAATGTAAACAATTTTTTTGTGTTGTGATCGACCAATATTTTGAACAAATTATTTACTTTGCATGGTCGTAATTAGGGCCCCGCTGACGGAGGACTTTTGTAAAATTTTTGGACTTTAGTCAAATTAACAAATAAATGATTAAAAAACTCTTTGCTCTAACGGGGTGGTTTTTTAATCATTTCCCTATCACTTATATCTTCCTGACAGCTTAGTTGGCCTAGGACTAGCATTTAAAGTTACAGCAAAATGAAAAGCTATCTATGGCTTTCCTAACATGGCTTGACACAAACTCGAATCTATAAGAACTCTTGGTAGCCAGCTAGAGTGGTGCGTATGGGCTAAAGGTCTGCGGGTCATTGGTCTGATAGGAAGTGGCGGTTCTAAATTATACGCAAACTTTTTTATAAAGATTCGTCAAATCGAAACACAATTTCTCATTGTGGTTTTTACATCAATACATGAAAGTTATTGTGTAAACAGTTTTAATTAACGCTATCATAGACGCGGCTTTCAAACCAGCCGGATTTTACCGTATTAGGCTGGGGTGTTTGCAACGCTTGGTAAGTGCAAAGACATTTTTACTTGGCAGTAAACATAAGAAATGAAAAGGGGACAATTCTGTGCCTATTATTTTCATGTCAAGGACACGAAAATAATAGCTTTTCCTTTGTTGCTAAATCCCCTATTTGGTCGATGTATGTCCGCCTGGGACGTCTCTTACCAGCCCTTCCACTCACATTCGCAATATATATTTGTTTCGTCAATCTTTCTTCCTTCATCCTCTCCACATGTCCAAACCAACGCAACAATTCTAGTCACTGAAACCTTTCTCAATTCTAGTCACTACCTACATTCTCCTTCAGTCCACAACGTTATTTAATCAGACTATCGCGTATCCTGTCATTAAATAAAAACTTCATATAAGGTGATAAATTGACTTCTTTTTCTTAAACTGCCTCTCCATTACTGGAGGTTGCCAGTCAGCTCTTCACAGCAGTCTCTCTTCAGTGCATTTCTGAACAGTTCCTCCGCAGTTTTAACACCGGTGCACACGTTGATGTTACACAACCTTGCCATTCTTCCTCTTTTTCTAAGCGTGTCGATGGTAAGCCATCGTGATGAAACTATTTGCCCTCTCTCTCCCGCCCAGTCTTCTTTTCCTTCCATCTTCGTCGTCAGGCTATACTAGTCCACTGCTGGACATAGCCCTCCCCTAAAGAGCGCCACGTGCTATCATAGGGGGTAATGCCCATAATCCCCACGCTGGGCATGCGGGTTGGGGATCGCAGTTCGGTGGAATTGTACTGCAGGGGGCGCTGCTGCCCACCCCCCGGTTTGTGTCCCTTAGTCGCCTTTTACTACACCCGCGTTTTTCCTTCCACTTTGCCCAATATAAATTGTCAATTTTTTTTGTTAAATAATTTGCTACGTTTTACGGTTTTATCCTGCTTTGCCAATCTGTGCGCAGCTAGTTTTTTATCCGAATTTGTTCTTTCATTATCCCCAATTAAGCCGAAATCAATTTAAATGGACTGAAACTTGAAGATACGCAAAGCATTAGCTGAAGACAAAAGGGATTTAAGGCTCCATTAGGCTGGGTGTAAGTGGGTGAGGCCATTACGGGAGCTTTGGTACTTCATTATTTTCAAAAAAATATGGGTCTTTCCATTTTTTGCGTGAAATCGAGTAAAGAAGGTTCGTAGATGCAACCACTTATTTTTTTTCAGAGTCCTTGTCTCAGAGTAACACAGAAAAAGAGAGAGAGAGAGATTATGGGCTTAATTACCTCGCGTGCTCACCGTAGATTGGCAATTTTAAGCGCTTTGGTATTTGAAATAACACCTCAGACCCTCAGGTTTCCTTGTGAGTTTTTCTTTCAGGGACGTCCCTGGCGGACATACATTGACTAAATAGGGGATGTAGTAGCAAAAATAGAATATAAAAAGTACCCGGAACCGGCGTGCGTGCATGCAACGACCTATTAACGGTGATGAAGCGAAGGTGATGTGTCAGGATCGTGGCAAGTGGCAGTACCTGGTCTCTGCCTACATCTTTGAGATACAGGCGTGAGGTTATGTATGTTACTTACCCCCGGTTTCTGGTACACCTACAAGCGTCCGAGATACTGATCCGAGGCGCTGATCCCTTTGCCCAACTAGTGTGAGTGAAGGCACCAATGGGCGCAGTATAAACAACCTCATTACGTAGACGCAAACGACAAAAATTGCTGCCAGATTCAGGCGCAAGTGGGCTTTAATCATCTATTAGACAACGTGACGCCCTCATCTCCTATTATCTTCCATAACCTACTCTAATTTCACTTACAACGCCGTCTCGCGGCTCAATCGCTTATACCTCCTCGGGTTTTTAAGTGAGGGGAGAGCGGGGCAAAGCGAGCTCATCGCGAGTAGGAAATGAAGAGCGATCGGCTAAACGACGGGGCATTAAACCGGCGTCTGTGCCCAGAGAACACGCAGTCTTTTAGACCGCACAATTTCATTAGGTATGTATAACTAATGAAATTGTGAAATTGTGAAATTTACAATATACAGTGTAAAAATATACAATTAGTAGGAGAAAGGATGGAAACGCTCAGGATCATAAACGATTTCTTCAGAAACTTGTTACAAACTCTCAACGTCCTCTTAGGTAATTTTTTTCTCAGATGAATAGTTCTGTCAATATAGAGAGCGGTCCGTTTTTTTTATAGAAAAAGTTTTCCCTTTTGCGGAGCGAGTGGCTCTAACAAGCTTGGGAGGTTTGAAAAAGGGTGGAAATTAAAGTCGTAAAAAAGTTATGAGCGTTCAATTGGCTTAAGAAAATCTTGCGACGCACCCTATAAAATATATTCGACGGTAAGATTTAGAAAGACAGGTGCAGAATGCCATGTTGCACAACCATAAGAAAGAATCACAAATAATGACTTAAATATCTAAGTAATGCAAGAAATACTGATGTACTTCAATGACAATAGAAAAATACAGTTTTTCATTGAATTCTAAACGATTTTTTACAAGGGTGTGATACCTATATCAACTTTGTATGTCCCCACTGCTGGCATACCGGTCTCGTATGCCGCACCCTAGGAGGAAGTGGAAGAAGGCATCGGAGGAAGGTTAGGCCTTAATCCACCACGGGGCCAAGTCTGGGTTGGTTACAAGGGTGTACTTACATAAAATTTGCAATGCTACTCGCTGACGCTGAAAAACATCGTAAGGAAACCTCAGTGTCTGAGGCGTTTAACTTAGCTATTGAAATTTCCAAATTCAAGGTGGGCATGCGTGGTGATTAAGACCATAAATTATATTTGAGAGAAGGCGTATATCTTGCAGTGGGTCGTATTTATAGACTACTTACTCGTAATAAACTATTCTGGTAATAAACTATCGAAACTAATCGAATATCACGAAGGAGATGAGCCCAAAGCCTGAAAACTCTGTGAGCTTTATGTATGGGCTGATTAATAGTAATACAACTAATTTCAAACTTTATTCATTTATTTCGTCTTCGTCGTCAGGCTAAACTAGTCCACTGCTGGACTTAGCCCTACCCTAATGAGCGCTGTAGCGCCCTGCCTTCAGCTTGCCGCATCCAGTATCTGCCACCAATTTTTCGCAGATCGTCATCCCACCTAGTCGGAGGGCGGCCTACACTATGTTTCATTTATTTGCTTCTTAGTTAATTTAGGGTTACAGACCAAGCCTAAAAGTAACTGGTCGTCGTTATCAACCCTTGTATGTCCCCACTGCTGGGGCACGGGTCTCTTCCTGCCTCGCAGGAAGGTTAGGCCATACTCCACCACGGGGGCCAGGTCCGGGTTGGTGGAGAAAAGTAACTGGTACTACAAACAAAACGCATATCAGGGATGAAATTAAAATTTATGGCTGCAATAAAGTATTGAGTACTGAGTAAAATTAGTGGTCCACTGAGTTCAACCCGTAATGTCAGTAAACGCCACGCCAATGCAAGGTTCTAAAACCTTTCTAGGATAACTCGAGGTTCTGGGAAACTAGCCACAACAACGTTAAATTAACGTTCTCACTTGGTTCTGTAGCCCAAAAGGGCCCGACCTACAGAACCTCCGCAAAATGTTGTCAGGAGCAAGTGTTCAGGAGCAAATAGCTAATCCCATAAACTAAATTTAACCTGTTCAGAACTTTTATGCAAGTCTTGAATTAGCCCGGATTTGGAATTGAAATAGCCTTGTTAGCCGGGTAGATTGACAGGCAGAAATATTTTATATATTTTTTAATGCACTGACCCGTACTAAGGACAATTTTAAATGCCGGGACTCGAACCTGCGACCTCTGGCTACCCGTGCCAGCGCTCTCCCAACTGGGCGAATGGGCGACTTACCGGCATCAGTGAAATTTCGAACCTCTTTACAATACTCTCTGTACCTCGAAATATGTTTTTAAATTTGTCCTTAGCACGGGTTAGTGCATTAAAAATAAAAATAGTATAATCATGTGGGTACAGTGATATCGTTCCGATGTTAAACCTAACTGCAAAGTAGGTAGTCGGGGCTATAAGTAATGCAATTTGCTTAAGTCAGATGTCGCTGCCTGTACGTAATACAGAGAATAGGGTAAAGAGGTTCGAAATTTCACTGATGCCGTGAGTCGCCCATTGGCTCAATTGGTAGAGCGCTGGCACGGATAGCCAGAGGTTGCGGGTTCGAATCCCGGCATGGGTGAAATTTTTAACCTCGAAATATGTTTTTAATACTCTCTGTATTACGTACAGGCAGCAACATCTGGCTGAAAGTTTTTTTTCTGCAACGGGGCCTCTAGTAGATCCTATGGTTCCTGTGGCTATCTGTGGGGTATACAGAACTGAGATTGTTTGAATTGCAGAAACGATTGCCCGGTCTCCTCTTTTTGTCTCTTTCAGAGCTTAAGATTTCAGTGATTAGATTAATGATGGAGTTCGGTAGATCGATTCGGATTCGGTCTAATTTTTTTGTTGCACCGTTTGTAATAGGCATGACGAAAGATTTTTAAATCCTCTTCCATGATGTGGGGAGACACTTAAGACGGACACACTTTATTAAAATAAATAATAAAAATAAAATAAAATATTCACGGACTTATTACACAGATCTCGTTAGCCCTATACTAAGTACAACTAAATGACTTGTGTTATAGGTGCTAACACGACGATAGATTTAATACAATAAATACATAGATAACATCCAAGACTCGAGACAAACTAGAAAAGTTCGTTTCCTAGTTTGACCCGGCCGGGGATCGAACCCGAGACCTTCGGTTTTACAGTCAGCGTGCCAAACCGCTGCGCCACCGAGGCCGTCAGAGGCAACCCGACGCAACGTGTCGACACCCGAATGTACACCGTGCAATTACCGTGCGCATGGGGTCGCGTCGGATGCTCATAGTGTGATTCTAGTCATAGAAAATAGTACAATTTTATTTGACTCAACACGCGTCGCGTTTCTTCGGGTCGCGTGGCATCTTAATAATGTGTTTCCGCCATTATTGTCTACAAAAAAACCTATATTTCAGCAATAAACTAAAGTTAAACGAAGGTTAAAGCCATTTTACTAAAATTATTTTAAATCTGTGGGAAAACAGCTCGCAGTGTCATGGCGTCGAATCTGACGTCACGCTCTGGTAAAAAAATATCGTAATCACTGTAGTCACAACAAAGTACCTACGGGTGAATCTTACGAATCGTGACGTCATGCGGTGCGATGGGTATTTCAGTCAAAATGACTGAAAGCAGTATTATAATCTTTTATTTCATTGAAAATACTAGCTGACCCAGCGAATTTCGTACCGCCTAATGCTCGATTCTTTTTTTTTTCCTCCGTAAGAACCATCCTCGTACTTTAAGGAATATTCTAAAAAAAGAATTAGCGAAATCGGTTTAGCTGCTCTCGAGATTTGCGCTTACCAACACATTCAACGATTCTTTTTTATATAATAGATTGGTAATCTCTTGTTTTTATAAAACTAATCGGTGTTTTTAATGTTGTTAATATGCACTTTGCTCTAATATAGTTAAATCTTTGATTATTTGGTACTGTCGTCGCGCGTATTCATATGGCTCTTTTGGGCTGCTATGTCATACTATAAAGCCAAGTAGTGCCATATAATTTCGGCTACAACATAAAGTAATTAAATGAAATGCAATCGGAGAATTTTATAAATCGTTTAGATTAAAATTTAATGTCGTTTGAGAATTATTTTTATTTGTTGTTAGTGTTTTGGGGTCGCATTTGAAATGTATGACTCAATATATTTATAAATAGTAGCCTATGTGTTATTCTGATGTATAAGCCATATTATTGTAGAGTTTCATTAAAATCCGTTCAGCCGTTTTTACAAAAAAGAGTAAAAAAACATCCATCCACCCATACTTACAAACTTTCGTGTTTTACACTATTTTTATTTTTAATGCACTAACCCGTGCTAAGGAACAAATTTAAAAACCTATTTAGAGGCTAAAAATTTCACCCATGCCGGGATTCGAACCCGCAACCTCTGGCTATCCGTACCAGCGCTCTACCAATTGAGCCAATGGGCGACTCACGGCATCAAATTTCGAACAATAATACAGAGAATATTGTAAAGAGGTTCGAAATTTCACTGATGCCGTGAGTCGCCCATTGGCTCAATTGGTAGAGCGCTGGTACGGATAGCCAGAGGTTGCGGGTTCGAATCCCGGCATGGGTGAAATTTTTAGCCTCTAAATAGGTTTTTAAATTTCGTGTTTTATTTTATTTATTTGTTATATGGAGAAAAAAAAGAAGAAAAAACTGTTTTAAACAACTGAAATATATCTTAAAAACTAAATTTGACAAAAGACCTACCTTTTGGTAATGTTAGTAAATACGAAATGTGAAAAGATAACAAACGCTTGTGTACATAACTAAAATAAACAGTTACGAATCACTAAAGAAATAAGCGCAATAAAAAAACAAAAAGGTACTTTCCCGTACCGGGAATCGAACCCGAGCCTCCTGGGTGAAAGCCAGGTATCCTAGCCACTAGACCATACGGGAGATGTTGAAAAAGTTGAAAATAACCATTCCGTTATACACATGCAATAGCACTTATCGAAATATACGTACGATAATAATAAAAGGCTTACACTTGATTAAATAAAATCGTTTCCATAGCAATATAACTAATGGAATGACGTCACCGACCTTGATCGTCAATCCGATAATCACTTGATTGATTTCATGGCCAACTATTCTAGATTACTTGATCAACAGGTCATAGGTTCGAGACCCGGTGTCTCCACATAGTACGAACCACTTACCCCCAGTTTCTCAAACACCTGTTAATAGTCTGTATTTTTTTCTATATACACTTTGACAGCTGTTAATAGAAGATCAACAAGGTCGTCAGCATACGAGAAACTGGAGGATAGTTTTCTAGGATACTGATGTATGTTTTCAAAGCTTTGTTTTGTTATTATCCTTTATTGCAAAACGTTAAACAGGACATTAAATAAGAAATAACACGCCTTAAAATATAAAAATAACTTTGCCAAATCCCGCCAAAAATCCCACAAGGCCTATAAATACGGAGTGTTTCTGCGGTGACGGTCACTTGCGAGCCTGAGGATGCCTCGTGTTTTGCTCGTGTTAGAGGCGAAACGCGTCGCGCATTTTCTCACTCAAGTATTGGTTTCGGCGGTGGTGTGTTTGTTGCTTCTGCTTGAAAAAGTGGGAGGGAGGGCAGTGCATTAACTAACCGCATGGTGCTTGTGGGATTTTTGGCGGAATTTAGCATAGTAATTTTCACATTTTAATTCTTATTTTTCTTAAAATGGATCGTGTACCGGCTAAATTAATACGCTTTAAGAATTAATTACGTCGGAATCTGCTACAAAGAAACCAAGCGCAAGAAATCACGGGGAACCTTAGAAGTACAAAAACACCTCGTATTCTAATTTCCCGTAAATATTCCAGCACATAGTTAAGCCCCAAGTCCTATGTAAACCGCAAGTTGTTTTTCTTGCCGTTTCAATCTCTCCGCGCGCGCCCTAAAACAATAATCGCTTGTTTTGCAGCCGCTATCTAGATTATTTTGAACACCATAAAGTCTGTTTTTAAAACAAGCAGTGTAATAAAACACTAGCTTTTACCCGCGACTCCGTCCGCGAGGACTTGTTTTGCGACCCGGTTCACTCCTTTAAAGGTTAAATTTAGAAAAATGGCGAAACACGTGTTCAATCAATTGCGTTGATGAGCATTTATTAAAAAAACCTATTTAGAGGCTAAAAATTCCACCCATGCCGGGATATCAACCCGCGACCTCTGGCTAGCCGTGCCAGCGCTCTTTTTACCCGACTGCAGCGAAGCCCAAAAGGAGGGTAATGTGTTTATTACCCGACTGCAGCGAAGCCCAAAAGGAGGGTAATGTGTTTAGTGCGTATGTATGTATATAAGTATGTCCGATTCTATGTTCCCTCATAACTCCTTAACCAATGGTCAGATTTTGTTAAACAAGGTGTCATTCGATTCGGCATCCTTGCGCGGGTGTCATAGGCTATATAAAATCATAATTTTGCGATCAAAACCGTGACGAAAAATAAAATTCGTTAAGAAGCTTCATTAAAGTACAGCTAGGAGCCACTAGATGGCGCTGTTATATTTAGTTTATTGAATTCGAATACTAATTTTATTGAACTACCCCTAGAAGGTGTGAAATATTTAAAACAGAATTTTGCGGATGACGTAGGTTACATAAAATCAGCATTAATAGAGAACCAACGGAACAAAAAATAACATTTACTTCTAAGCAATTAAAGTACCACTTTTAGCCACTTGATGGCGCTGCTATATTTTATTTATTCTAATACATGTGTATACATAATTTCGGCTTTGGTCTACATGTAAACAAACCATTTATAGAATCGGTACAAATGCGGAAAGAAATAATTCCTATAAAGTGGTTTGATCCTTCTAGATCATTCATTTAATTAAAAAATATAATTTTGTTTAACTACGCCTAACACGTGCAAAGTATTTAAAAGAGAATTTTGCGGGTGTCGTTGATTACATTAAATCAGCATTAATAGAGAACAAACGCAACACAAATATTATTCACTTGTAAGTAATTAAAGTACTGTAGTATTAGTTCCTCTACCCAACCACAGATGACGCTGTTTGTGTTCTAAATTGCGGTATGGTTTTGTCCGAAGGCCCTACGTAATATTAAACAAAATTGGATAGTATTTGAGCGCTTGCGAATCACTCCGACCAATACTGACTGTCCACTAATAATTGGCACGACTAGTGACCAGGTAAGATACCTCGCTTAGAGTAGGTAATATACTTAGAAGTAGAGTAGGTAATATACCTCGCTTTGCGCTGTGGTGCGAGTAGTACAGTTACTAATCCGTAATCCTTAGTAAGTTTCATATTGCTTCAATAAATAGATCCCTAAGTACGTGCTGTCGTGCTGAAAAAACGTTTCTCTTCTTGTCTGCTGAAACCCTGTCCGACAGTACCACTTTTAGCCACTAGATGGCGCTGGCATATATTTATTCTAGTACATGTATAAATTTACATAATATCAGCTTTGCTCTACATGTAAACAAACCGTCTATAGAAACGGTATAAGTGCTGAAAGAAATAATGCCTATAAAGTGTTTATTTCTTTCTACGCCATTCGTTTATCTCATTAATTTAAGACATATCAACCTCATAGGGGGTAATAATAATAATACATTACTGCAGAGGCCGAGAAGTAAGGGATTGCTGGACGAGTTTGGGATAGACGGCCGAGTCGTAGACGAAGCCGTCTAGAACGAGTCCTGCAATCCCTGTTCCGGCCGAGGATTGTATAATGCTTTTCTCAAACAATGCGAGGAAATATTAATATTAAAATAATTACTAGGTAATTAAGAAATAATAGTTTAGTTTGCCGCCTTTTTTATTTTTTTAAATACACCAACATATTTGAGCACCATGTGTAACCAATACCATAGATTGTTTTTTTTGTTAATCTAAGTATGCTTACATAATTTAGTAGGTGGTTGGCTGTATGTAATTTTTCCTTGGTCAGTTTAATTTTAGTAAGTAAATTTAAAAAGGCCAAGTAAGGTAAAGTGAGGCGGGAGCCATAAAAGAGAAACTTTGTGGCTTTATTTCATGGTAATAACACAAACATTTCCGAGCATGTTTGAGAAAAAATAATTAATTTCTTAACACTGATATTAATTTCCTACTGACACTTAGACCAAAACTAACTGAACGAAATATAAAAAGTGTAGCATGTAACTCCTTTTCCCCTGTGCGGTCATAGTCAGACAAGCTGGGTTCAAAGAAGAAACAATAAATGATAAAAAAATATTTGAACGCTCTCACTGGTAACCGAAGACGGATCCTCCGTGACCTCGTATCGTAGGACCCATGAAATTTTAAAAAATTCTAGCTCTATTCATCTTAACGAATTTTATCTCGTTTCCTCCGAAAATAAGATTATGATTTTGTGTTAGGTTTCCTGTTCACTTATGAGACCAAAGATTGCTTATCTACACCTAAATATTCAGTAAAATTTTTCAATGCTTTAGGGGGCCACCTCAAGATGAATTTGTTATAGTTTCATTTTAATACCGGTAATTTTTTGGCATTCAGAAAACCAAGATTTTGTATGTCTCCACGCCCATGCCACAACTCTAAATAACTACGCCAGGCCGAAGGCCGAGCCCCATCATGCGGGTGCGAGGAAACTTGCCGCGACGAGGTTGAAGGCCGAGCTCAATACAGGTCGCGGCACGGCCGAAGGCTGTGAAGCGGGCTAGAGGAATACTCCCACGGCGATTCCAAATGCTGAGCTCTATTTACGCTGATGCCAAATGGAGAGACTATTAGCGCGGCCGAAGGCCGCGACAGTTACTTAAAGTTGCTGTTAGGAGGAAACCTGTCGCGCCTTTGTACAGGCCGCGGCTGAGGGCTCAGAGCATTTATGTTCCCATTTAAAAGTCCTTATTCTAAGTAATTAGCGAGACCGAAGACTGGGCCCAGCAATGCAAGCACGAAGAATTCTACTCTGGAGATGTCGAAAACCGAGCGCCGTTCAGGTCGAAGAGATAATTCGTGACTATTCCAGTCCCCACCTACAATCGTTAACATTAAATAACTAGGTGCAGTGGAGCGTTTTCAGGCTACATAAAACTAGACAATTTATAAAAGGATAATAAAGAAAAATATCTGTCGTTTCCTTTGCAAATATTCTAGATAGTTTAACACCATTAGACCATATTCATTATACTAGCTAAAAAATATCGTACGATATAAATTTTTAATGCAGGCAGGTGGTACCTATGACTATATCAAACAAGTATATCAGTAAAAATATTTATGATTTGCCGAGACATGTCCATTGTCGAATAAAAGAAAATAAAGCAATAAACTAAAATTCATTTAGGACATAAAATAGTATAACGATTTAATGCATGTAAACAGAACAGATGGACCTTTAAATTTTATCGTTTTACTGAGTCACTAAAAGGTCAAAAATAAAAAAAATATTTAAAAAAATAAAAGAACCCGACTGCAGTGATAAATCAATTGAAAGGGAAAAAATAAGATAACTTTATTTTCAAATGCTAATGTCGAATCAGAAGAGTTCATGCTGCTTTACTTGAGGGACCAAATAATATAACTTTATAAGCATTATTTGCTCAAACTGTTGCATTTATTATTTTATATAAAATGTTGCAGTCGGGACCCATTACTGTTTGTTTAAAGTCCTCTAATGGGTCCCGACTGCATTATTTTATATAAAATAATAAATGCAACAGTTTGAGCAAATAATGCTAATAAAGTTATATTATTTGGTCCCTCAAGTAAAGCAGCATGAACTCTTCTGATTCGACATTAGCATTTGAAAATAAAGTTATCTTATTTTTTCCCTTTCAATTGATTTGTCACTGCAGTCGGGTTCTTTTATTTTTTTAAATATTTTTTTAACTGAGCTAATGGGCGACTCACCGGCATCAGTGAAATTTCGAACCTCTTTACAATATTCTCTGTATTACGTACATTTATTTACGTACGTTTATTTTAAGTTTCAAGAAAATTAGACAACATACATACATAAACTCACGCCTGTATCCCAGAGGGGTAGGCAGAGACCAGGGACTGCCACTTGCCACGATCCTGACAGATCACCTTCGCTTCATCAACGTTCATAAGTCGTTGCATGCACGCACGCCAGTTACGGGTACTTTTTATAATTAGTCAACATTCTTTATATCTCCCATACAAATTTTGGCAACCCTTTCATTAAATGAAAAACACTGCACAACACGGGGGCGACCCCTTAGTAGTTGAATTTCAAAAAATCCGGTCTTATTCCTTGCCTACCTTATATTGTATAGATCCTCTGTGCAAAATTTCAGCTTCTTAAGTCCAACGGCTTGAGCTGGGCGTTGATGAGTGAGTCAGTCAGTCACGACTTCGAATTTTATTTATATACTCGTAGATTAGCTGGTGCCCGCGACTTCATCTACGCAGGATTATCGGGTAGATGTTTTCCTATGTACTTGACACTTGTCGCCATATTTTGGATAATGCACACAATGTCTTTATAAATTGTATTTATATTGGCCTTTTTTTTGCATCTACTTAATGAGATGATTTATACAGCGTCCAGTGGAATCTTCACTCACACTAGATGGGTGAAGGAACCACTCCGACGCTGTAGTGCCTGGGACATGGTTTTATAGATGGTGTAGGCTTGCCCAGAACCTATACCATCCTGACAGCTTAGTCGGCCTAGCCCACAGGAGAGACTAGTCAATACGCGCGGAATCAACCAAGCCGCGGGTTTCCTCACGATGTTTTCCTTTACAGTTAGCGTGTGGTATTGCGACTACAAATTCGCAAATGTACGTAACTTTGAAATTAAACAAAGTCATTGGTACATGCCCGCACTCGGGATCGAAACTTGGGCTCTCGGTTGCCATTCCGTGGTTCTACCCACTGAGCTACTACCGCTGGTATTGTATAAATTGTAGCCTATGTGTTATTCTGATATATAAGCTATATTCTTGTAAAGTTTCATTAAAATCCATTTAGTAGTTTTTACGTGAAAGAGTAAAAAACATCCATCCATCTATACTTACAAACTTTATAATATTAGTAAGGATATCGTTACAAGCGGTAGATAAGAATATATACTAAAAAGTGCGACGACGTATCAAACAACCAAGATTTGACATTATTAGGGGAAATTACACGTCAAAACGTTTTAAAACACTTATATAGTTTTACAAAAAATTAGTGATTTATATAAATAAATAGTAATTTGTTTGTTTCTTATTGTATTTGTGCTGATTTTAGTCCACGACACTTGCGCACACACTACAAATCGATTGAGATCTTGTTAATTTCTGACCATTGGTAAAGGAGTTATGAGGGAACATAGAATGGGACATACTCACATACATACATACATACATACATACATACATACATACATACATACATACATACATACATACATACATACATACATACATACATACATACATACATACATACATACATACATACATACATACATACATACATACATACATACATACATACATACATACATACATACATACATACATACATACATACATACATACATACATACATACATACATACATACATACATACATACATACATACATACATACATACATACATACATACATACATACATACATACATACATACATACATACATACATACATACATACATACATACATACATACATACATACGAGCTAAACATTATCCGTTCGTGGCCTAGTGTAACCAAGTGATTGAAATCAATCACTTAGGTTAAGCAACAATAGGCGCGGTCAGGTGCTGGATGGGTGACCATCATGCGACTACCGCCATTGGCATATTTTCCGAGCGCTTCCGTGCTTCGCAAGGCCCGTTAAGCAGCTGGTGCCGGCTGTCATGTAATGGCAGTCGTTAAGCCAGGTCAGAGACCCTATCGGCGGCTTGGTAACTTCTGACAGTAAGGCGCGCCACTGTCTTACAATCTTCGACCAATCCGGACATGGCCCCGTGGTGGAGTACCCATGGCTTAACCTTCCTGCGATGCAGTAGGAGACCCGTCCCCAGCAGTGGGGTCATACAAAGCGTTGCTATTATCGTCATCAAATACCCTCGTTTTGGGCTCCGCCGCAGTCGTCGGGTAAATAGGTTGGTATTTTTGCGCAGTTAGCCTGATTTTCGCTCGTTGGCATTTGCAATGAGTTTGCGGTCTTGTTAACGGCACCGGCACTAATTATTCGCAGCCTGTCATTGTCACGGGCTTACGTAGATAGTTTCTTCGTGTTTACAGTTTCATTCTGTGAGATTTTAAGCCAGTGTTTTTCATTTAATGAAACCACACCATATGTATATATTTCTACTATCGTAACATAAAAATGAATCGCTGAATGTGTTGGTAAGCGCAAATCTCGAGAGCAGCTGTATCGATTTCGCTAATTCTTTTTCTAGAATATTCCTTGAAGTACGAGGATGGTTCTTACGGAGGGAAAAATAAAAAAAAATAAGAGAATCCACTGTTAGGCGGTACGAAGTTTGCTGGGTCAGCTAGTAATATTATAAAGACGAAAGTTTGTCAGTGTGTATGTTTGTTACTTCTTCACGTCTAAACGGCTGAAGCGATTTAAAAAAAAATCGTTTCATTGCAGATTTTTTTTTATTACCATGTGAAAATTGATAACGCGCGGGTAACAACGCGGGGATAACAACACAGCTAGTGATTTTAAATCGTTATCAACCCTTGTATGTCGACACTGCTGGGGCACGGGTCTCTTCCTGCATCGCAGTAGGGTAACGTGCTAGTACTTTACTGCTTAAAAAATATATCAAAAGAAGACAAAAGCAAAATTGTATCTGTAAAAAGTTATTTGTTAATAAAGCCATAAAGCCTTCTAATCCACTTCCAGCCTTGGGTGCTTTTGCAACAAATCGCCAACAGGCAACTAAATGCCGGGCACGTTACGCTGTTATATCATCTCGACCCTTTCATTAATTTTCATTAAATAACTTTTGTACCGATAGCAACGGCGATTTCACACTCGATCAATTTATTTTATTGTGCATTGTGCATGTTTTGCCCCAAGTTTCGAGGAGTTAAATTATTAACAAACAAAATTTTGCTCGGAAAAAAAATGGCACGGTTAGCCAGAGGTCGCGGGTTTGAGTCCCAGCATGGGTGGAATTTTTAGCCTCTAAATAGGTTTTTATAATAAAAATCTGTTAGAGGGCACTCGCTGAAATTGGCTTAGAAACCATGGACAAGCAATCCCAGAAAACACTTCTTGCCGAACCGTGCAGTGAATATGTGGGATAAACTACCAGAGGCTAATCAGTGCTCTTTAAGTAAACGCATTTAAAAAACATTTAACAAGCGCACCAAAGTGATATACACGCATCAGCTTTAAGCTGCTTGTACCGCTCTGTACCGTATCGGCACCGCTAGGCTTTAATGGGTTAACTAATATTTAGATGACAATGATGTCTGGAATTAAAGCCAGTACAATGCATGAGTTTTATGTTTTAAAATAATTATGTAAACTCTGTTAATTAAGGACTTTCAAAAGACTAAGTTTGGAGTTTTTTTGTCCATTTTTCTCCAAAATGATCTAGATTTTGAAATGGACACCTAGTTTGACTTGTTAAGTTCATTAAGCTGCAGTAGATACTGCAGTTTAATAAACTTTACAAGTGAAAAACCTTTTCATTTCATTTCATAACGAATAATTGTAAAAAAAACGGGTGGAGCGGTATCGGGTTACCTGAACGTTGATTTATTATGAAACGTCTATAAGTAAACGCTAATTTTTAGCTCTAACATGTTACGCGGTAATGGCACTACTATAAGTATGTTATTTGCCAACTGTCTTTTTTCCACATCATCCCTCGATGGATAGGTACATCGTTTTCTCTCATTCAATATAATGTCACCATTTGTGTCAAAACACGAGTATACCTCGGGATTACGTCACCAAATTGTTTACGTCACTCAAACTCGCTGTTTGCGAAGCGTCCCCATTTATCCTGCTGTCGGTACCGAGTAGCTAATCCGCGTTCATACACGGCCGTATATCCTTTCGGAGTTAACTGCGCGAGTAATCCCATCGCGCCCGCGACAAGATACTACTCAAATTACTGTTTCGTTTCATTTTGGACGGCTGTTTACCGCTGCCGTCACAGAATGAGTAGCTTTAAGGGCTGCGCAGACGAGGGACTATCCCCCGGGTACTTTTTTGACCGTCGATATCGAAATCTCTTATAAATTGTATCGAATAACGCACACAAAGGACTAAAAGTACCCCATACGAAAAGTCTCTCAAGTTACCGAGGACATAAGATAATTAAGATAAGATAATTGTTTATTTAAAAATAAATCACATCTTGTTGTACAGTATCTTAGACAATTATATTTACAACGTAATCCTTATGAAAATCAACATTTGATACAAATTTATTATACTTAAAGCTAAATATTATTACTTTTAATTATTTTGAGTACAGCTCGTGTTTGTGTTGTGTGTGTGTGTGTGTGTGTGTGTGTGTGTGTGTGTGTGTGTGTGTGTGTATGTGTGTGTGAGGGTGTGTTTGTTTGTGTGTGTGTGTTTTTGTGTATGTGTGTGTGTGTGTGTATATAGGCGTGTTTTAGATTTAGGTTGTAGAAGATTATTTTATTATGCATAAGATGCTTCGTAGCTCAAGCCGTTAAGGTAGTTAAATATATTTTGATTTACTTCATGAGGAGTGCAGTTTTTAAGTTGGCAGGTAAGAAATAATTTGTTTAATAGAAAAGGTCCTAAAAATGCTTCGATTCGTTGAGCAAAAGTAGACCTCATACTAGCGACGGGAACTTTAGGGTTTCGTTTAAAAAGAATGGATTGTTAATTGGGACAGTTGATAAGACGAAGATATTGAGAAAGGACAGTTTATCAATAAACAGTTGTCTAATTGACAGAACCTTACAATCTTTATACAGATTTACGGTAGGATATCTAAATGGTTTTTTAAATGCTACCTTTAAGATAGATCTTTGTGCTCTCTCCAAAGACAGCAAATGGGTCCTTCTAGAGACCGGACTGGACAAAAGTTCGCGGTTTTTTTTTAAAACGCCTTTTCGTTTTCAACTTCATGTAATTTACAACACAATGCAATCCCAGAATATTTGCTTCCATAGCGTACGCTTCACTCAATTTCCGGGGATCAAATGACCGTACACCGTAGGCGTTGAGTCCGCGACAAGTACTCGGAGGACATTTTTTACGATTTAGGGGCTTTAGTCCCTTGGGGACATGAGTCCCTCGTCTGCGCAGGCCTTTAAATGTTTCCACTGACGGAAGGGTGCCACTTCATTAGATATTTTGAAAGATATAGGGCTAGTTTCTCAATTGATAATTTTGCTAAGTAAATAAATACTTAAGGCGTTTTTGGACGCTAACTTGCGCCACCAATGGAAAAAATCATGACTAAGATAAAAATGTAATATGTTTTGAACTAAAAGTGAACATGAGAAATGTCAACAACTGTGATACCTATTTTTAGAACTTACAGTCTAAAAAAAAATAAAAAAAAATTTGTTTATTGTTCAAAAGCATAATGTGGGTTTGTACATCACTTAAACTGTTTATCTATTAAATTATAATTGCATGCACATCATTTTCTTAGTTATTAACAGTAGGTACATCATTAATATAACTAAACAAGCCTTAATCAGTAATATAGAAAGAAATGTACAATGGTGTTTGCTGGCCCTTATACTAAGCTAAAGCCTGTATGATAAGAGCCAGCTATGATGAACCTATGATCAATAACATAACATTTACATCCAAGCACATACATTGCTTCTGGCCCCACACTAGGATACCCTGTATCGTGGGAACCAGAAACAACGTCATCACAAACATGTAAACATCCAAGACCTGAGCTTTTTTTTTGTCCCCAGCCGGGATTTGAACCCAGGACCTCTTGCATGGTAGGCAGACGTGTTACCGCTACGCCACAGAGGTCGTCAATATAATCAATAGAACTTTAATCGATTTCCACCAAAAAAGGTCGGTTTTGGCGGAAAGTGATAGAAGTTCTTGGTTGATGGTTCTAGGTTCTAGACTATAGATTCTAATAGTAGTTGTCACAGTTCTTAAGATTTCTCATGTTCACGTTTAAATAAATGCGTATTATAATTTATAACACAAGTTATGATTTTTTTCCGTTAGTGGCGCTAGTTAGCACCTTAACTGTAGTTTTGGGTCTTCGAGTTTCTCTGAGTGCTTAGTGCGAGTTTTTTAACTACTCGATCACGTTAACGTAAACTCATATTTCTATGGCATCGAGGAAGTGCCACCTAGCGACAAGTATGGAAATTAAAATTGCTGAGTGCGAGTTGTAATGGTTTGCGTTGAGAAGTGGACACGTTACCAGCCAAAACACGAATAAACGCGTGTGCGAGTTTTTTAACTACTCGATCGCGTTAACGTATACTTACTCATATTTCTATGGCATCGAGGAAACGCCACCTAGCGACAAGTATGGAAATTAAAATTGCTGAGTGCGAGTGGTAATGGTTTACGTTGAGAAGTGAACACGTTTACTAGCCAAAACACGAATCAACGCGAGTGCGAGTTGTACTGTGACAGCGTTTTGCCAGTTCGAACGGTTAACTTACTCATACTCACTACTCAATGCTCGATTAACGCGGTAGTAAAGATATTCGATTGGATCTGTCAAACTCGCACTAAGCACTCAGTATAGAGCGTGACCGAACGTTACCTAAGTATTTCTACTTCTTCTTCAGGCCACATTAGTCCACTGCTGGACATAGCCCTCCCCTAATGAGCGCCATAGCGCAAGGTTGTGCCATCATTGGGGGGTAATGCCCATAATCCCCACGCTGGGCATGCGGGTTGGGGATACCAGTTTGGTGGAATTGTACTGCACGGGGCGCTGCTGCCCACCCCCCAGTTTGTGTCCCTTAGTCGCCTTTTACGACACCCGCGGAAAGAATTTGGGTTGGTGCTATTCGCTATCGACCAGATGTAATAGCAAAGTGAAAGATGTAAAGTACCCGGAACCGGCTTGCGTGCATGGAACGACTTATGAACGTCAAAGAAGCGAAGGTGAACCGTCAGGATCGTGGCAAGTGGCAGTCCCTGGTCCCTGCCTACCCATCTGAGGTACAGGCGTGAGGTTATGTATGTATGTATGTATGCTATTTGCTAAGCCGACACCACACAGCATTTAAGTATTTACTAAGTGAAATTCTCAATTCAGGAACTGGCCCTCAAGTTATAATACTAAAGATGCCTTTGTAACGGTGCAATCCTCTTTACACCATTACTTTAATTCTTTTTATTACTTTCAAACTTTAAAATTACGTCAGCCATTTTTGAGATATCCCGTGCTTCGCAAGAAGCGCTCAGAAAAATGCCACTAGCGGTACCCATCCTGCACCTGACCGCGCCTGTCGTAGCTTCACTCAAGTGATTGATTCCAACCACTCGGTTCGCCTAGGCCACGAGCGCTTCATCTGACAGATATCCCTGACTTTTCGATATTTCTTTGGGAAGTTTACGCGCCTCGGGACCCCACGGACCCATCGTCTCAACCACAAACGGCGAAAATATGTAACTGTCCCTAAGGACACAGTATTTACGCCGCTTGAGGCCTTGTAAACTTAAATAAATAAAATTATATTAACCTCATATTGCGGTTTCACATGATACCGCCAACTGGCGCTATTGTTAAGTGGATGGAACACTTACAACTGGTGTCCTTTTTTCGGCAATAAATAATTAGATCTTGGCCTAGGTACCAAATCGTACTCATTTAGGTCTACCCAGACGTTTAGTACTAATCTTTTATTTATGCTACACGCTTTGTCTCGTTCTTTATTGCCAATTTAGTCTAATGACGCGAATTAATGGCTTTTATAACGTAGAGTGTTATTAAATAGTTATGCCTAAGGACAGCATTTCTAGACGAGTAGTAAAACCGCCCCTATCTCAACTGAATAAAATTCACGCTTGTGAAAGTAGATATTCTGTCGACTGTCGTCAACATGTGTGTTATAAATAATGATAATAGCGTCCACACAACACCAAAAATTATAAATCATAATTATTGTCTCATTCACATGTTTGTGGTAAAAAGGAATGGGCTTAGCTTTATTGCCGTGACTGCATGCGTAGTCTCGGCGCTGGTTTTCAGCCCGTCCCTTTTAGTGAGTGAATTGATATTATTACATAATATTCGTCATTATATAAAAAATAAATAATAAAAATATATATATCACACACAAAATAGCAACAGGACACAAATAGTAATTGTTTACAAAAAAAAAAAAATGTTACACTTCAGTGACAAATTAAAATTGATTAAATAAGTATAGAGCAAATAAATTGATTACAACACAATACATATTACAATTATTATTAAAATTTCATTGTATACAGATTTAAATGACAAAAATAATAAAAACAACAACAAGTTAACTTTTTTCCACCGGCGTGCGTGAGTGGTATGGAATTTCCCCATGACAATTTTATTTTTAATTATTATCGAAATATGTATTATATAAAAGTAGGTGATAGTGTCAGATTATGGGCATTACCCCCCCCCCCAATGACAGCACAACCTTGCGCTATGGCGCTCATTAGGGGAGGGCTATGTCCAGCAGTGGACTAATATAGCCTGAACAAGAAGAAAAAACTTTAAGTTAGTTTGGCAGAATCGAAAATACAATACAACACGAATCAAAGTAGTCGTACTAGTAAAGACGTCACACTTAATACCCCTGAACGCGTCAAAACTAATACCTTAGGAAACCCGAGGATCGAGGCCTAGATTACAAGAGGAGTCTTAGCTTAATCCAGGGATTAGCACCCAACCAGAAGTTCTCTCTTCAATAATTCCCATTCGTACACACCCGTTGGCTCCTACTGGAGAACAGTGACACGAATTCAAAGGCCCACTAAGTATCCCCAAGTCCCACAAATAATTCCCACTGACCAACCCCTAAAGGTCTATGGTACAAATACTATTAAACTCTTTTCTGTACCAGTAAAATTGTGCGACGAAAGATTGAATCGCTCGTAGCCCCGGCTGTCTGAGTGATCTTAAACGAACATGGAGGTTAAGCAACACAGGGCGCCATCAGTGCATGGATGGCTAAACCGTCTATGACTAATGCTAGTGGCATTTTTCCGAGCGGTTCCGTGTTTCTCAGAACCACGCCACTGGGATAGCAACTTTGTGACGCATCCATGAAATCCTGCAGGCTGCACTGTGAAGCTTCAGGACAGGCATATTACGTAAAAGTCATCATATTTAATGTATTGATGGCAATAGTGGAATCCTATCACTTAAGTAGCGGCTGATTTAGTATAAGATAAGATAAGAAAATCCCTTATGTACCAGAGCAACTATTATAAAACATGTTAAAATACAAAGTACAATTGGCGACCTTACTGCTAAAAGCAATTACTTCCAGACAACCCTATGACGGAAAGTTGCTGAATTATGCTTAAAACGATTTGATAAGTGTTTCCGTTGTTTTTTTCACCGCTACAATCAACCAGTGGCTAACGTACTACATTCAACAAACATTGACGATCTGAGAAAAATTGCCGGCAGATACTGAATGTAGTAAGCTGAAGACAGGGTGATAAGGCACTCGTTAGGGGAAGGCTATGTTCAGCAGTGGACTACATAATATAGCCTGAAGAAAAAGAAGAAGATTCAACAAACAGAGTGTAAACTCTTTACTGCGAAATAAATTGTCGATTTCTAACCAAATCTTCAATGCGGGAAAACCCGGTGAGGCGGAACGGGAATAGGAAACGCGTCTACTAACCTTGACATAACGTGACACGTATTTGGGGCAATCATACTAGTAATATTGGCAATAACGCGTAAAATTAACGCAATTTAACACGTTTATCTAATCTCGCCGACTTGAGCCGGGTAACTTCGCCCTACCGAAGGGTCTCACTTTGGAAGGTTTGAGCGGATTTGCTTCGTTCGAGAATAATTATATCGTTACATTCCAGCAAAGGTAAAACATAACCCTTTTGGCCAAATTGTTAGTACCAAAATAAATCACTAGATGGCGCTGCACACTTGTTGTATGCGGCATGGTTGTGATTAATCCAATAATATAAGTAAGTAGTTAGCATTTTAAACCAGTTATATTGAACGGTGATTCGGTAGGTAAAGCAGTGAAATACGATGATAACGCGAGTCACTCGTTATGTGGCGATGAAATGTCAAAATTTTACAGTTAATGTTCTGGAAAGTCACGACTATTGACGTTACAAAGCGCGACTCGCCTCGTCGTAGTACAATTAATACCCAGGTACCTGTACTGTCAGCCTGGGTACCCAATAGTACCCAGGCTGGCAGTACAATTTTCTTGTCCTGATCTCAAACTAGCATCTCTTATGTTATGGTAACCAGACAAGGCTTGATTAAAGGAAAAAATCACTGATAATCATGTCAATGTACCAACTTAGTACGGCGGTGTCCAGTAGGAATCGAATCCACAACTCTACTGGATAATCCAGTTTGCTATTGCTAAATTGTCAAGGCAGTAGTTCAATAGCTGTTATGAGTCGTTTCACTTGAGTCGAACTTATTCTTATACCGTACCTAAATGATTTTTAAATAATTTTCAAGCGGTTAGTAAATTTTCAATATATCGGTACCATAATTATAGCTTCTTTCTTCCAGAATAATCTATGTGCTTCTAAATGACGGTGATATTTGTTAGATAGATATAGAAGCATATACTAAAATGTATGATAGTCTTTTATTACCCGAATCAGAACTGAGATCGAAGATTAATAAACGGAAATATTGGAAAGCAATTTGTCTAAAAAATCAATCTCCAGGTTTTAGTCTTAACTGTCAATTGTAAGTCTCAACTGTCAGTTGTAAGTCTCAACTGTCAGTTGTAAGTCTCAACTTTCAGTTGTAAGTCTCAACTTTCAGTTGTAAGTCTCAACTGTCAGTTGTAAGTCTCAACTTTCAGTTGTAAGTCTCACCTTTAAGTTGTACGATAAGTCTCAATTGTCAGTTGTAAGTCAAAGTTGTCACTTGTGAGTTTTAACTAACATTTGTGACTCCCGACCGACAGTTGTCGCTTTCAATATTTGTCTGAACAAAATCAGTAACAAAGACTATCCAACACGCCAGAATAACCCCTTTGACCGAAATGGGCAAATCATAACTCATCGATACCCGGCATCGGATTACGATTATGATACTCGAGAACAAGATAAACTCGGCGTTTAATTGGCTCGTCGGCCTAGCGGCGATTTCGTCTAGAAGTTCGCGTGAAAAGTTTTGATTTTCGGCGGGCCTGTGAAAATAAATATCTTCTGTCGTTTTTGGGGCTGTACGGGGTGATAGAAAAATCGATCTGTTTATCGACCGGCCTAGAGAATAGCACCAACCCAAATTCTTCCCGCGGGTGTCGTAATAGGCGACTAAGGGATACAAACCGGGGGGTGGGCAGCAGCGCCCCCAGCAGTACAATACCACCAAACTGCGATCCTCAACCCGCATGCCCAGCGTGGGGATTATGGGCATTACCCCCCAATGATGGCACAACCTTGCACTATGGCGCTCATTAGGGGAGGGCTATATCCAGCAGTGGACTAATATAGCCTGAAGAAGAAGAAGAAGGAGAGAAGGAGCACTCGTGGCCTAGGTGAACCGAGTGATTGGAATCAATCACTTGAGTTGAGCAACGACAGGCGCGGTCAGGTGCAGGATGGGTGACCGTCCCGTGACTACCGCTAGTGGCATTTTTCCGAGCTCTTCCGTGCTTCGCAAGGCACGTTAAGCCGTTGGTGCCGGCTGTCATGTAATGGCAGTCGTTAAGCCATGTCAGAGGGCTTATGGGCGGCTTGATAACTTCTGACAGTAAGGCCTGCCACTGTCTTACTATCCGGATAACCAACCCGGACTTGGCCCCCGTGGTGGAGTATGGCCTATAGGTACCTTCAGGGAAGAGACCCGTGCCCCTGCGTGGGGACATAATGGGTTGATGATGGTCTTCAATAAACATATGTACTCTAAATAATACATATACGAGTATTATTGTCACATACAAAGGTTGATATCGAAATAGTTTCTTATCACTCGGTTCGACTAGACCACGATACCCTTTCGCCAATGTTGATTACTTCTATCTGCGCTATATCCAGATTTAATCGATGAGCTTCAAACGCAGGCACCACCGCATAATGTACAGCTCCCCTCTAACTCCGATGTTTCATTATTAAACTGTTATTTACTGCTAATACCGAGGTACAGTCTGCGAAAAGTTACAGCAGTTTACAATATACTTGTAGTGGGTACTAATTGCATTCTGTGAGATTGCTTGCACTCTAATGGCTTAATGTGGAAATAACTAACAATAAAATTGTTATTAAGTATTATACAGCGAGTGTTCGGAAGCAAGGGACCCAGGTTCGATTGCCCATGCGGGCATATACCTATGACTTTTTTATATTCAAAGTTACGTACATCTTTATGTGTTTTATTTAATTTTTCGATAAATTAATAATCATAATATATTCATGAACATATCACACAGATCTCGTTCAAGTGCAACTAAATGACTTGTGTTATAATAAATTGACCAAAGGGTTGTCAGTCATACTTTGTTTGCTTTCAAAGTTACTTTTATCTGTAAATTTGCTGTATCAACATGCTTACTCTTGAATAAAGACTTGGTGAGGAAACCTGAGCGTGTGAAGTGTACAATGGCCTTAGCGCTTGATATGGCCAATCGGCAGTGGACACTTTTGGTAATTAAACTTTCTCGTGTTGAATCACTCTGCAATATTTTGCAGCCACGTCTGCGGTAGTCCCTGAATTTCGCCTTGTAGAATGAGTTGCAGTAGTTTGTACTGGTGACTGCGCACGTTATGACCGAAGTATTGTAGTCTTCTTTTTATGGTCTTTGATAAAACACGTTAAAGGTATTAAAAACCTATTTAGAGGCTAAAAATTCCACCCATGCCGGGATTCGAACTCTGGCAATCCATGCCAGCCAGAGGTCGCGGGTTCGAATCCCGGCATGGGTGGAATTTTTAGCCTCTATAGGTTTCTAAAATTGTCCTTAGCACGGGTTAGTGCATTAAAGGTAGCCCAGTGGGTAGAACAATGATCTCGGAAGCGAAAAAGCCACGTTCGATTCTCAGTGCTGGCATGTACAAATGACTTTGTTTTCTAAGTTAATGTACATTTGTGACGTCATAGTAGCAACTCCACTCGCTGATTACAAAGAGGAATATCTTCAAGAAACCTGAGTGTTGGTGTTGAGCGATGCTTGGAGTTGCTCTGAAGGATAGAATTCGTAACGAATGCATTCGACAGAGAACCAAAGTTATCGACATAGCTCAGAGAATCAACAAGCTGAAGTGGCAGTGGGCTGGCCATATCTCGTGAAGAACCGACAACCGTTAGAGTAAACGTGTTCTTGAGTGAAGACCGCGCCTCGGGTAACGTAGTGTAGGACGCCCTCCGACCAAGTGGGATGACGATCTGCGAAAAACTGCCGGCAGATGCTGGATGCGGCAAGCTGAAGACAGGGCGCTATGGCGCTCATTAGGGGAGGGTTATGTCAAGCAATGGACTACATAATATAGCCTGAAGAAGAAAAAGAAGAAGAGGTGTTGAAATACCTCAGCGATTGAAATCTCTAATCCGCGGTGGGCACGCGTGGTAATTAAACCCATACTCTCCCTCTCTCTGAGAGAAGGCCTGCGCCCTGCAGTGGGTTGTTTATAGGCTACATAAAAAACATTGTTAGATTAAATTAACTGTACCACTTCAATATCCGCCACGTAAACGAGTGCAGTCAAAACCACTTGCCTCAGTAATTTAGGTTTGCGTAGCCTAACTAATATACCTATCGTGCTATCCTCCGTAGCAAAATTTATTAGTACATAGTGATTTGTCGGAGACACCGATATTTAGGGTTGGACCTCATCTGGCAGCACGGAATTGCCTTTTTCCGTCGCTCTTTCTCTTTCTGTCACTTAGAACTGCCATTTGCTAGACCGAGACAGAAAGCATAATGCGATAGCACGCACGGAACGGAGCGTGCTATCGCATTATGCTTTCTGTCTCGGTCTATCGTCTCGGTCGATTCCGTGCTGTCAGATGACGTCCAACCCTTAAGGTGCGCGGCTGCTGGGCGCTGATTGGCTAAAGCCCCACGCACCGCCGCACGCGCCGCCGACGTCACCGCACCAATGCCAACGGCTCCGGATGGTTCTTCTCGCTTGGACTACGCTACTGTGAGGTCGTTGCACTTACATGTTACTTATTATATTTTCGGACCATTATATTATATTGTACCAGTGAACATACAGTGCACTCATTTAAATCCAGTTAGGTTAGAACCCTAACAGATTTGCTCGAATCAATGAGCAAAGGTTTTAGATTATCAACTGCTACATACAACCGATACAAAAAAAACAGGAAATATCCCTGAGTGCTTAGTGCGAGTTTGACAGATCCAATCGAATAACTTTACTACCGCGTTAATCGAGCATCGAGTAGTGATTATGAGTAAGTTAACCGTTCGAACTGGCAAAACGCTGTCACAGTACAACTCGCACTCGCGTTTATTAGTGTTTTGGCTGGTAAACGTGGTCACTTCTCAACGTAAACCATTACAACTCGCACTCAGCAATTTTAATTTCCATACTTGTCGCTAGGTGGCGCTTCCTCGATGCCATAGAAATATGAGTTTACGATAACGCGATCGAGTAGTTAAAAAACTCGCACTAAGCACTCAGAACACAAGTTATAGTTATAGCATGAAACGTTTAGTACGTGCTCTGGTGTTGGCGGCTTATTTTTAAAACGTATATTGATTTATAGTATTTTCTAAGGTTAACACGAGCACTAGACATAATTAAAACTGTTTTTATACGGATTTATGATTACGGATTTAATAGAGATCGTGGTTGGAACATACCGGTAGCATGGGAACCAGTACTTAAGTGCATGAGACCCCCTTGCTAGAAGTGTGACTGTAGAGTTAAAATTTTAATTTCAATTAATAATCAGTATTTTTAAGTTCATGTAAAATAATAAGTTAATGAATTTAATTTTAACTTCAATTCATAATAATTAATATTGTTGACTTTATATAAAATAATTGGTTTGCCTATTTTGGTTCGTAACTTCATAATTAACTTTTGTAATTTTTGCCGAGGGTAGTAAACTAACCGTTAATGCTTTCTAAAAGACGCCTGTCACCTCAGTCATCCGAGACCACGGCACCTGAAAAAGTGCCGAAATGTCGGAAAATTGTAAAAATATAATAAACGAGCATAAATCCGTATAAAAACAGTTTTAATTATATATATTGATTTGCTTTTTAAAAAAACTACACGAAAAATTTAAAAATGGCCACTTTCTGAGCACTTATTAAAAACCGACGAAAAATTTGAGCTGCTTTTTAGAAACCTGTCTAGCCTATCGCAGGCTATTAGACATATTTTCGTAGTCTCGTAACAGAATATGAGGGGCAAAGCAAATGACGGCTAAGTAATTCCCTAATGGGCTTCCGTTTTCTTTTTTCGGTTAATTAGGTGACTAATCTGTCCAGCTGACACCTTGTGGTAATCTGGTTAGCATAACAAGATTAAACACCCTACTGAAGATCTATTCACGTCACAATGGGCCGGCGGGCGACACGATTCCAATGTAAAATAAGCCTTAATAAAACGAAGTTAGAGCCTACTTTGTTTTGAGTTTACGTTCCACTAAGAGGTATATGCCTTGCTTCAGAGAGAGAATATAGCAACAAACATAACAATTACATAAAGGCATATACATTGCTTTTGGCCCCACACTAGGATACCCTATGTCGTGGGAACCAGAAACAGCGACATCACAAACATGTAAACATCCAAGACCTAAGGTTTTTTTTGTCCCTAGCTGGGGTTCAAACCCGGAACCTCATGCATGGTAGGCAAGAGGCCGCCGCACCACAGAGGTCGTCAGGCTTAATTACCGCGCGTGCCCACCGCGGATTGGAAATTTCAAGCGCTGAGGTATTTGAATAAATAAATAAGTATTAATGGACATATTACACAGATCTCGTTACCCTTTACTAAGTACAACTAAATGACTTGTGTATAACACAAGTCATTTAGTTGTACTTAGTATAGGGTGTTAACTCGACGACAGATTTAATACAATAAATACATAGATAACATCTAAGACCCGAGACAAACTAGAAAAAAATAACAATAGTGTTTATTGTGTGCTAGAAAAAAAATTACCTAAAAATAAAATACTAACAAAGATACAGTACAATTAGCGGCCTAATTGCTAACAGGATTTTCCAAACTTCAGGCGATGGATAATTACTGAAAAGTAAGAGGGATAGTTGATGCAAATATGAATATTGATATCCATGTACCTCATCATCAACCCATTATGTACCCACCGAGGGGCACGGGTCTCTTCCCTGAGGAAGGTATAGGCCATACTACACTGCGAGTGCCCAGTCCGAATTAGTGGAGGCTTGCAAGACTAGTGGCTGATCTTACTGTCAGAAGTTCTCAAGCCGGCCTAAGGCCTCTGACATGGCTTAACAACTACCATTACATGACAGCCGGTACCAACGACTTAGCCTGCCTTGCGAAGAACGGAAGGCAGACAGTTAAGTAATATTGTTGATTTGCATCCAGATAATTTTACTTGACTTTTAGTCCTGGTTGGACGTTTTAGACAAAAAGACGAGTAGTTTATGGAGTTGTAAATCAATAATGTGTTATGCTTACGAAAGTTTTAGTTCAAAAAGAGTGTAATAGTCTCAAACAAGTTGTTAAAGCATGTCTTGCAACCCTCCACTAACCTGGACTTGGCCTTCCTCGTTTTTTGGTTTTTTTTTGTACCTTCCTGCGATGCAGGAAGAGACCCATGCCCCAGCAGTGAGGACGTACAAGGGTTGATATCGAAGTTGTAAATGCATCCGTTGATCACCGGAACCGGCGTGCGTGCATGCAACGACTTATGAACGTTGATGAAGCGAAGGTGATCTGCCAGGATCGTGGCAAGTGGCAGTCCCTGGTCACTGCCTACCCCTCTGAGATACAGGCGTGAGGTTATGTATATATGTATGTATGACTTTAAAGCCTTAGCAGACAGCACCTCTTTCTTTAATTTTCTGGTCAGAATCATGGCCAGAAGGCCTCCTTAAAATTCTGTTACCGAATTCAATATTGCCCTGTTTTGAATCTTATTTTTAGACTGGGGAGTAAAAGTGCTAGTTTGAAGACCTAGAAACGGGTGCAGAAGTGTGGGCAGGCAACCAATGAGATGGACTGATGACCTGTGGTTCTATTATAATGTTGAGTGACGTAGACTTTTACTTTAAGCTACTCCAGCTGTCAAATGCATACAAATGTTGACACTTTGGATTCGTCTTTGGAGTGGAATGTTATGGAATAGAAGGGCTGGGCAAAGTGACCAGATAAGACTGGATTCTGGAAGCTTAAGACCGAAATTAATGGCATGCTAGTGAATTTAGAAGAGACCTCCACTTAGCGTTGGGTCAAGGTTGAAGAAGAAGAAGATAGATATATAGATATTACAGTAACAGAAATGATATAAAAATCTAGCACACATGACGGCCTTATTTTTTTCCAGGCAACCATAGACATAGGAGACAAGAAAGAAATTAGAGACGGGTAGTCGGTGCAATACAGAAATATTGAAATTAGAAATTTATATTAACTTACTTACACCATACATTCATACATACATACCTGTACAATTCCACCAAACTGCGATCCCCAACCCGCATGCCCAGCGTGGGGATTATGGGCATTGCCCCCTCTGATGGCACAGCGAGGCGCTCTTTGTGGGAGGGCTATGTCCAGCAGTGGACTGGTATAGCCTGACGACGACGACGACACCATACATAAATAATTAAATGAATAAATAATTAAGATATACGTACATACTAATAATAAAACATAATAATATAATAATACATCCATAATAATAATAAGAAGTTTTAAGGGCTTTGTTCCCATAAAGAGCGTGTCAGCTCTATCGTAACCTAATCATACAAGTATCAAAGCTACCTAAATCTTATTACTAAGCCATCCTTAACAAATTTATAAACAATACTAGCTTTTCCGCTGTAAGGTTCGGACTTGAAGTATACCCACATCTAGCAAATTCAGTAGTAGCTGCGACATTACTGCCGTTCTCCTAGATTCGTTCCAGATTGTGTATCTGGAATTTAATTACTTACGTCCTTTTTAATAAAATGTCATTAATAAAAAAAAATACATACTAATTATTGGTACTATAAAATACATATAAAATATGAAACAAATTGTGTCTAGAACAATGCGAACGACTAAGAACGACTGTAGTTTCGCGACACTCACGTAATAAATAAATAAAATAAATCTTCCTCAGCATCACATACTGAGCAATTCGGGCTGTTTATTTTTTTCATCAGTAGACCAAATTTATTGAGAGGCATGTGTCCGGAATGAAGCCCTGTGGTAGTGAATATTAGTTCTATTTAAGAATAGCTTTTATGTCGTTCATCATAAAGACTACTACAGTTGTAGGCAGCGTCTGTCCCATTTGTGTTGACATGAGCTGCCCATCAATTATTCTGTTTACCAACTACCAAACAACTTACAAAATTCAAGCGGCCGAAGCAAATTCGGTTTAACAAAATAAATAAAGTAAAATCTATCTTCCAGAGCATCACAAAACAATATGTATGCCAGAAACAGAACATTACATCGTCATCGTCAGGCTATACTAGTCCACTGCTGGATATAGCCCTCCCCTAATGAGCGCCACGTTGTGCTATTATAGGGGGTAATGCCCATAATCCCCACGCTGGGCATGCGGGCTGGGGATCGCAGTTCGGTCGGTGGAATTGTACTGCAGGGGGCGCTGCTGCCCACCCCCCGGTTTGTGTCCCTTAGTCGCCTTTTACGATACCCGCGGGAAGAATTGGGTTACATATCATTACATATCTAAGTAAAAAACATACCTACGTAATCCAAAAGATTTGTTTAAACTACTAATATCTAAATTTTATGTATGAGATGTCAACCGATTAGCTCTACGGTCGGCGGACTAAAACGCAGTAAGTCAAATTGACGTTTAATAATATTACATGTTCAATTCGTTGTTTCGTAACAGCAATCCTTCAAGGACTTTTTTATTTAAAAAAGACTAACAGCTCAATATATCAGAAAAAAAAAATATATATTCTGATATATTGAGCTGTTATATATATATATATATATATATATATATATATATATATTTATATATATGCCAGAGCGCTTCCGTGCTTCGCAAGGCACGTTACGCCGTTGCTGCCGGCTAGCATGTAATGGGAGTCGTTAAGTCAGAGGCCTTATGGGCGGCTTGATAACTTCTGACAGTAAGGCCCGCCACTGTCTTACAATCCTCCACCAACCCGGATTTGGCCCCCGTGGTGGAGTATGGCCTAATCTTCGTCAGCGTCAGAATGACCCGTCACTACTCGTATTATCACAATCGTATTATCAGCTGTGTGGTGTCGGCCTAGAGAATAGCACCAACCCAATTCTTCCCGCGGGCGTCGTAAAAGGCGACTAAGGGACACAAACCGGGGGGTGGGCAGCAGCGCCCCCTGCAGTACAGTTCCACCGCCCTGCGATCCCCAACCCGCATGCCCAGCGTGGGGATTATGGGCATTATCCCTTATGATGGCACAACGTGGCGCTCTTTAGGGGAGGGCTATGTCCAGCAGTGGACTAGTATAGCCTGACGACGACGACGACGACTCGTATCATTGAATTTGAAGTAAGCATAGAAACCCATTCCCATACAAGCAAATCGGATCCCAAAAAACCGCGCCGGGCCCAGAGGCCGCCACTGAAAATGCGCGCAAAGCCGAAAAATACGTGTAGAGCGCTTTGTCTAAAACCGCTAGATGACATTGTTAATAGTTTTCACGAGTTTACTATTGACATCTGGCGGTGACTAGCAAAACGTAAAACATTTTAGCAGTGTACTCTAGTAGCCAGTAGCGAGCAGAGAATTGACAGTTCAATTCTAGACACAGAGTACCTACGTTTGGTTCTTGTATGGTTTAATTGTTCTGTGTTCTTGTAAGTCCTTAGGGAAAATCTAATCTGCCATAAAATTGACAACCCACGGATGGGATAAATATAGGAAAAACATTGTTTGTTTGAGAGATAATTCAGAAAATACAATACCTATGTGAAAAAATCACACATTTCAAATCTGTGGAAAAAGTATATTGCGGAATTAGTGCATTGGGTCTATAAAACAGAATTTTAAAGCAAGCAGCAAGAAATGTAACCCACCTTTACCCACCAACAACTTCTAGTGAATGATATCAGTGCTTTCAACATGCAACAGTAACCCAGACTTCGTCATCCTCCGTGTATAGACCTGCCCTGTGGTCGCTGATTGTGATCTTATCAAGCCAACCAATACTTAGACAACTCCCTCAAAGGTACCTTAGTCCATTTGGGTACCACACACACCGACCTACCTGCACAGTGCAGTCGACAGCACATCAACTTTGCATGTTCGCACTCTCCTCAGTATTATTATGGGCGACTTCGCAACAAAATGGTCGAACTTCTACCGAAGTCTTATCAATAGACCATTTAACAATCATAAATAAATGCCACCAAAAGTTTCGTAATTGCTACACACGCCGCCGCCTACCCCACAAGCACGAACCTTCACATTTACCTATTTTATTATGAAAAAATTATATTTTTTGACTGTACTACAATAAATGTTTCGAAATATATTGCTGCTTCTATTATTAAGGAGGTCCTTAAAATTGTGCTTGGTGGCAAAAACCATAAGAGATGCTTGTACAAAAAAGAGTAAGAAACGCTGGTTTAAACAATTATTAATAATAATTAGACGACCTCTGTGGCGTAACGGTAGTGCATCTACCTGCCATGCAGGAGGTCCCGGGTTCGAATCCCGGCTGGGAACAAAAAAAAACCCCAGGTCTTGGATGTTTACATGTTTGTGATGTCGTTGTTTCTGGTTCCCACGACACAGGGTATCCTAGTGTGGGGCCAGAAGCAATGTATGTGCCTGTATGTAAATGTTATGTTATTGAAAAACCTTTACTAGTCCATCGCAAACACTTCCCAACGCTGCGAGATTTTGTTTAAGTTATTTTCGGGTAGGGTAAGGGTCTGTTTCACAATCTGCAGATAAAGTTCCGGATATGCTATCCGCAACCAGGGCTGCTGTTTGTTCTAAATTTGAAGCCATAAACGAACACACACAATATAGAAAAAAATATTTAAATTTAGAATAAACGGCAGCCCTGGTTGCGGATAGCTTATCTGGAACTTGCCTGTAAACTAGCCTAACTTTACATGTATACCGATGTCTGTGACCCAATAAATATCTTTATCTTTATTTGAACATTGTGAAATAGGGCCTAAGACCAGTATCCTATCGAGAGGTAGGTAGGTACTGCTACAAACTATTCCAATCAATTTAGTATTCCATTAAAAATCATATCTGTCCATCCATATGGGAGCTGGCTGATATTTTTACCAATTTCTGCTGTGATTATGGCCCATGATTTTAATATGCGCCGTTGCCAGCTAACTCTGCATAGAAGCAAACGCACGCATCAGCTACACCTTCATTGTACTGTGATATATGTGGAGAGGATGAAGGAAGAAATATTGATGAAACAAATATACATGGCGAATGTGGGTGGAAGGGCCGGTAAGGGACGTCCCACATACTTCGACCAGATAAGGAATGTATTAGCAAATGGAAGATAAAAAGTAACCGGAACTGACGTGAGTGCATGTAACGACTAATGAATGTTGATGAAGCGAAGGTAATCTGTCAGGATCGTGGCAAGTGGCAGTCCTTGGTGCCTGTCTACCCCATTGGAATGCAGGTGTGAGGTTAATATTATGGTATGGGTTATTTATAAACTTATAAGTTATTGAATATGAGATTTTCTATTTTATTAATTGTTGTAAGTGAAGCTCAGAATATCCGGTTGACACGTTCCCTGATTGATACTACCCATAAGTTCAACACACTTTATGTTTTAAGTTTAGGTAATGTGTACTTTCCCTGTAATTATATTCCCCATAAAACTTACTGATTTTTCATTTATGCTACCCTCGATGTAGTAAAGTTATTAAATTGTTTAAAGTAAGATTACGAAACGATTTACGCTGAGCAGAAATTGAGATAATTACACCATAGACTTTCTTTAAAATTTGATGAAGAACGAGGTAGCCGCCTGCCTTAGACGTTATAGTGCAGCAGCTAGCGACCTGCTGCTCGAGCCGCGCCGGGAGCCGTCGTCGTCGTCGTCACGCCGGCATCGGCATTGGGCGTGTTTCGACTCATCGGCCCGGACCGGCACGGCACACCGGCATGGCCGTTGCACAGGCATCAGGCACCGGTGCCGGGTTTCGTTTTTCCATTGTGCCGGTGTCGATGCCGGGTTACGCCCGGTGAGTGGTACAGTGCTGACACGGACTTCAACACGACGACACGTAAAGTAAAACGCGTAGATATAACAATGGTATCGTCCAAGCCGTCGACTATATTTGTTATATCTTTTACACCTACGACGCCGATACGAAATACGAGTCTCACCCTCCGCACGGTGGGCTGAAAATCGCTCCCCATAGACTTAGAGATCGAATTTTGAATTGTTATTTTTTTTTCACAGGAATCCACTTAGGAAGGCTAATCTTTCAACATATTTGAAGTGCAGTATGTTTACCTTTGTGCAAGTACTTTTTTTCCACTTGGTTAAAAAAAATGTATGGAAGTTACTATAAAATTGGCCATAACTTGATTATCGCACACTTGCCCGTTATTTCCTTCAGCACGATTATTGCCTGCATTTTTATGGATTTTTTGACATACTGCACTATGGGCGCACTCGTGCGACTTTGGTCGAAAAAAAATTAAATGCATTTAAAATATTTTTTTAAGGTATTTAAGCGTATATTTTGTGTTTGTCAAATTATGTACCTTCCTTAATTAAGGATTCTTTATAATTATAAAGAATCGTACAGTTTAACTACTTAAATACTGTTCTAAAACATTGTCATATGCGAACAAATTATACACATGAAAATCAAATAAGATATGAATATTCTTTATTGTACACGAGGAAAAACACAAGCATAAAATATTTACAAAGATACATGAAATAAGTCCAAGTTACATTTTAAAACACACATACATTTTAAAAATGTTAAATCATGTAAACATAAAAAATAAGCCTTTAAAACTACATGAATAAAATACTAGCTATGAATCCTTTACATTAAAATAGGTACATAAAAGACAAGTAAAGAAACCAATGTATAAAAAATATAAATAAAAGAATTACAATAACATATTGCAAACAAAAATCATATAAATTATTCATATAAATCAGTTTCTTTCTCGGAATCTGTGTCACTTTCAATATTTTCGACGTTACAGAACTCAATATGATGTCGTTGTAATACCTAAAGATCCACTGCTTCTTGACTCATTTTTTTCTTTAAAGCTATCCTCATAACTGGTCGCATTGAAGAAATAAAAGGATCAAAAGTGAGAAGCATCCTTTTGATGACATCTTCGTTTGAATTCTTCCTGGTGTTCTTTCGCGAGTGAAATTCTCGTTAACATCGAAAATCTTTGTTGCGAGCTTTGGATGCTTCTTCAGATAAGATCCCAGTAGGAACCAAGGAGTTCCTTATAATTTCAGCACCATGGATTAGCAACTTGTGCACTGTAGCTGGCATATAGTACCAGCTGTATTGGTCCAGGTACCTTTCTGCAGTACTTCGGCCATATTCTTTGTACTTGTCGACGTTTATTTCTTCACCAGATGTAATGGCTTGAAGTATGACTGCAAATCTTCTAATCAATTCTTCATCCACTCCTGTTATCTCGGCTATCTGTTTTGGGTCATCGAAGAATTTTCGTGCGTTATTTTCATCGTTCGTTGTTCCAGAGCTCTGTTTGACCACGTCCACAAGAAGACCAAGCTTCTGTTGGAATCGTTCTTGCAGCAACTGCTTTTTGGTCAGCATGACAGCCTTATCTTTATCTCCTCTTACTGCCCAAGTCTTCAACTCCAGTCTGTATGCTATATGTAGCAAACATTCCATGCAGTTAATTTGGGCATGTAACGGAGATAAGCCGAATTTTAACATGTTGTTGGCTACTTCTTTTCGTATTACTGCATCAATATTGTTCATCTCGCTCGGTTTTGCTAGACATAAATAGCAAACTGCACTGGAAAGAGCTTCGGATAAATAACTGCAAACTTTTCCGTCGATCATAGTCATGACTAGATCATGATTTATTTTTATATTTCTGCATTCTGAGGGCACCAATGCAGCTATTTCCTCTTCCATTTTCTTCATTTCTTCTTTTACGAGAGACTCGCTTTTATTTGCGAAAAGAAACTGTACAGGTCTCCAGTAGAAAACTGAGCATGGCTTCGGGTTTTTCCATATAACTTCAGTCCCGTTAGATAACTGCAGCGGAACAAGTGTTGTCATAAACAGAGATTCATCTGTTTCACCTCCTTCAATGCTTTGATTGTATCTGCTTTGGTTTGATGAACCGTCGAAACCCCACTTGGATAACAAAACCAGTGTTTTACCCATGTAAGCAGACAGTTCTGGTAAGGTTTTCAAAATTTGTTGTATAGTTATATTCAACAGAGCTTGCAGATCTAGTTTCGCCATGGTGTCATTTATAATGAAAGCCTGATCGGGAGGATAACAGCTTGACTTGGCTTGCTGAATCTTGTAATACGATGGGTGAAAGTCTGTTAAGCCCTCACGCATTGTCATCTCTCTCAGTGTAATATATTTCCACTTTGATAATCCCAGAGAAAATAAAAGGCCTAGCGCTTTTTCTGGCGTAACTGTAGTTTTCTTTAATTTCTTCATTTCTATATCGTTATAGATTTTTACTGCTTCTTCAGGATTCTTCTTAAATTACTTTGCCTAAACATTCGTTTCCTTCTTTCTTCAAATTTTCTATTGTAACACAGATTGATTCATCGGTGTCTTCATGACTTTCATGTTGTAGCCTCCTTTTCCTTTGTTTTGCTCCCAAAGATCCAAATGGTACTTCAGTGCAAGAACTTATGCCTTCTTGGCATACCGAAGCTGTTCCATCTGGTATAATATGTGAAACAACACAACATGGCCAGTCAATACTCATTACGAGCCAGTTTTCATATTTTTTTCTGAAAATATCCTGGTTTCTATTTGCTGTCTTCCATCTCTTGGTAACTTGTTGACTGAATCTTCGACAGAATTCTCGAAGTATATCAAGATCTTCATCGGACAGATGATGAAGGTTCAATAGCGATACAACTTTTTCCAACAAAGTAGAGTAGTTGCTTAGCTTTCCACACTGCTTCAAAACCACGAACAAGTCAAGTTTAGTTGTCAGACTTGCGATTCCATATTTTTCTCTTTATGATTTGGGTAAGTATGTTTTTTTAGCACGACAAAATGTCAATGAGCACATAAAATATTTTACCTTCCATTTATACGCAACTACAATACCCCTAATGGTAATCAAACTCCAATTCCTAGTATACCTCAGGTGTTATTAACTAATTCGGTGATTTAGTCATCATACATGATGTTATTGTTAATATTAATTGTGAAAATATGAAGATAGACGCTTAAATAACTTGCAAAAATATTGCTTGCTACCCCCGGTGACGGCACCGGCGGGACTCTAGGAACTTGAGTTTTCAAGTGTCACTTTTTTCTCTCGAAATAGGTTTTATTACTCATTACTACACTAAACAATGTGATGAGAGACAATTTATAGAGCAAACGGACGCATAAGAATTTTTCGAAGAAAAATTTGTATGAAGCTGACATGAAAAGTGGCTATAACTCTAGAATCGCAAGTTTGGCCGTAATATCCTTGCAGATGTAGTGCTACTTATTTGTGATTTTTCAGCATACTTTTTATAGCGGTACCTTTTGCGATTTTAAAAAAATATAATTATAATGTGTACTTTGTACTAAAATGAGTAGTTCTAATGCTTTTGTCCTGATTATGCGTAGTTAGATATTCCTGTACCCTAGTCTATGAAATTAAAACTGAGCATATACATTATGTGTTTAATAATAAGACTTGTTTTACGAATTATTAAAGTGATATTAACGTTTTTGGGAATTCATGATAAAGAAACGGTCTTTATATTTAATGTGCAATCAATCAGCCTGTATTTGTCCACTGCTGCATATAGGCCTCTCCCAGGGCAAGCCACATTACTCTATCCTCAGCAATCCTCACCCAGCCACCACCAGCGATATTTTTGGGATCATCTGTCGAGCGAACTGGTAGGTGTCCTACTTGGCGTCTGCCAGTTCGTGGTCAGTGAATGTGCAATTAGTAAAAATATATTTTGAAAAATTGGTATTTTATTAAAACCTTTCTTACTTTGGTGAATGTCGTCTAATGTACATATTATCCCTTTACAAAATAAAGGGATAATATGTACATTATATATAACACGCCTAATTTTAATTTCATAGGCTAGGGCATATGGTATAGGGTATATCTAAAGTTGGTCTAACTAGTCATTTAAGTATAAAATACACATTATTAATTTTAAAAAAATCGCAAAGGGCACTGCTATAAAAAGTATGCCGAAAAATCACAAATAAATAGCACTTTTTACATCTCCAAGGATATTACGGCCAAACTTGCGATTCCAGAGCTATAGCCACTTTTCATGTCAGCTCCATAAAAATTTTTCTTCGAAAAATTCTTACACATCCGTTTGCTCTCTAAATAGTCTCTCATCACATTGTTTAGTATAGTAATGATAATGAGTAATAAAACCTATTTCGAGAGAAAAAAGTGACACTTGAAAACTCAAGTTCATATGTCTTTGAAACGTGATTCTCAGCCCACCGTGCGGCGCCGACCGGCCCCGGAGTCGCGAGCCGGTGCCGGGCCGGTGAGACAACACAAAGACAGACAATAGCCCTCGCCGTTTTAGCTAGTGTGCTAATGTGTCGCGCGGGCTCCTAGATTATTTACTATCTATATTAATTTTAACTAAGGCAGATACCCAGAGCATAGGTAGCTTACTCACATATCACGTGCTTACAATCAGAGTATATAACCACTACCTACGTTTACAATCTTACGCAGAACATACCTACTCTCAAAAGTAAAACACGCTCCCACACACGGCGATGGATGCAGAGATGTTGCTAGGGCAACTTGGCAACGACGCGTCGCCTAGGTACTCACCCCGCACTACTTGGCAACGTCGCCTGGCACCCCGAGCGCAATCGTTCGTTGGACGAAAAATGATTGCGTTTGTTTTAACTTTCTACCAACAGAAATCTGATCTACCTATTTAGAAGAGCTGATGTAAATGTAAAAAGATACAAATTACTAGTGTTGAATCTACAACAAACTACATTTGTAGAAGATCTAAAATAATTAGTTCTTCGTTATAATAGTTTTATAGCACCCATGCGATGAATGAACCAAGTGTGTGAGCAGGCATGAATATGTCTAATTTGTATAATTATGGATTAGGTACCAAATCGGTATCTAGCAAGCAAGCATAGTAAGTAAAAAAATCAACTGGCCAAGTCCGAGTCTGACTTGCGCACGAAGGGTTCCGTAGGTACTATTATTAATTAAATTATTTATTTTTGAAGTGAATACAACGAAATATTCTGTAAATATTGTAAACGTCGGCGAGACATCTTGAGACACGCAACATTAGCCTATAATGAAGCCTTTTTTTGAAGACCACGACTGCTCAGTAGAGCGTAGGTACAGACTAAGAAGAATTTATAGTAACAAGTAATATAGAAATTTACAAGTAATTAGGCTTAGTGGTATATCTGAAATCAAAAGTTGTGAACCGGGTAATTTCAACAACTAAGAAAATGGGAACTTGAATGCTGTGCTGCATATCTATATATTTTATCAATGTCACATTCATTTTTAATGTTTCTATTGCTTCCTAAGGTACTAATTAAAGATCACTTGCGTAAAATTGTTTTTCATTCACAATACCTACTTCGAATCTCTAGTTTTCTGACCGCGTCCTTAAAATGTTGCATTGAAATGTTCCTTACCCTCAAATTGCCTTAAATGTAGACTTCACACCTCATACTAACGGAAAATCCGCAAAATGAAAAAAATATAATTTTGAATTCATTGTCTATACCAGGCCACTCAGAAAGTTTTGAAAAATAGTTTTTATGTATAAGACATTGGCCACTAGTAGTTGTTATGAAAACGTCATTTATTTAAAAGTAAAAATACTACTGTTCGATTTTCAAATTTCCCTCCGCATTTTTTGAGAGCCAAAATGGATCGGCATTCAGAACATTTTCGTGCTATGATTTTATACTATTTCAAATGTGGCTTAAGACCTGATGAGTCATGTGATCGACTTCGAATTGCTTTTATGAATGAAGGACCTTCAAAAACAACCATCTACCGCTGGTATAGCGAGTTCAAACGCGGTCATCTTACTTTGAGGGAATGAACAAAGGAGTGGTCGTCCTATCACGGCTGTCACCGAAGAAAGTTTGCTGGCAGTAAAAAAAATAATTCAAGAAAACAGACGAATTAAGTACGAAAAGATTCAGCATACACTGCAGATTGGTTCAGGAAGTGTTCACAAGATTTTGCACAAGCACCTTCCCGTAAGGAGAATAATTTTCCGCTGGGTGCCGCACAACCTCACCGAAGCTCAGAAGCAGGCCCGTGTGGATTGGTGCCGTGATTTGTTACAAAAATTTGATGCTGGCTCGTCACGGCGCGTTTACGACACTGTGACAGGTGACGAATCCTGGATTTCTCAATATGATCCAGAAACAAAGCATCAGTCGACAGTTTGGTTGTTTCAAAATGAACCAACGCCTACGAAAGTGAAGCGATCGAGGAGCGCAGGATTTTTTTTATAGTTTCTTCACTTTGACGGGGTACCTAACTTCAATTCCACTTTGAGACCAAAGCAGCATCAACGCTGAATAATAATAATATTGGCCTTTTTGCATCTACTTAATGAGATGATTTATACAGCGTCCAGTGGTATCTTCACTCACACTAGATGGGTGAAGGGCCCACTCCGACGCTGTAGTGCCTGGGACATGGTTTTATAGATGGTGTAGGCTTGCCCAGCACCTATACCATCCTGACAGCTTAGTCGGCCTAGCCCACAGGAAAGACTAGTCAATACGTGCGGAGCCAACCAGGCCGCGGGTTTCCTCACGATGTTTTCCTTCACCGTTAGCGAGTGGTATTGCAACTACAAATTCTCAAATGTACGTAACTTTGAAATTAAACAAAGTCATTAAACGCTGAATGGTATAACACAAAATGCCTGCCAGAAGTTTTTTTCTGAATTGAGCAACAAGCGATTGAACAACGGGCTCCGCGGGGTCCTTCTTCACCACGACAACGCGCCCGCGCACACTGCGATCAAAACGAGGGACTTCCTGGACTCCACACAGATCAGAGTCTTAGGAGACCCTCCTTACAGTCCTGATTAGGTTCCGTGTGACTTCTTTTTACTGCCTAAAATAAAAAATCTGCTCAAAGGGATACAGTTTTCATCGCCGGAAGACGCGCTAGCAGCGTTTGAGAAGGCCGTGGAAGAGGTGTCTGCGGAGGACTGGAATAAATGTTTTGAAAATTGGTTCAGACGCATGATACGTGGTATAGAGGCTGGTGGAGAGTGCTCTGAAAAGATTAAATAAAAATAGTTTTTAGGTATAATGTGAAATTTTATTCTCTACAATGTTTGTCTTATGGGTATTTCAATAGAAGTAAGAGTATCAGTTTCAAAGAAATATGGTCTTGAAAATTCGCAAAATGTAAATTTGCACGTAAATAAGTTCCGGTTCACAACTTTTGATTTCGGCTATACCAATAAATCGAATTTAAAGTTTTAGACAATCATGCTGTGTGGTTTCGGCTTAAAGAATAGCACCAACCCAAATTCTTCCCGCGGGTGTCGTAAAAGGTGACTAAGGGACACAAACTGGGGGGTGGGCAGCAGCGCCCCCTGCAGTACAATGCCACCAATCTGCGATCCTCAACCCGCATGCCCAGCGTGGGGATTATGGGCATTAACCCCCAATGATGGTATAAGACAGGCCGCTCTGGTCATCACTAGGGGAGGGCTATGTCCAGCAGTGGACTCCATAATATAGCCTGAAGAAGAAGACAATCATACAACGCAAAATTTAACTCTCTTTAACATTGCAATAACGAAGATTCCAGTCCAAAGTACCGTTTCCGAGCTAGAAGCACAAAACTGAAAGAAAGTGTGAGAAGTTCGCGGTTTTTTGGCCCCCAAAAGTTGAGCTCACCTCCTGGGACCGTGCGAATTCGCATTACACGCATTTAAGATCAAATGATGGTATAAAATGATATCCAGCTTTCTGGAAATTAATTCCTGGATTTTTTTTAATTTGATTGACCTATTATATTAACATCAAGAATTTAAAATGTCAAGAACATAAAAAAAATAACATTTCATGCGATAATAAGTAAAAATGTTAAACAAGAGAGGTCACGGGGATAATATCAAATAGTATATCATTGTTATACTTATTTTAATCAATATAATTATCAGTCAGAAATTCGATTATTGTATGATAGCAGTTTTTAAATAATTTTTTTTTTTATTTGTGCTTGAACAAGCCTAAGTCCAGGTCTCTTAATGCACTAGACAGCTTATTATAAATTACAGGGCCCATGCAAAATACACTTTTGTGCACCAGCGCTGTATTTGTCCTCTGCGTAAACATATTTTCGTTTTATACCGTTTTAATCACTGACTGACTTGTGAAACTCGTATGAAACTAAATAGATATTGTGACTTTTATAACTACGCATGCCTATAGTATATTATTGACTAAGGAACTAATAACCACGACAGTAAAATTGTATATTTTGACTTAAATTCTGGTTAACTGAAAACGGCATATTTTTATCTAGATTAGAAACTTAAAACCTCTCAAGAACTACATTTGAGCTGATGAACTTCGTAACAATGTCCACCAGATAATGTGCTACTTAATGAAAGTATTTGATGAACAAAGTGATTTTTTTTACTTAAATTTGAAGTTCTAAATTCCCATCTCTGAAAGTCTTCATCAGAACATCACCAAATTACCCTGGGACAGCTTTTATATTATATTTTATGAAACATATGCATATTATTTATGAATGGGCCTCATTAGGCCTTATTTGCTGCTGTCTATTGAAAAGTTCTTTTCTCCATCTCTCAAAGTCTTCATGACATCTTCACCAAATTAAAATGGGACCAATGGGACGCTATACCTAGTAGAACAAAAAAAAATATCGAAATAGGTTAAGATTTGACGAAGATAATGCGAAAACATAGTGAAAAATAATTAACATACGCGTCGATGTGATAACCTCTTTTGAAGTCGGTTAAAATGGAAATGACTTTCATTAAATAAATATGTACATCATCTATAAAAATATCAACTGTAGCTACACGGTTCATGAGAGTTTACGTTCAGCTTGGGGACAGACCGACAGACGGACATACCATCTTAGCAATTGGGTCCCGTTTTTACCCTCTGGTACGGAACCCTAAAATCTATGTTTTAGTTGGAAGTTATACTTAAAGGGCTATAGTTAATTATTGTTTATGTAGTTAATTATTCCAAGACATTATAAAATGTAAAGGTGATATGCTGTCGACTGTTCCTCAACAGCAAGTTGCGAATTCAAAAACTAGGGGGTACTAACTGCGACCACGAGTTCTTATAGGAAGCTGCCATAATAATCGGTACCGTTTTTAGTAAAGTTTTAAGCAACTTATTTGTCAATAAATCACATAAAAATTAAAAGATGTACCAACATAGCTTAATCGATCTTGTACTAGAAACCTTAAAAAAAATATATTTCTTCCACCTATTTTGCAAAATGTGAAATATCTGTGAACCATCCATGAGGTATATTTTCGTGTATCGTTTTCGAAAATTTCTAAACATTTACCACGGATATCCGTGACATTTACTATCTGCGAACGGTTTAATCAGTGATGTCTGCGCGCGCCCCAGTCCCTTCTGTGTGGCCCAATTATTTCTATTAGCGCCATCTAACGTGGAGTAGCATAGACTAGTGAGATTGGGCACAAGCAACTCATTATCAAGTACGGTAGCTGACTGGGTTACGAAAGATTGATTAAAATAATTAAGTTATCTCGATCTTAATAACTTATTGATTAAATCATTGGATTTTTTAATATTAATTTATAAAAAAATAAACTATTAGGGAAATGTGGTTCAATTTCGTTATAATACAGAAAATGTAATAAGTTAGTCACAAATTTTACCGACAAGCGACGTCAGCGCCAGGATCCGAAAAAAGCTATTGAATGATCTTCTATCCTTACTTCAAATTCAATGCTCGTATTATCGTCGGTAATTGTGATGAATATTTAGTGCTCTATTGCTTCTATTTGCTTCCCCTAAGTAGGGAATTTCTTCCACCATATTTTAGAAGAGAATCAACATTTATGGGTGACCGTGCATCCTGACGTCAGGTTGACCGGTCACCTAAGCATATCATCAAACTTTCGTAGAATCACTGAATAACTCATAAGGCAGCAATTAGTGCCCATTTGCTACCTTCGTATTTTTAAAACTCCGCACCCGTAACTATTATGGAACAGTGGGGGCATGTAAAGGGTTGATATCGAAAGTAAAATATAAAAGTGTAGTTGCTGCAGATTGTGCTTCTGCGCCTCGGAACTCCATTACTGAAGGTCGTCAAATTGAAACTTTAAACTCCAGAAACGGATCAAAGCCATCCATTCAGAGGATTCGCGAGAATATTTTGATAGGCTTTAGGAATACCGGGGAACTGTTAAAAATGTCAGAACTATCCGTTCATGTCTGAAGTCCAGTACTTAGAAACTGTTCTTTAGGAAATTTAATATTACTTAGATTTTCAAACAGAAAGCGGTAAGTTTTGTCAGATGATCAAAGGCGGAGACGAAAATTGGATACAGAAAGAAAGGAAAGAATTTGGTTTGTCTCTGGATTCAATGTTACCCAACTGTTATTTAATCAGCCAATTAAAAATAAGGTTTTGAAATTCTTCAATTTAATAAAAATTGTATTTACACGGATTTTACTCGTTTATTTTACACCTCACCGCACCTCAGTCTTCCGAGACCACGGTAGGTACTTGAAAAAGTGCCGAAACGTCGGAAAATTGTAAAAATGTAATGAACGAAAAGAAACGAGTAAAATCCGTATAAGTGCAGTTTTTATTATGTCTAGTGCTCGTGTTAACCTTAGAAAATACTATTCTTCAATTTAATTAGACAGCGCTAAAATAGCAAAAATCTGATGTTTCGTATTAAAGTTATTGGTATTATGGCATTCAATTGTACCTATATAACAACTGCCACGTTGGTCTAACGGTATTGCCGCTGATTACCATACCCAAGGGTATGGGTTCGATTTCCACTGGAGGCCGCACAAATGGCCTCAGGCTGAGTATATTTCTTATGTCCTTGCTTATTTACCATAGCACCTATGTTAACCAAGTATCCTAGTGTCCTAGTAGTTAAGTATCCTAGTTTGGGACCATGATAATGATTGTGTCATGAGGTAAAACGTAAATAATTAATTAATTCCTAATTCTTAGTGCTAGGCATAGGTATTACGATAGTGTTCTCTTTCTCAGAGGGCCAAGTCTCTATGTAATAACTATCCTCATTACAAAACTGAACTAACAACTCTCAACGCGCCACTTCCAAAGCGAAAGGAGACGCTTAATTTTTTCTAGCAAAAAAAGCAAAATTTATAACACGAATTAAGATTAAAAAGACGGGTTGTATTTAAATTCCCGGCTGCAAACGAGCTGCAAACTGGGGGAGACTGGCAAGATAAGCTTTACGAGGTAGCATCGCAGTCTCTGTGCAGGGCTGGCTTCAGGATTTAGTGCCCCTATGGACGTAATTCGAAATAAAAAATACTATGCAAGATGTATATAACATTTAGCTAAATATTTTTGTAACGTTTTTTATGAAATTTTGTTAATATAGTTTATTTATTTCTTAATTTCTCCCATAGGTAGGTATGTTATTTAAAAAATTGTAGTCTATTTTGTATATGTACATAAACCCGCTTTTTACTGCCTCCTTGACCCGCTAAGGTTTGCGGGAAGAAATATCTTTCAGAGATGAGCTCGTCTGTGGACATGTTATTTCTTATGTAATGTCCTGTTAAACGTTTCGTGTGAAATAAAGATCGTGTGTTTTCAGTTTAGAATCTTGATTATCTGAATCAAGTTTTGTGAAAACTTGCGATTGCTGTTTAAGTTTATTATTTATACCAATGTCTCAAATTTACAAATTCTAGTCTAGAGAGGGACGTATTACTGTTAGTTTATGGTCACCCAATCGGTCCTGATTACCATATTTAATATAAAATTATAAATGCAGGAGTTCGCTAACAAAAAATAATTATGAACTTACTCAAGTAGGTATAGCAGAATCAGTTCTGATTCGAATTTGTCACTTAAAAATATCTTGTTTTGGTCATTTTTACATAGTTTATCACTGCAGTAGGGTTTAATGTTTTTTCAATATTTTTTACATCGATAATTTACTCAACTCAAGTTTTTCAAAAATAAATACTATTAAAAATTGTAATAGACAATAGTTATGTGTTAATTATTGAGAAATTCTAATAGACATATTTAAATAAATGCGCATTTTTGCGTAAACTTAAATTTAATTAATTCTAAATAATTTTTTTTTTTTACTATTATGTAAATATGTTAGCCTCGGATCTGTCTCATTTAGTTTTACTATTAGACAAGAGTCGATAAGCAGCTGCATAATTCAAACAACCTTCCCTGAATCCGTACCTGTTCAGTAAACTCGAGTTTAAAGGATATCAGCATTAGGGTACTGTAGCGACCGAAGGGTTAGGTAAATCTGCATAAGATGCTTTTGAGGAAAACAGTTTGGGTTTTTCGATAAACAATATTAAGGAAGATAATCTAAGGTAACTGTGCGACTTAGGCGCGTTAGATAAAGTTAAAAGAATATTTTTATAGAGGACATATTTAAAAACCTATTTAGAGGCTAAAAATTTCACCCATGCCGGGATTCGAACCCGCAACCTCTGGCTATCCGTGCCAGCGCTCTACCAATTGAGCCAATGGGCGACTCACCGGCATCAGTGAAATTTCGAACCTCTTTACACTATTCTCTGTATTACTTTACTGATGCCGGTGAGTCGCCCATTGGCTCAATTGGTAGAGCGCTGGCACGGATAGCCAGAGGTTGCGGCTTCGAATCCCGGCATGGGTGTAGTTATTAGCCTCTAAATAGGTTTTTAAATTTGTCCTTAGCACGGGTTAGTGCATTAAAAAATAAAAATAGTATAATTATAGAGGACATGTTAGAGTTTTTTAATAATGTAGGACGCTGTTATTTACGCTATTCTTTAGTTTTTGTACATTTACTTGTGTGTTTGCTTGTGTTTGAGTTGCTTTCGGATACTAAAAATCTTTAATGTGACGCTACTAACCTGATAAAGTTACATGAATATGTACATAATTATATTATTTTTAATGCACTAACCCGTGCTAAGGACAATTTTAAAACCATTAGCTCAGTTGGGAGAGGTCGCGGGTTCAAATCCCGGTATGGGTGGAATTTTTGGTCTTTAAATAGGTTTTTAAAATATTGACATAATGTCGAACGAAAAGAGCTATACGTGGAATTTCTCTGCGAGACCGAATCAGAAATGATAAGATCCGCAGATGAAGAAAAGTCGCCATAGTCTAGCGGATTAGTAAGTTGAATTGGCAGCGGACGGGCACATAGCACGCAGAACTGGTGGACGATGGGGCTAAAAAGAACTCGAATGGAGACCATACATCGGCAAGCGCAGCGTAGGACGACAAGCCACAAGATGGACAGAAGACCTCATCCAAGTGACAGAAGACGCTGGCAGCAAGCCGCTTCCAACAGGTCTTTCTGGAACTCCATGCAGGAGGCCTTTATCCAGCAGTGGATTTCTTGTGGCTGAATGATGATTATAAATACTTCCTTATGTTGTTAAATCACTTTTACTGATAAGGCCGCCGTCGGTACTTACGCTTAGGTTAAGATATCGTTATCGCTATCAACCCTTGTACGTCCCCACTGCTGGGGCACGGGTCTCTTCCTGCATCGCAGGAAGATTAGGCCATACTCCACCACGGGGGCCAAGTCCGGGTTGGTGGAGGATTGTAAGACAGTGGCGGGCCTTACTGTCAGAAGTTATCAAGCCGCCCATAAGGCCTCTGACATGGCTTAACGGTGATGGTGACGGCTGTCATGCAATGGCAGTCCATTGCATGACAGCCGTCACCAACGGCTTAACGTGTCTTGCGAAGCACGGAATCGGTCGGAAAAATGCCACTATTATATGAATGTAATTTTTTTTCTTATGTGCAATAATACCAAGCCGCTCTTGGCCACCCAGGTGGAGTACGGCCTAACTTTCCTGCGATGCAGGAAGAGACCCGTGCCACAGGAGTGGTGAACAAGGGTTGATATCGATCGATGTACAATAAGTGTTATCTATTTATCTATAACATTGCTCGCTTGACATGAACTCTAAAAATCGTGTTACTATAAAAATGTCAAATTCTCTCTCTCTCGCTCTCTCTCATAAAATGTGTCTACATGGCAAAGCCGATAAAATCTACATGGCAAAGCCGATTAACCCGCAGACAAACAAGTAGATAAACTCTGCCACGCAATGTACATCGAAATTTCATAATAAACTATGAACTCTATATCTATGAAATGGGGCGCAATAAGGACACGCCCTAACTACACGGCCTTACCTACAGACAGAGCATTAGGGTGTCGCGAGTAGCGTCCTTGTGCCGTTTTATTGTTACTCCATTTTCTGGAGCAAATTCACAACGTCATCAATCTGCATTTAACACCAAAATCGATAGCTTGAGGAGTTACGAGCGAGGGTTCATTATAGATAGATAGAATATTCTTTATTGTACACAGAAATTACATTAACAGAAATTATATAAAAGTATAGTACAAATGGCGACCTTATTACTAAAAGCAATGTCTTTCAGGCAACCATAACCAGGATAACCATTATTTGTTTTATAACCTCAGTGTTCGGATTTTCACTGCCCGTCTAGTTTCTACGTCCACTCCCTCTTTGACAAACCCTCATGAGGCATCTCTTGTTATTCCGTCCGTCCGTTCATACTTCTATAAAACGACAAATACTATAAAAATAACACAGCTGTATTTATTTATTTAATTAGAGCCGGATAACCTTATTATTATTAAATTATTTATAGTACCAGTAAAGATTGTACAATCGGCGGGCTTTATTTAAAAATTGTGTTTTTACGAATCAGAAGTGAAGTTATTTGATAAACACAAATTTTAATTTAGGAGACGATTAGATATTTCACAAAAATAGACGAACTCAATTACAAAGTGCAATAGAGCTAGGTAGATGACCGTCTGCGTCGAGCGAAGACGAAAAAGTGAGCTCCGAGCCATCGACGACACGCCTTCTGACGTCATCAAGGGCGGCCTCAATGCCTGCCTAACTACTTCTTTTTCTAACACCCGTATTTTAAGACGTTCCTCAAAGTCTCCTCGACTCAAATGTTACTGTTGGACAAACAGTCCTCACAGTGATTATAATTATTCTCTGTGGTCCTCACTATAGTTGCCTAGCTACTTGATGTGTTACCTGTAAGTACCCGTATTATGTCCGCACATGCACGCACGCACGCACCCATATACACACACGCACGCACACACAAACACACACACACACACAAACACACACGCCGAAATGTATTAAATTTGCTTTATTTTATTTCTGGCATTTGGGCCATTACTTTATTCGATTTTATGGTTATTTCTATAAAAAATGTTTTTAATCCAATTATTGTGTGTATCCGACTATTTTTTCTATTTATAGTCAAATTTTGTTCATAGTTCAGCGAATTAGGTGCAGCAGAAAACCAGCGCTGTCGCCTCTGACAAGCATTTTGCTGAGCTGCTGCCTTTTTCTGTTGTAGCACTTTTCGTTCAGCATTTGTATGAGGTACCTTAATTTTTATATTTTTGTTTTACTACAAATATTGTTTATCATCTGTGTTATGGTGTTACAATCGAAATAAATGCTTTTCACTTTCATTTTCAATACTCAACGGAGGTGGAGTTGAGGATAGGTGGAGGCATTTCCTTGAGTTAGTATTACCAGTCAGTGTTTGGAGTGTACTGGAGTGAGTATAATCAATATAAACTGTGGTTTAACTCGAGTGAGAATTTAGTTTTTTATATTGGCAATGGCGATGTCATTGCTAAGGTTTGACAGACAGAAGTTTTTCTTTCTTTTCAGAAAAAATGCCACTAGGGGTAGTCACGAGATGATCACCCATCCAGTACCTGACCGCGCCTGTTGTTGCTTAAGCCAAGTGATTGATTCCAATCACTCGGTTCCGCTAGGCCACGAGCGCTTGTTGTCTGAAGTGTGGCCTAAATTTCAAGAACAGTTCAAGAACTGCCGTATTTGTTTTTTAAACTAGCCAACGTTTGTCAGCATAGCTTCAGTCTGTGTGTATTGATGTGTGTGTGATGTCTTTGAATGTTTACCATTATCAAAAGTTAAAAGTGTGATCATCTGTCGACAAACGACTGTGTAATGTATAATGCTAAAAACCTATTTAGAAGCTAAAAATTCCATCCATGCCGGGACTCGCACCCGCGACCTCTGCCTAACCGTGCCAGCGCTCTCCCAACTGAGCTAATGGGCGACTCACCGGCATCAGTAAAATTTCGAACCTTTTTACAATACTCTCTGTATTACGTACAGGCAGCAAATTAAATAGGTTATACTATTATTATTTTTGATGCACTAACCCGTGCTAAGAACAATTTTAAAAACCTATTTAGAGGCTAAAAATTCCACCCATACCGGGATTCGAACCCGCGACCTCTGGCTATCCGTGCCAGAATTGGAGTGCCAGAGGTGGAATTCTTAGCCTCTAAATAGGTTTTTAAAATTAAATAGAATTTTAAAATTGTCCTTAGCACGGGTTAGTGCATTAAAAAGAATATAATAATTTAAAATGTGTAAGCGATAATCTGAAGTCCATGCCCCAACACCTGCGATTAGGACCTAATGACATTATGAAGTGATAAAGTAGTCAGCGTGGCAAAGTTCTGGGACGTAACTGTTTAGTAAGACTTTGATGGTGTTGGAAAGGGAGCAGAGGAAAGAAAACGTGTGAACAGTGGAACGATTGTTTTATTTTACAGTATCGACTAGCAGCCGACATTTTGAATAAACGATTGAATGAGTGAATCTGAACGAATGAATGGAAGACTTTACTGGGATATTTGATTATCCCAACAGATGGAATTGCCATCGACACGCTAAAAAGATAATGCTAGGCATTGTTGTGTAGGAAAGAAAACGAAAGTAGAACTCCGCGGGCATAAAACGCCTTTGAATAAGCCTTTGATGAAAATTGTTTTGCTATCGATACGCTGAAAGACAATGCTAGGCATTGTTGTGTAAAAAAGAAAACGAAAGTAGAACTCCGCGGGCATAAAACGCCTTTGAATAAGCCTTTGATGAAAATTGTTTTGCTATCGATACGCTGAAAGGCAATGCTAGGCATTGTTGTGTAGGAAAGAAAACGAAAGTAGAACTCCGCGGGCATAAAACGCATTTGAGTTAGCCTTTGATGAAAATTGTTTTGCTATCGATACGCTGAAAGACAATGCTAGGCATTGTTGTGTAAGAAAGAAAACGAAAGTAGAACTCCGCGGGCATAAAACGCATTTGAGTTAGCCTTTGATGAAAATTGTTTTGCTATCGATACGCTGAAAGACAATGCTAGGCATTGTTGTGTAAGAAAGAAAACGAAAGTAGAACTCCGCGGGCATAAAACGCCTTTGAGTTAGCCTTTGATGAAAATTATTTTGCCATCGACACGCTAAAAAGATAATGCTAGGCATTGTTGTGTAGGAAAGAAAACGAAAGTAGAACTCCGCGGGCATAAAACGCCTTTGAGTTAGCCTTTGATGAAAATTGTTTTGCCATCGACACGCTAAAAAGATAATGCTAGGCATTGTTGTGTAGGAAAGAAAACGAAAGTAGAACTCCGCGGGCATAAAACGCCTTTGAGTTAGCCTTTGATGAAAATTATTTTGCCATCGACACGCTAAAAAGATAATGCTAGGCATTGTTGTGTAGGAAAGAAAACGAAAGTAGAACTCCGCAAGCATAAAACGCCTTTGAGTTAGCCTTTGATGAAAATTGTCTTGCCATCGACACGCTAAAAAGATAATGCTAGGCATTGTTGTGTAGGACAGAAAACGAAAGTAGGACTCCGCGGACATAAAACGCATTTGAGTAAGCCTTTGATGAAAATTGTTTTGCTATCGATACGCTGAAAGACAATGCTAGGCATTGTTGTGTAGGAAAGAAAACGAAAGTAGAACTCCGCGGGCATAAAACGCATTTGAGTAAGCCTTTGATGAAAATTGTTTTGCTATCGATACGCTGAAAGACAATGCTAGGCATTGTTGTGTAGGAAAGAAAACGAAAGTAGAACTCCGCGGGCATAAAACGCCTTTGAGTTAGCCTTTGATGAAAATTGTTTTGCCATCGACACGCTAAAAAGATAATGCTAGGCATTGTTGTGTAGGACAGAAAACGAAAGTAGGACTCCGCGGACATAAAACGCATTTGAGTAAGCCTTTGACGAAAATTGTTTTGCCATCGACACGCTAAAAAGATAATGCTAGGCATTGTTGTGTAGGAAAGAAAACGAAAGTAGAACTCCGCGGGCATAAAACGCATTTGAGTAAGCCTTTGATGAAAATTGTTTTGCCATCGACACGCTAAAAAGATAATGCTAGGCATTGTTGTGTAGGAAAGAAAACGAAAGTAGAACTCCGCAAGCATAAAACGCCTTTGAGTTAGCCTTTGATGAAAATTGTCTTGCCATCGACACGCTAAAAAGATAATGCTAGGCATTGTCGCATAGGACAGAAAACGAAAGTAGGACTCCGCGGGCATAAAACGCCTTTGAGTAAGCCTTTGACGAAAATTGTTTTGCCATCGACACGCTAAAAAGATAATGCTAGGCATTGTTGTGTAGGAAAGAAAACGAAAGTAGAACTCCGCGGGCATAAAACGCCTTTGAGTAAGCCTTTGATGAAAATTGTTTTGCTATCGATACGCTGAAAGACAATGCTAGGCATTGTTGTGTAGGAAAGAAAACGAAAGAAGAACTCCGCGGGCATAAAACGCATTTGAGTTAGCCTTTGATGAAAATTGTTTTGCTATCGATACGCTGAAAGACAATGCTAGGCATTGTTGTGTAGGAAAGAAAACGAAAGTAGAACTCCGCGGGCATAAAACCTAAACACATCGGGGTCACTTTACGATGTTGTAAAAAGTTCATCATTTTTCCAGCGTATAGAATGTGGCAGACCATAGACTATGAATTCGCACGACGACCAGAGACAAGAAAACGGCAAAGCGATGAAATGCTGTATATCCTTTACAAATAATAAGAACTGGAACGACATCAGGCGTTGTTTTATGTGTAGATTAGTAGTATAATAAAACAGAAAAACTGGATTATAAACGGATAAGCAGATAAAACAGTCAAATCTGGTCGAAGGGTATGGTTGTAATGATGAAAAATGAGGGTGATCGAAAAATGTGTGACGTAATTTAAATATTTGAAAATAATAAAAAGAAAAAGAAATAAAAATGGTGTAAAGAGGTTTGCACCGTTACAGCGGGTATCCAAAGTCCGCTTTCAAAGACCTTTTTTGCGACGCAACCGCGACGTTTCTTTCAACCAGACAGACCCCAAAGAGTATATAACAGACCCTAAACAGACCTCTGGCACAAGTACACAAATGTGCGTAACTTTAAAATTAAACAAAATCATTGGCACATGCCCATGCTGAAGCGCTCGTGGCCCAGTCGAACCGATTGATTAGAATCAATCACTTCAGTTAAGCAGCGACAGGCGTGGTCGGGTGCAGTATGGGTGACCGTCCCATGACTACTACTAGTGGCATTTTTCCGAGCGCTTCCGTGCTTCGCAAGGCACGTTAAGCCGTTAGTGCCGGCTATCGTTAAGCCATGTCAGAGGCCTTATGGTCGGTTTAATAACTTCTGAGTTACGCCACTGCCTTACAATCCTCCACCAACCCGAACTTGGCCCCTGGCCCCGGTGGTGGAGTATGGCCTAACCTTTTATGTATTTCTGAAGTTATAGTACCAATACCACTTCCTAACCCGTGAGGTAACCGTAGTGTCTAATGTGTTAACATACCTCAGCGCTTGTCACGTGCAATGCCTAACTCTGAGGCTAAGTGCGGTAGTCTCAGGCGTATCTAATTACCTATGCTTGTCTTTCATTTAAAAGGCCTCTCTCTGAGGCGAAGTTTTTGTAAATCTATGGTAAGGATAGTTCCCTTTTTTATGACTTATCCTCGTTATAGTAGCACTTCTAAGGTAAATGCCTTGGCGATCTACAGGTTAATAGAAGTAATGCAATGTTAGAGCTCACCACTAGCAAAGGCTTTGGCATCACGCACTTTACTACAGTTCTTTCTTAGTAATTTCACAACTTTTTGGTGACCTCTGAAGCTTTTCAAGAAGTATAAGCGTATGGTTCACTACAATTGTTTTTTGCTTTCGCCCATACTCGAGTATAACACTTTCTTTGTAAATCTTTAGCGAAGAGGCCTCCCGAGATGGATTTCCACTAATTTAAGACGCCTTTGTTGCGGGAAAATGTGCTTTCAAGATTTTAGTTTATGGTAGGGTTTTCAAAGAATGTTCTGTAACTTCCACTTAAAATAAAGAGTTTTTTATCGGAGAGATTTTCACAGATATGCGTCAAGTACCGCGTACCGGACTTTAATTTGTAAAGAACATTATCAAAAATTTCGAGCTTTCGTTTATAATTCCAAAATATATAAATCTTAAACGATAACACTTAGTTGACAACGCTGAATGGTAAGTAATGGGTCTAGCAGTAGCACATCTGATTACCGTACTGGAGGTTGCGGGTTCATACCCACTACACATTTACATATACAAAAAAAAACCTACACTCACTCGCACACCCACACACACACTCACACACACACACACACAAACACACACATACAAACGATCATCAAGTACGCATGCATCTTTTTTTTCTATTAATTTACATAGGTACCTATTATACATTTGATATTTGCATTTTTCTATTAATAACTTTATTTCCAGTATAATTGCTAGTTATAAATTCCTGTTCAAATCAACTTAAAAAAAATACAAATAAAAAACAATGCATTGTAACTTTAGTGAGGACATACAAGGGTTGACATCGAAATTAAAAAGAAAACGTACCTATTATGGAATAACTTATGATTTAATTCCATTGTAGCGCTAATTATTACCGCCCAGTGCCTTAAGACAAATACATGTATCGGTCCCTTTCTACTTCCATCTTTCCTTTTGGCTAGGAGGGGCTATTATTGAAGTTAATGACATAAAAGGGTCTTTTAATGGCTGAAACAATCGATCCCTTTGTAAAAGACTCTCAATCTCATTCTATCGGCCGTTTATAGGCCCTTTGGAGCGATATAAAATCAGTTATAATAAAAGACCACGGAATCTTACAATCGACGATTGTGCATCGAATAAATTTTACTTTAAGGAAAGGAATAAATTTTCAAAACTTTTCGGGTGACTGCAACGTTTCGGAGTGTCTGACGTGTTCACACACAACTTAGCGCTTGAAAACGCTAATCCGCAGCGCGGACATGGTGATTGGAATCAATCACTTGAGTTAAGGAACAGCAGGCGCTCAGGTGCTGGATGGGTATCATCCCCTGACTACCGCTAGTGCCATTTTTTCCGAGCGCTTCCGCTTCGCAAGGCACGTTAAGCCGTCTGTGCCGGCTGACATGTTATGGCAGTCGATAAGCCAAGTCAGAGGCCTTATGAGCGGCTTCATAACATCTGACAGCAAGGCCCGCCACTGTCTTAAAATCCTTCACCAACCCGGACTTGGACCCCGTGGTGGAGTATGGCCTAACCTTCCTGCGATGCAAGAGACCCGGGCCCTAGCAGTGGGTTACAAAGGGTTGATACCATAGGGTGCTTATGGTCACGGATCTGTGTTTGTGCAGTGGTGGTAGTGTAGCAGCAGATTGTAAGCTTGTCAATCGGGAGGTCGTGGGTTCAAATCCCGGAATTCACTAATGACTTTTTTTCTAAGTTTTGTACATTTGTGAGGTTATAGTACCAAAACCACACGTTAGAGACCCTTAGTTTCTGCATTTAACGTACCTCAGCGTTTGCTACGTAGGTACAATGAGGCTAAGTGCGGAATTCTCTTCTCATGTACAGTCTATTTATTCTTACTTGTCAAATTTAGTAAACAAGATTCTAATCTTAACATTGAGATTATATGCCTAAACTAGACATTTTCTCGCAAATTCATGAACTATCATGAACTATGTTTTTAAAATTGGTAGCGTGTTATCTAAAAGAGTGTTCCAAGTTACTTCATTTATGGAACTATGGCGGTTTTGGACTAAAAAGTTACAGTTTACGGGTAGAACCCAGATTTTTCGTTGGTAATTAATAAGTGCCCAGAAAGTGAGCAACATGGCGTCCCACAGGAATTAGTGACGTAACAAACAAACGTCAAGTCAACTCTCGGGTTCCCTACCTAATCGCTATATTTACTGAGCTGTGACGTCATTTGTGATTCGACCAACAAAATGAAATGAAATAAATTTTATTTCAAAGTAAAGAATTTACGTTCTGTTTGATGAATGTCAATGTAAAATGTAAGCCACTGCCTTTAGGTCGTAGTGTAGTGGAGAAAAAGGCACAGGAAAAAAGAAAACATCCTGGGTGTTTTCGATGAAATTGCTACAAAGACAAAATTATCAAGTTATATCCTAAATTTCTAAATTCAAGTTATATCCTAAGTCTGTGCACAGACTACCCGTCTCTAATTTATTTCTTGTCTCCGTATATGGTTGCCTGGAAGAAGAAATGGCTGTTAATAATAAGGCCGCTAATTATACTGTATTTTTAAATAATTTCTGTTTCTGTAATTTTTGCGCAGAATAAAAAATATTCTATCTATCCTGTTTTTTGCAAAAAATGGTTTTGAAACGTCTAATTGAGATAAATGTATTTAATAAATTCTTTCTTTTTAATACTGTCAAATAGCCTATTCACAGGCAGGAATTCGCGAATTCAAGAATGTACAAAAAAGCCACTGTCATTGCCAGAAAGCGCACATTCGCTTCTTTATTTCCTTAGCGGCCATAATTCATTGGGGCAACTTTGTCAGGACCGAATTGTAACTTTTTTGAAACTCACGTCGGCGATCTCTTCTTCTGAACGTATTAATTTCCAGAAGGGAGAATAAATTTAACTTTCCTATTCGCGGAGTCACTCTGCTGGAGCGAGTTATTAATAAAAAAAAAATTAAAGTTACCATCAACCATCATCAGACTGGACCAACCTAGGTGAACGAACCACTTCAGATTGGCGAATACTGGCGGATTTTTGATTATTTTGATATCAACCCTTTGTATGTCCGTATATCCCCAATGCTGGGGCACGGGTGCCTTCCTGCAGCGCAGGAGAAGAACGGTGGCCGAGTTCGGGTTGGTGGCGGATCATAATTACTGTCAGAAATTATCAAGCCGCCCATAAGGCCTCTGACATGGCTTAACGACTGCCATTATATGACAGCCTACACCAACGGCTTAACGTGCCTTGGGAAGCACGGAATAGATATAGTTAAGGTTTTTTTGTACTGCAGTCTTGCAGTAAAAGTAGTCCAGTTCAAGTTTGTAAGTAAGACAGTGGTCTTACAATCCTCCTCCAACCCGGAATTGGCCCCCGTGGTCGAGCAGGGCCTAACCTTTCTGCGATGCAGGAAGAGACCCGTACCCCAGCAGTGGGGACATACAAGGGTTGATAACGAATATCTATTCTAACACACGTTTCCGTTTTTTTGTTTAGATGTTTAAAAAATACCTCAATCATCAATGCTAAAGATCAAAACCGACCCTTTCGCTTCTAAAGCAAGCGGTCTAACCGTCGTGCCATCACATAACCTATGGCGTAAACAGCTAAATTGCCCAAAAGGCTGTCATTCTGTAGGTTCCGTTTTGCAGAAGCCGGGCACGGTCCGCGCTTATCTATTGGCAGTACACACGTATTAATAACAGCGGTGTGTGCCCAAATGTCCCTTATTGGAGTTGAGCCTATAATTTTGTATGACTTCCTCTTCGACTCCAATCGAGCGTGGACCCGAAAACTTTCCTTTGATCTGAGTACTCAGAAGTTTCTTCATCATCAACCATTTGCCTCTGCAGGACATAAGCCTCCTTCATGGTTTTTCAATCTTCCCGGGGGGCGAGTCTCTAAAATGCATCATGTTTGCATGTTCGATAGAGTCATATTAGTCTGGTAATGGTCTTTTTATTCACACTATCGGTAGTCTGGTAATAAATCGCATTGCAATGGTATAACCCGTGCACTCGGCGCCTCGTACGATTCGTTTTTTTTCGCGAGAAATGCCTATTTAACTTGCGAGGTTAATACCCCTGGAATGACATTGTACTGATATTAAGATAAGATATGATAAGATAAGAATATTCTTTATTGTACACACCAAAAAATAATTACAGAGACAACAGTGACAAAAGTAGAGGTACAATTGGCGGCCTTATTGCTGATAGCAATTTCTTCCAGGCAACATTAAATCGGAAAGATTGCTGAAGGAGAAATTGATATTGCTTTTTAGACTATCAAATGGAGGCAAATAACAACCATTGTCGTACTTATATCAAGTAAACTGTGTAAGTATTAGTCTCTAAAGCCTGGTCGTCCGATTATCTGCTGGACGGCCGAAGTTTATTTCAAAGTTAAAGAATTTTCATTCTGTTTGTATAATGTCAATATATCTATGACAGCTTTGGGGTCAAGTTTGTCGTAAAAAAGGGAGAAAAAATACTCCACTCTAACTAGAGGCCCTATGGGCGACTTGATAACTTCTGACAATAAGGCCCGCCGCTGTCTTACAATTCTCCACCAACCCACACTTGGCCCCCGTGGTGGAGTATGACTTAACCTCCCTGCGATGCAGGGAGAGACTCGAGCCCCAGCAGTGGGGACACATTGTCACATTTGACATTTTCCGTATCCGCTTTCGCTCTGGCTAGCGCTCTGATTTATTACTTTTTATTGTATAATCTCTATCTATAATATAAAAATGAATCACTGAATGTGTTGGTAAGTGCAAATCTTGAGAGCAGCTGAACCGATTTCTATAATATTTTTTTTATAATATTCCATGAAGTACGAGGATGGTTCTTACATAGAAAAATTAAAAAAAAATTCAAGAATCGATTGTTAGGCGGTACGAAGTTCACTGGGTCAGCTAGTACATTGATATTTCTTTCTTTTCAATTAACTTTGTTTGGTACCGAACACTAACAGAAAGGATCGGACGGGAACAAACCCGCGTGTTGACCATGCCCCGCTTGCTCAGCTCTCGTTGCGCAAAACGGCCCAGTATCTAGAGGAAGTACAATATTGACGCGGCCGCGCTATTGCGCCTGACTCTTAAGTGTATTGCTTACTGAACCAGTGTAGAGTTTTGAAGGAAGGAAGTATGGAGGGGTAGTTTTAAAGTCGTATTTAATGTTTCACTTTGTTTCACTAGATTATTTAGCTGGAGCTTTGAACAGTTACTTGCATAGGTACCTAGTTTTCATCCTTTCGGCTGCTATGGCAACTAAACTCCGCAACCGGTTGTGAAAAAGGATCTACTTATGGGACCTCTCCGACTGGTGAAACCGGCTGTCAGCTCTATATATTTATCTCTGTCTCTCAGAAAGCGGTAAAGCTCGGCACCTTTTGCGATTCCAGTCCACTAATCAAATTGTTATCGTTATCAACCCTTGTATGTCCCCACTGCTAGGGCATGGGTCTCTTCCTGCATCGCAGGAAGGTTAGGCCATACTCCACCACGGGGGCCAAGTCTGGGTTGGTGGAGGATTGTAAGACAGTGGCGGGCCTTACTGTCAGAAGTTATCAAGCCGCCCATAAGGCCTCTGACATGGCTTAACGACTGCCATTGCATGACAGCCGTCACCAACGGCTTAACGTGCCTTGCGAAGCACGGAAGCGCTCGGAAAAATGCCACTAGCGGTAGTTACAGGACGATCACCCATCCTGCACCTGACCGCGTCTGCTATTGCTTAACTCAAGTGATTGATTCCAATCACTCGATACGCCTAGGCCACGAGCGCTTCAAATCAAATCAATGTTACCGTAATTAAATTGCTTACTATTTTTTTTTACAAAATTAAGTAAAATGCGAGGCCAAGTGCGAGTCAGACCCGCGCACCGAGGGTTCTGTACAAATTTGTTGGTAGATACTTAAATATCATATCATCACATCACACCACATCGCATCGCATCGTATCGCATCGCATCGCATTGCACTATCACAATAATATTATAAAGACGAAAGTTTGTGAGTGTGTATGACGGCCTCGGTGGCGCAGCGGTGTGGCACGCTGACTGTGCAACCGAAGGTCTCGGGTTCGATCCCCTGCCGGGTCTAACTAGGAAACGAACTTTTCTAGTTTGTCTCGGGTCTTGGATGTTATCTATGTATTTATTGTATTAAATATATCGTCGAGTTAGAACCTATGACACAAGTCATTCAGTTGTACTTAGTATAGGGCTAACGAGATCTGTGTAATATCGCACTGTTATTTCCTTAACGTCACTAAACAAAATATATAAATTTTCAGTAGAAGCGTTTAAAGTTTTGTTTTTTTTGTAAATGCTATAAATAAAAGTAGAAGCGTTTTTTCAATTAAATGTTTTATTTTTACCAAAGAATGACAATAGCAGTACTTGTTACAAAAAACAAAAATACTCTATTTCAGTATATAAAAAAATCAAAAACTTTTTTAGTGTCGTTTTTCCGCGCAACACACTAGCGGTTTCATAAGTATCCTTAAAGTATTAACGGCTCCAATAGCAATAATTATATAAAAATAATAGTTAAAACTAGTCAAAAATCAGTTCTTTTAATCTTAATTTCTAGACTTACAATTAGAATAACACTTTGGTAGGCGTTGAGCAGCATATTTCTTACTGATATCACATCACTTGAGATCAAATCAACTTAGTATGAAATACCTTATGTAATACTTTTCTCACTGTAGGTGCATAAACTATACCTACGAAATAAAAATTGTCATTTTTTCTAAATTATGTTATACATTTTCTATTACACTCATTTATACTTATTACTTATTATTTTTACTGATTTATTTATGTAATTCCTGGTGTACTTGCAATAAAAAATATTCTATCTATCTATCTATTTATACTAAAAAAGAATATGATTGAAATAAGATGAGGCGTAGTATCTAGGAACAAGATTGTGGTCAACAAGCGACTTCAAATCTTGTTTTTTCCTTTCAGCTAAAGGTATTTTTGAAGTGTATAACTGTTTTAGTTCAGTGGCCACAGCAGCTGATGTTGTTCCTTGTCTTCTCGTTCCAACTTTGGCTGGCTCTAGCTTGATCTCCTTGAAATCATTGTCAGCGTAAGACGTTTTATAAAAAAACTGTATTTTATTTGCTTCTTCTTCATTTTTCATGACTTTGATCATCTTTATATCAGTAAGTTTTACCTTTTCTCCTTGTATATTTTGTTTGATGTTTTTATCTGTTATTGCTTTAATGTCATAAAACTCTGTGTGACTCATTTCATTCACATTGTACGGCCGTCCTCTTTTTTTTGAACTTCTTATTGCCGCTATGTACTGGGCTGGCACATAGATTGGCCCTGATTTCAGCATTTTCTTGATTTCTCTTTCTATTGTTGAGTGCACAGCATCCCCTTCATTTTGGGTATGCCCTTTTATTAGAAATTTTTGGGATATTGACTTTATTGGAAGAGTTTTTAGGGCATATGCATACATGAAAAACATGAAATTGTTTTTCTGCCGACCACAGCAATTGTCGGAGTAGAATATAAATTCAGCATCAGGGTTGGAAGCTGACATTTTCTGTAAATATTTGTATACACAAGAAGCTATTTCATTCACTCCTCTGTTGCCCTCTACTTCAGTCCAGAAGTAACATTCTGTGTGATCTTTGCCAAGCTCAGAAATAGTAAAGTTCAAGCAGTTCAATTTAGATTTGTAGTAAAATATTGCCACATCGCCTTTAGGAACAGTCATTACTGCCTGTAAATCATAACACGAAACAATAAGCATTGGTCCAATATTTTTTTTGTCTTCTTCTTTCTCAGCACGACTAAGGTTTTTTTCTTTCAAATGATTTTCGTAGTACTCTTTCATTTTTTCTTTCGCAGTAGCATCTGCATTCATAAAAGCCACACAATCATCGCATTGGTCTTTTTTTGGTACAAAGAAAGCAATGTTGTATTCTAATTTGAAGATTTTCCGGTAAGTATGAATTTTGACATAAGGTTTGTTTTTTGAAATGCAATCTTTTTTGTAGTCATTAAACAGATCTGTCAAGGTCATCTATATATTGTTTTGTCGTTTGTTTTCGGAGATAGTGACTCTCAATTCGTGGTATAGTTTCAATGTGTTGTTTCACACTATTTATTAGCTCTGTAGGGACCGCGGTGTTGCTGTGATTTCCTCTTTTTTCACTGTTCTCTGCATTTCCTAGTTGGTTTTTACTATCCAAGACAGTTCTTATAGGTCGATCATTTATACCAAGAGTATTCTTGAAAAACGTTTTACAGACCCTCTGTTTTTGGCCATCCACTTGTAAATAAAACGCGTGTTTTAGTTTTCTGGTGCTATCGACTCTTTTATATTGATATTTTGGGACAATATCGGTCATATGCATGGCAATGTAATCTCGCTGTCGCATCAATGAGCCCAATTTTCCAATAATTGTCAAAAAGGGCCTGGCGTACTTCCTCTGAAATAAGGTCAAAACACTTCAGTCGACATTTTTCATTACATGGTGGACCCATTTTTCTTTCTGGCACAATTTTTGAAGAAACTGAAACTGAATACGATTGACCCTTATTTCGTAAAATCTTTGCAAGCAACTTTTTGTTTTGAACACGTCTTCTTTTTTGGGGACAAACAGCAGGCACAGGCTCAGCAAAGCTATTCTCATCATTTTCAATGGTTGGTGAATTGACTGCATTAGATGGAGAAGCATGCAAAACTGCGTCGATTCCAGCATTGTCTTGACCATTTACATTAACGTCCCGTTCAATTTCTGGGGTCAAATCCTCAAGTTGTTCTTGGAGTACATGACCGTTAACAGTAGAATTCGCTGATGACGAGCTCGATGATGAAGAAGATGAGCTCGATGAAGAAGATGATGATGACGTGGACGAATCGCATGAGCTTGCTGAACAATTGAGGCGACGACGACGTTTCCTTGGAGGTTTTTTTGCAGGTTCGTATGTACGGTCATTATCCGAGGCTGGTGAGAAATCAGCGATTGATCCATTACTTAAGATTGACGAGGTCGAGTCTCTTCTAATATCTTCGATTTGCAATGATGGTCCATCGCATGTTTTATTACCTGAACAACCAGGCTCATCTACTTGTAGCATACAGTCTCGTTCAAGGCTCTTTTGTTCCTCACTGATGCCTTTTTCATCGACATTAATTGCTTCAATCGGTTCATCTTCTACATTTTGAAATAATCTTCTTTTAACGCTTCTAAGCCGTTCTGCTTTGTCCTTAGCAATAGGTCGCCTTATCTGAAAATAGTTTTGATAGTAAACCCTCTATAACATACATTTCTTATTCGTATATTAAAACCTTTGGTAAATAATACAACTAATGAGTGTTGATCAGTTACTAATAAAACAGGTCATTCTACGACTATAACACATGGAGGAGTAGTAGGTACCCTAAATAATGCAGATGAAACATTTTGACTGTAATAAGAAACAAAATTTATTTATAAAAGTTAATAAACTAAGAATCAAACCCACAACCACTCAAAAAAGATCACCTTACATTTTTGTTATGCTTTCTAAAAGCCTAAATATAAGAAAATAAGTCTTTCAAAGTAACCCATTAGTATTTTTTATTTAAGAAAAAAATACAATTTTAGTTTTAATTCCATTTCATTCAAACCCTATCTGAAATAAGGATAAGTATTTTCTCTCCGTCTTTCATAGTCGTGGGTCACCTGTATAGATGGATAGAATGTGTGTAGCCCCTGCACGAAAACAAAAGCAATTTATGATACTTTATGGGTAGCTAAGATATTGATCAGTTGTGATTTATACATTAGTCAGCAAAAACATTGCGGAACAAAGCTAGTAAGTTAATTATTGTAAATTCTTGGCGGTACCTCCAAATCACTCAGTGGTTCGCATAAAGTCTTGAACTTCAAGTGAGTAGGCGGTGAAATGACTGGAGGTTTGTTGGTATCTGGATTGTGATTTTCAAGACTTTTTGCGATGTTTCTTAGCTTTCGGATTCGATCAGAAGGCAGTGGCATTTTTTTCTGTAAAAAAGAATATCATTACAAAAAGTAAGCAATAAATAAAGTGAATATATTTTTTTAATTCTAATTTATACATTGAGTAGTAGTTTTCTTTGATATTGCGTAAAAATAATATGCTTGGCTTAAAGAAACTAAACCAAATACGCCAAATAAACCAAATACGCTATAACATTGACCAAAATCAAAAGATAGAAATAAATAGAAATGAATATTTATTTATTTATTTATTTATTTATTTATTTATTTATTTATTTATTTATTTATTTATTTATTTATTTATTTATTTATTTATTTATTTATTTATTTATTTATTTATTTATTTATTTATTTATTTATTTATTTATTTATTTATTTATTTATTTATTTATTTATTTATTTATTTATTTATTTATTTATTTATTTATTTATTTATTTATTTATTTATTTATTTATTTATTTATTTATTTATTTATTTATTTATTTATTTATTTATTTATTTATTTATTTATTTATTTATTTATTTATTTATTTATTTATTTATTTATTTATTTATTTATTTATTTATTTATTTATTTATTTATTTATTTATTTATTTATTTATTTATTTATTTATTTATTTATTTATTTATTTATTTATTTATTTATTTATTTATTTATTTATTTATTTATTTATTTATTTATTTATTTATTTATTTATTTATTTATTTATTTATTTATTTATTTATTTATTTATTTATTTATTTATTTATTTATTTATTTATTTATTTATTTATTTATTTATTTATTTATTTATTTATTTATTTATTTATTTATTTATTTATTTATTTATTTATTTATTTATTTATTTATTTATTTATTTATTTATTTATTTATTTATTTATTTATTTATTTATTTATTTATTTATTTATTTATTTATTTATTTATTTATTTATTTATTTATTTATTTATTTATTTATTTATTTATTTATTTATTTATTTATTTATTTATTTATTTATTTATTTATTTATTTATTTATTTATTTATTTATTTATTTATTTATTTATTTATTTATTTATTTATTTATTTATTTATTTATTTATTTATTTATTTATTTATTTATTTATTTATTTATTTATTTATTTATTTATTTATTTATTTATTTATTTATTTATTTATTTATTTATTTATTTATTTATTTATTTATTTATTTATTTATTTATTTATTTATTTATTTATTTATTTATTTATTTATTTATTTATTTATTTATTTATTTATTTATTTATTTATTTATTTATTTATTTATTTATTTATTTATTTATTTATTTATTTATTTATTTATTTATTTATTTATTTATTTATTTATTTATTTATTTATTTATTTATTTATTTATTTATTTATTTATTTATTTATTTATTTATTTATTTATTTATTTATTTATTTATTTATTTATTTATTTATTTATTTATTTATTTATTTATTTATTTATTTATTTATTTATTTATTTATTTATTTATTTATTTATTTATTTATTTATTTATTTATTTATTTATTTATTTATTTATTTATTTATTTATTTATTTATTTATTTATTTATTTATTTATTTATTTATTTATTTATTTATTTATTTATTTATTTATTTATTTATTTATTTATTTATTTATTTATTTATTTATTTATTTATTTATTTATTTATTTATTTATTTATTTATTTATTTATTTATTTATTTATTTATTTATTTATTTATTTATTTATTTATTTATTTATTTATTTATTTATTTATTTATTTATTTATTTATTTATTTATTTATTTATTTATTTATTTATTTATTTATTTATTTATTTATTTATTTATTTATTTATTTATTTATTTATTTATTTATTTATTTATTTATTTATTTATTTATTTATTTATTTATTTATTTATTTATTTATTTATTTATTTATTTATTTATTTATTTATTTATTTATTTATTTATTTATTTATTTATTTATTTATTTATTTATTTATTTATTTATTTATTTATTTATTTATTTATTTATTTATTTATTTATTTATTTATTTATTTATTTATTTATTTATTTATTTATTTATTTATTTATTTATTTATTTATTTATTTATTTATTTATTTATTTATTTATTTATTTATTTATTTATTTATTTATTTATTTATTTATTTATTTATTTATTTATTTATTTATTTATTTATTTATTTATTTATTTATTTATTTATTTATTTATTTATTTATTTATTTATTTATTTATTTATTTATTTATTTATTTATTTATTTATTTATTTATTTATTTATTTATTTATTTATTTATTTATTTATTTATTTATTTATTTATTTATTTATTTATTTATTTATTTATTTATTTATTTATTTATTTATTTATTTATTTATTTATTTATTTATTTATTTATTTATTTATTTATTTATTTATTTATTTATTTATTTATTTATTTATTTATTTATTTATTTATTTATTTATTTATTTATTTATTTATTTATTTATTTATTTATTTATTTATTTATTTATTTATTTATTTATTTATTTATTTATTTATTTATTTATTTATTTATTTATTTATTTATTTATTTATTTATTTATTTATTTATTTATTTATTTATTTATTTATTTATTTATTTATTTATTTATTTATTTATTTATTTATTTATTTATTTATTTATTTATTTATTTATTTATTTATTTATTTATTTATTTATTTATTTATTTATTTATTTATTTATTTATTTATTTATTTATTTATTTATTTATTTATTTATTTATTTATTTATTTATTTATTTATTTATTTATTTATTTATTTATTTATTTATTTATTTATTTATTTATTTATTTATTTATTTATTTATTTATTTATTTATTTATTTATTTATTTATTTATTTATTTATTTATTTATTTATTTATTTATTTATTTATTTATTTATTTATTTATTTATTTATTTATTTATTTTTCGTTCGTTCGTTCGTTCGTTCGTTCGTTCGTTCGTTCGTTCGTTCGTTCGTTCGTTCGTTCGTTCGTTCGTTCGTTCGTTCGTTCGTTCGTTCGTTCGTTCGTTCGTTCGTTCGTTCGTTCGTTCGTTCGTTCGTTCGTTCGTTCGTTCGTTCGTTCGTTCGTTCGTTCGTTCGTTCGTGCGTTCGTTCGTTCGTTCGTGCGTTCGTTCGTTCGTTCGTTCGTTCGTTCGTTCGTTCGTTCATTCATTCATTTATTTGTTACTTCTTCACGTCTAAACGGCTGCAGTAATTTTAATAAAATTTGATATGGAGTAAGCTGACACCCTGGATAATGAATAAACATAGGCTACGTTATACTGCGAGAAAATATCTGTATGGTGTCGGCCTAGAGAATAGCACCAACCCAAATACTTCTCGCGGGTGTCGTAAAAAGCGACTAAGGGACGCAAACCGGGGGGTGGGCAGCAGCGCCCCCTGCAGTACAATTCCACCAAACTTCGATCTCCAACCCGCATGCCCAGCGTGGGGATTATGGGCATTTCCTCCCAATGATGGCACAACCTTGCGCTATGGCGCTCATTAGGGGAGGACTATGTCCAGCAGTGGACTAATATAGCCTGAAGAAGAAGAAGAATTTTAATACAATTTGGTATGGAGTAAGCTGACACCCTGGATAATGAATAATACATAGGCTAAGTTATACTGCGAGAAAATATCTTATTCCCAAGGGAAAATCGATGAACTGTTCTGTTATGCAGTTTGGCAGAAACCAACTTCTGTATTTTTGAACTAAAACTTTCGTAACCACAACACATTGTAGACTTGTAGTCCGGATTTACTTACGGGTGTTGTTATATCGGAAAAGTCCGACCAGGTTTCGCTTCGATTCGCAGAGCTTAATCATGGTGAGCAGAGACGGAGCATGCGTCATCGGTTGCTCGTCTCGCACTACGGGCAAGCGCGCGGCGCGCCCTCGCCGAGATAGGTGGGGGGGGGTGCCGACACTGGCTGCGGGGGATTCCCGCTGGCTTGCGCCGCAGCGCCTACTGCTTTCCCGTCGTCAATGTCACTAGGCATGATGGCATTTTGTATTTTTGTTTGAATAAACGTCTTCAATCAATCAACCGCGGGTAAGCGGGTAACACCGCAGGGCACAGATAGTTAATATAATTATCGTTCCAGAATCTAGTCTAGCGGTTTTTAATTTGTTTTCCCCGAACTTTAAACACATTTTTTTATAATTTTATTAACAATGTGTGGTTTTTAGATTTTTTCCAGTATTTGTAGTGGGAGTGATGTTCGTGTGTCTGGCCGCAGCACATACGTTTTAATTACTATTGTACGACAATTCACTGATGCTTGGGCATTTAAAGTTATTGATGGCAATCAAGAAATCTTATCATATTACAGGTGGCAACTGATGTATTAGATTTAATATGACTTGGGAAAATATTGTAGACTTTTAGTCCGGATTTACTTACGGGTGTTGTTATATCGGAAAAGTCCGACCAGGTTTCGTTCCAATTCGCAGAGCTTTATCATATAATGTGTTGTGCTTACGAAAGTTTTAGTTCAAACATTGGGAAAATATGTCCATAATGTGACAGAGTTCAGTTCAGCTCTACGAGTTCGTAAAATCATATATCCGGTATTACACATACGATGTGTCGTCAACGGTTCCTGACTATTACCGAGTATAACCGAGTGTATTCTGTAGTTTTAAAAGTGATTTAGATGTAGTCACAGGTCTATGGGCATCAAATGCTAAGCGATTTTAATCGTGTAACTGTTAAATTTCATACTAATTTAAACTAGTATTCTGACAGGAAACTATCCTATGAATTTTGATTCCCTTGAGTGTAAAAAAAAATGTTTTTCTTTGACGGGGCTGGCGAAACCGGTACAGTTCTGCGAGACGCCTGACGCCTTTGGCTGAAGATGTAAATTGCTCACTTTTTGTTGGCCTAGCTAAGGTTGCTAGTTCATATGAGTCTTCACCCATACTGACATGTTTTTACTGTTTTTGCATTGTTATTCACTTTTTAAACACTGACCTCGATCATCAGATCATCACTGACAAAAAATACACACACGCTTGAGCCAGACTATGAGTTCGTAAAATCATATCACTCGATCCGTTGTGGGTGAAAAGTGATACCCCACTCAACGTGTGTTCTGATCTCTATATCAGTTACCACCTACAACTGATCACGTGATCAGATACGCGAATCACGCGAAAAATACGTAGTATAGGTAGCGCAGTGGCGTCGTGACGTCACTCAGCGCTTGAAATTTCCGATCCGCGTTGTACATCTTAATTAAGTCCATACTCTCTCTCTGTCTGTCTCTATCTCTTTCTCTCTCTCTGAGAAAAGGCCTACGCCCTGCAGTGGGACGTTTATAGGCTACACAAAAAAGATGAAAAGCGAAAAAATCCTTCAACACCGCTACGATCCCCATCCGTTCTAAATTTAACCGCGCTGCGGCAAAGGAGTCAAACAAAAGCGGCGTAATTGTAAATTATCAAGTTCCATAGAGTTCTTTTGTTTATTTTGAGACAGAAATTATTATCTCGGCTGAGGACAACAAAGCTTCGGCACAATGCCTCGGGGCGCTGTGTCGTCGTGGGATTAATAATGAATTATGTTAAATTTTAATAAAGCGGTAAGAGATCCATTTGTTCACTGGTTTCCTGCCATCAACTAATTGCCGGAGTGACGTAGCGGACTAATTAATTAACGTTACTTAGTTTGATTTGTAGGTGTAGGACGCCCTCCGACTAGGCGAGATGACGATCTGCGAAAAATTGCCGAATGCTGGAAGCGGCAAGCTGAAGACATTAGGGGAGGGCTATGTCCAGCAGTGGACTAATATAGCCTGAAGAAGTTTGATTTTTTTATTTCGGGTTCATTAAGTTGTTTTTATTGGAGCATCCGAGTAAACAAACGTGGTAGTTTGCGGATTTATAACAAAGATTCAAACGTGTAATTACACCTTATAAACTTAATTTGAGAAAATGCCTGGCCAAACCAACGCGTCCAGCTCGCGTCCGCGGTGGCGTGCGCGGTAGCGATCAGTTGTTGCGTACGAACTTGTAGCCACGTGTTCACATCGATGCGTCCTCTGTTTGGCCGCGGCGTCCCGGTGCAGCGTCTGCACGCAGCGGTGGCGATCAGATCGCGCTTGTTACATTAGGACGCTGCACGCAGCTATTTTTGTTGGAAAAAACTGTGTTTTTTAGTTTTTAAAGTATTCATGATGGCACAGTCGTTCTTCTGGTGATATTGGAGTGCGATAGTTTTTGTACTCTTTTTTAATAGTCTCTAATCATATCCAAAAGCTTATCAAATCATTCGATAGACATTCAATAGTAAATGAAAAATCGCTTTTCATCTTCACGTAATTGCCAGTGCAAGGTATGGAATTCACCTTCCCTTTCTCTGGTTTCATTTATACTGTTTACCTACCCATACTCTTGTTTTTCTGAAAAAAAAAACATACCTAATGAGACATTAGCTTACAATTGACGTTCACTAGAATTACTGTGATTGTGTTGTACTTACCTTTCTTGTTTCTCTTCATCTTCAATGAGAGCAGCCAAAAGTAAAACTTCTTCAATTTCACTTTCTGTGTCAGAGAGCATTGTAGTTAATGACGTGACTCCAGCCTGGTGAACGCAAGAACAAGCGCAACAGTGTGAACAACTTTTGCACGCGTAGTTATCGCCACCGCGCACGTCACCGCGGACGCGACCTGGACGCCTTGGTTTGGCCAGGCCTTAAGTGATTCTAGACTTAAAGTCTTAGGCTTGTTTACGTGTGACGATGACGTATGTCTCAAATTCAAATATGTTTTATTCAAAGTAACATTATAATGAACGTTACAAGTTAAGCTAGGTGTCCATTTCGAAATCTAGATCACTTTGAGAAAGTTGACAAAAAACTTGGCTGATATTTTCAATTGTTGTCTTACAGTAGGGAACCCCAAATTTAATATTTTTGAACCCGAAAATAAATATTGAGCGAGATTTTTTTTAATAATCCAAAAGTAAGGATTCCATGAATATCCACTCGAATCTCGGCGAGGTAATTTCAATAAAAAACTCGTTTACCCACAAATTTAATTTGCCCGATCGATCTTAACAGTGCGCGACGAAATTGAATCGGGGTAAAGCATTTTGGGGCCGTCGGTAACTCGTTTAAAAATAATAATAATAACGATGAAATAGAGGATGTGTTCGTAAACGTTAAGATAAAAACCGGTTTGTGATGTTGCAAAGCTTTTACAAATTGTAAAACTGGAACGATTTCAAATTTGTGCTTTATTGTTAACAACCCTTGTAAGTCCCCACTGCTGGGGCACGGCCTCTTCCTGCATCGCAGGACGGTGGGCGGCTTGATAACTTCTGACAGTAAGGCCCGCCACTTTCTTACGATCCTTCACCCCCCCGGACTTGGCCCCCGGAGGCTTGGTGGCTGATCTTACTGTCAGAAGTTTTCGAGCCACCTAAGGCCTCGCAACGCTGGCTTGACGACTGCCATCTATAGACTGCAGCCGGCACCAACTGCTTAACGTGCCTTGCGAAGCACGGAACTGTTCGGAAAATGCCACTAACGTTAGTCACAGACGGTCACCAATCCATGCACTGAATGCGCCCTATGTTGCTTAACCATCGTGATCGTTTCAGATCACTCAGGCAGCCGGGGCTACGAGCAATTCGAATTTGTACTTACCTACCTAAGAAAGTTGAGTTAGGAGCCTCCGAAGTAATTAAAGCTTGGTCGGTAAACATTTCATGCCTTTTGGATTGCTTATTTCATTACGATCCGAGTTTAGAAGTTGGGAAGTAGATTCTTGTTTAAAAGTTCCCGCTTCGTTGTTGCTTAAGGTGTAATTTGAACGGTTTTCTGGTGGATTTATTTATGTTGTGGGCGACAGTACCGGTAAGGGACGTCCCAGGAGGAGACTCTTAGGGCGAGATAAATAGTCGTTGCTTAGCCCAAGTCCGTACTCATGCTCACTAAGCATTGCTTCAGGCTAACTTAGCTAAGTATCAATGCGTTACTAAAATAGACGTTTGCTTAGCTAAGCGTGTTCTTAGGCCAATGCTAAGAATGAGCCCGGGTTTCGCGACTTAGAGAGTGCCAAAGTACTGCCTATGATAGACAAATCGATTCTCAAGCAAGTGCTTTCGCTAAGACTCGTTCTTAGAAGCGACTATTTATCTCGACCTTAGATACTTTATCTTCTTTTTATAATATAAAAATTAATCGCTGAATGTGTTGGTAAGCGCAAATCTCGCTGATTTTTTTTTTAGAATATTCCGTGAAGTACGTGGATGGTTCTTACGGAGCGAAAAATATAATCAAAATTAAAGAATCGACTGTAAGGCGCCACGAAGTTCGCTGGGTCAGCTTGGTGTACTTAAAAAAGTGTTCTTTGACGTTCAGTTCAATTCAGTAAATCACAGAGGTACTTCTTAACCTAAGAGTACAGTCGGCGGCCTTATCTAAAAGTGATCTCTTCCAGACAACATTTTATTTATTTATTATCTTACTAACTTTCGCCTGCGACTTTGTCCGCGTGGGTTGCAAATAGTTTTTTCGGGTATTTCAGATATTTTAAGCGTTATTTCGCTTTTCGCAACGGAGACAAAATACAACTAATTATTTTAAAAACCTATTTAGAGGCTAAAAATTTCACCCATGCCGGGATTTGAACCCGCAACCTCTGGCTATCCGTACCTGGTACGGATAGCCAGAGGTTGCGGGTTCAAATCCCGGCATGGGTGAAATTTTTAGCCTCTAAATAGGTTTTTAAAATTTGTTCCTTAGCACGGGTTAGTGCATTAAAAATAAAAATAGTGTATACAACTAATTAATCAACATCAAAATCGGTCCAGCCGTTCTCGAGTTAGTGTACAAGCACGATTTTTTTATATATACGAGTAGGTATGCTAGATGACTCGACGAACTCAGTTCCGCCTTAGAGGCAATAAATTAAGCAAAGTTTGTAATTTCATAAAGGGCTTGTTTCACAATCTGCAAGTAAAGTTCCGGATAAGCTATCCGCAACCAGGGCTGCCGTTTATTCTAAATTAAAATAAATATTCCTATAATGCGTGGGTTTGTTTATGGCTTCAAATTTAGAACAAACGGCAGCCCTGGTTGCGGATAGCTTATCCGGAACTTTATTTGCAGATTGTGAAACAGGCCCTAAATAATTTGTTTTATTCGATCGCAGTCTCAGCTGCCTGAGTGATATTAAACGATCACGAAGGTTATGCCTCATAGAGTGCCTTCAGTGCCTGGATGGGTACACCGTCTATGGCTAACGCTAGTGGCATTTTTTCGAGCGATTCTGTGCTTCGCAAAGCACGTTAAACAGTTAGTGCCGGCTGTCGTCGTTAGATGGCAGTCGTTAAGCCAAGTCATAGGCCTTATGGCGGCTTCAAAACTTCTGACAGTAAGACCAGCCACTAGTCTTGCAAGCCTCCACCAATCCGGACTTGGCCTCCGTGGTGAAGTATGGTCTATATCTTCCTCAGGGAAGAGACCTCTATTCTTCAGTGGGGACATAATCGGTTAATGATGATGATGATTTTTTTTATAACAATAACTTATAATTATTCTCTATAGTTCATGTATGAGTGGAGACCGCGACTCGGCAAACGTAGTGTGGGACCCCCTCCGACCAGGTGGGATGACGATCTGCGAAAAACTGCCCGCAGATGCTGGATGCGGCAAGCTGAAGACAGGGCGCTATGGCACTCATTAGGGGAGGGCTATGTCCAGCAGTGGACTACATAATATAGCCCGAAGAAGAAGAAGTTCATGTATTTTGGTGCATAGGTTGCACTCTTCAGTTAAGTACCTTGAGATACACGACACTTTTCGTTTCGATTTCTCTGGCCTCTGCCTACAACTCTGGGAATTTGTGTGCGAAGAAAAACCCTGAAGAGCACTCTATTATCACCAAACACAACTAGATAAAACTATCACCGTGACATCATTTATCTCTGTCCTTTTTGTGCGTAGTGTTGACAACTAATCAACGTTAGACTGGCAATGTTGAGGTCGTCTCTACACGTGTAAATAACGTATGAATTTTGCAACAATTACTTAAGTATATCCTTTGATAAAATGTCGATATCACAGGTCAAGTTTGCTCGAAGTGTCAAATACCTCAGCGCTTGCAGGCACGCGTGGTACGATACGATATCAACCCTTGTATGTCCCCACTGCTGGGGCACAGGTCTCTTCCTGCATCGCAGGAAGGTTAGGACATACTCTACCACGGGGGCCAAAGCCGGGTTGGGGGATGATTGCAAGACAGTAGCGCACCTTACTGTCAGAAGTTATCAAGCCGCCCGTAGGGCCTCTGACATGGCTTAACGACTGCCGTTACATAACAGCCGGCACCAACGGCTTAACGAGCCTTGCGAAGCACGTAAGCGCTCGAAAAAATGCCACTAGCGGTAGTCACAGGACGGTCACCCATCCTGCACCTGACCGCGCCTGTTGCTGCTTAACTCAAGTGATTGAATCCAATCACTCGGATCGGCTAGGCCACGAGCTCGTCTGTGCCCTGCAGTAGAAAGTTGATAGGCTATATACAGATTTTGTTACTTAGTTTTTACTTCCAGTTTTTTTTTATCTAGACATGTAAGCTCAGTACTTAATTGTTCTTTAATTCTGAATTTAAATTTATGGCTGTTAGTCACATCATTACAAAGAAGGCCACCACAACACAGGTTTGACCTAGCGTGGTGACCACTGTAAAGTCTTCATCCGTGTAAACATTTTTATTTAACAAAGAACTTTTTGCTTTTAATTTAATTCTACATTAAAATTATCTGATAAAAAACTTGTGAAATTGAAGTTGTTGTGAACACACAAACTTTACCGAGCGACCTTTTTATATATATTGATTGGTGACTCGAAGCGCCCGTGGCCTAGGCGAACCGAGTGATTGGAATCATCCACTTGGTTAAACAACAACAGGCGCGGTCTACCGCTAGTGGCATTTTCCCGAGAACTTCCGTGCTTCGCAAGGCACGCTAAGCCGTTGGTGCCGGCTGTCATATAATAGCAGTCGTTAAGCCATGTCAGAGGCCTTATGGGCGGCTTTATAACTTCTGACAGTAAGGCCCGCCACTGGTTTACAATCCTCCACCAACCCGGACTTGGCCCCCGTGGTGGAGTATGGCCTAACCTTCCTGCGATGCAGGAAGAGACCCGTGCCCCAGCAGTGGGGACATACAAGGGTTGATAACGATTGGTGACTTATTGTCTGATGATGGTGATGTTCTTTGTTTTCATATTGATACGCCGGTTGTCTTTGTTGGTAAAATCTATGTGTACTCATATTAAAATAGTGCTTTATTTTCATTAAATTACTAACTTCAAACCCGCACCTAGAACCGGCTGCCTTAGTGGCCTTAAACGATCACGAAGGCTAAGCAACATAGGACGTGTTCAGTACATAGAGCATGGAAGGGTGACCGTCTATGATTAACGCTAGTGGCATTTTCCCGACCGGTTCCGTGCTTCGCAACGTTTAGCAGTTGGTGCCGGCTGCCGTCGATAGATGGCAGCTAAGCCAAGTCAGAGGCCTTAGGGCGGCTTGAAAACTTCTGACAGTAAGAGCAGCCACTAGTCTTGCAAGCCTCCACTAATCCGAACTTGGCCCCGAGTATAGTATGGCTGATACCTTCCTTAGGGAAGAGACCCGTGCCCTTCGGTGGGGACATAATGGATTGATAATAATGATGATTTTCAAACCCGCGTTTCCATAAATATTCATATAGTCTTCCCATCAATATTTATATAATCCACTATCCATAGCATATTCTATAGCTAGTGAGCTATCAGTTGTGTTTCAGTAATTGCCCATTTCAGAGATACCCTTGCATAGTGGAAACAATGCTCTTGCTACTGACAGATTACATTGTATGACACGTACGTTACATTGAAAAAACACCTGTTATCTGGGAAAAAATACTATGTCCAACCGTATCACTCTACTGGTAGTACGGTCTTTGTTAGATAAATGAGCGTGTTTTGTCTATAAATGTCATACGTAGTCGGAATTCCCATGTGGATAGGGGAAGCTAACGCATACGCGGTCACCGATCAACTATGTTGACTCTACTAGTGTTGGGGGTGGTTGCTATGTTTAGTATTATCTATCGATAGGTTGTTCCTTCACCGGTAAGGGACATGACGGATATCAGACCAAATATTAGTAAAGGGCAAGGCAAAAGTACCTGGAACCGGCGTGCGTGCATGTAACGACTATCAGACCGTTGATAAAGCAAACGTGATCTGTCAGGATTGTGGCAAGTGACAGTCCCGACAGCCTACCCCTCTGGGATACAGTCGTGAAGTTATGTTATGTTACGTTTATTTTAGGTTATTTCTCATATTTAGTTATGAATTACCTTTTCTGTGTATTTAGTGACTGTGAAAGCAAAGGACGTGTCTACGTACTGAGATGATTTACACAGCGTACAGTGGCACCGTAGGCTTGCCCAGCACCTGTACCTTTTTGAAAACTTAGATGACCACCGCACGTAAAGGAGGTACGTATGTATGTTTATTTATGATAACGCGAAAGCAAGGTATGTGGTTGGATTATTTTATCAAATGAAATGTCGGAAAAAAGCTATTTAGGTTAGTGTCATTGGTTAAATGGCGTCATAAAAAATTAAATATGGAGGGATCAGCTGACATACTGTGAGAAAAAGGCACTATATAACCAACAGAATTAAACTAATGTACAATCTTTACTGGTACAATAATGAATTTAATAATATTTTATTATAAGTCAGTACCAAGTTTTCTTACAAAATTTAATAGACTCATCTAGGTTTTGCATATGATTTAAGCCGTTTGGCTATTTATTTGTATAATATTCATAACCAAATTTTTCTAAGCTGTTACTGTTAGCATCATTGGAGTCAAACAATTGTACACCCTTTTTAATGGAAGTTACAACTCGTGGCCTAGGCGAACCGAGTGATTGGAATCAATCACTTGGTTAAGCAACAACAGGCGCTGTCAGGTACAGGATGGGTGAGCATCCCGTGACTACCGCTAGTGGCATTTTTCCGAGCGCTTCCGTACTTCGCAAGGCAGGCTAAGCCGTTGGTGCCGGCTGTCATATAGTGGCAGTCGTTAAGCCATGTCAGAGGCCTTATGGGCGGCTTGATAACGTCTGACAGTAAGGCCCGCCACTGTCTTAGAATCCTCCACCAACCCGGACTTGGCCCCCGTGGTGGAGTATGGCCTAACCTTCCTGCAATGCAGGAAGAGACCCGTGCCCCAGCAGTGGGGACATACAAGGGTTGATAACGAACAACTTTAAGGAAGTTAATTTCATCGATAAGTCGCTAATCGATTACTCAGTGCATCCTTATTCGTCCGTGGAAGCCCGTTCGGCATCCGGGCCAATCCCGATGAGCACAATAATTTACATGCACCCCCTGCAGCGGGGGGCTTGTGGGGTGCTGGCACGGTGCTGGCACCCCAAAAAACCTCTCAAAATACCATCAGGATAAAAGCGCTTTTTGAACAACAAATTGGATTTATGTTTCAGGGTTTGGTGCATTCCAGCATCACGAAGCTCGGTAGAATACAATACAATACAATGCCTTTATTTGTCAAATATGGGTGTTTACATGCAGGTGGTTAAGATAAAAAAAAACACTGCATATTATGATGACAAAAGCGGTTTTGGTATCGAATTTTCGTAAAGGAATGTTGAATTTTGTAGTAAGGAAATGACAATAAACCTTTAATAAATAAGAAACCTTTGTATTACGACTAGATACTCGTATAATAAATTCTCATGTGCAGTTATATATTAAACGGGTTTACAAAATCGCGATTATTAACTAAGACTATCGTGAATCATTAAAAAATATCATTATACTTAATATGTATGTGTTGTTCAATACACACATGTTTTCATAAACCTAGCCGAATTTATTTTTATTAAGTGTAATCTAACCTTGTAGACTTTTAGTCCGGATCTACTTACGGGTGTTGTTATATCGGAAAAGTCCGACCAGGTTTCGCTCCGATTCGTAGAGCTTAATCATGGTGAGCAGAGACGGAGCTCGCTAAAAGTCAACGATGTGTTGTGCTTACGAAAGTTTTAGTTCAAAAATAATGTAACCTTATTAAGTGTTTCAACTTTAGCAACATGCTTAGCGCAGTTTTGTGATTTTCTCATTATAATCATAACCAAATTTTTTTAGCAAAAATTTGTTAGCAACATTTTCTTGACACGCGACGCAGCAAAAAACGTACTGTTCTCAGACAATTCAAGTCAGTCACTGCCTTAATTTCCTCCATCAATAGATAAATAATGTAAATTAAATGTTATTTTTAAGATAATGACTGTTCTATTATATTCTGGCATGACCATAGGCGTATCTTGCAAAAATACACACTAAGATTTACACAATGGAGTGAAAGACAACAGCTAGTGATGGATAAACAAAGATATTAATTTTTTTTTTATATTTATGTAGCCTATAAAAATTCCACTACAGGGCACAGGGATTCTCTGAGTGTGAGAGACTATGGGCTTAGTAACCATGCGCGCCCATCGCGGATTAGCATTTCAAGCGCTGAGGTATTTTAACACCGCAGATACCCAGGTTTCCTTCACCGTTAGCGAGTAGTATCACTACTATAACTTCTCAAATGTTCGTAACATAAAAGACAAAGGCATTAAGAACCTGGGTCTCTTCCCTCCTAGTCAATTTTATTATAATATGGATTTAAAAATATTATAATTGTATGGAATCAGGCGTTACTTTGCGAAAATCCATAAAAGCATTAAAAAGTGAAAATTACTTCGAAAATTCTGCCAAATATCTCACAAGCACCATGCGGTTAGTTAATGCACCGCCCTCCGTCCCACTTTTTCAAGCAGAAGCAAGACACGAACACACCACCACCGACACCAATACTTGTGTGAGAAAACACGCCACGCGTTTCGTCTCAAAGACGAGGCATCCTCAGGCAAGTGCAAGTGACCGTCACCGCAAAGTAATTTTCACTTTTTAATGCTAACATAATAATTGTTTTTTTCTGACGTTGGCGGCTTGCGTGAGCTCAGGTGAACGACTGGCAAGAGACCTCTCAGGACAGAGACAAGTGGTGCCATATTGTGTCGTAAGGCCAAGACCCACTTCGGGTCGCTGAGCCAGCGGAGTAAGCAAGTATTAGGTATACAGAGAGTATTTTAAAAAGGTTCGAAATTTCACTAACGCCGGTTAGTCGCCCATTAGCTCAGTTGGAAGAGCACTGGCACGGTTAGCCAGAGGTCGCGGGTTCGAATCCCGGCATGGGTGGAATTTTTAGCCTCTAAATAGCTTTTCAAAATTGTCCTTAGCACGGGTTAGTGTATTAAAAAGAATATAAGTACATATTATTATTAAACGGAACCCTCCGTTTTCATGCACAACTCGCGCTCAGCCGGCCTTTCATTTATACGCAGCTAGGTGCTTTGTTTCAGTTTCTTCTGAAGCGTGATTTAGCGTAACCCAATAATCTCTCCGATTGCATTAAAAAACAAAGCGGGGGTTAATGCCTCGTCACTTAAAATGTGAGGGCGGTCAAATCTATAATATCCAGAAGCTTCTGACGATGAAGATGACGGCCTCGGTAGCGGTTTGGCACGCTGACTGTAAAACCGAAGATCTCGGGTTCGTTCCCCGGACGGGTCAAACTAAGAAACGAACTTTTCTAGTTTATCTCGGGTCTTGGATGTTATCTATGTATTTAATGTATTAAATCTATAGTCGAGTTAGCACCTATAACAAAGTCATTTAGTTGTACTTAGTAAAGGGCTAACGAGATCTGTGTAATATGTCGATGAATATTTATTATTTTCTTGTATTTGTGTTCAAGGCGCGTGAAATCAACTCTTTGTATTGATACATCAACACCGCTGGGGTACGGGTCTCTTCCTGCATCGCAGGAAGGTTAGGCCATACTCCACCACGGGGGCTAAGTCCGGCTTCGTGGCGGATTGTAAGAAAGTGGCGAGCCTTACTGTTAGAAGTTTTAAAGCCGTCCATAAGGCCTCTGATATGGCTTAACGACTGCCATTACATGGCAGCCGGCACCAACGGCTTAGCGTGACTTGCGAAGCATGGAAGCGCACGGAGAAAATGCCTATAACGGTAGTCACGGGATGGTCACCCATCCTGCACCTGACCGCGACTGTTGATGCTTAACTCAAGTGATTGATTCCAATCAATCGATCCGAATAGGTCGCGAGCGCTCCATGTAAATTGCACTTAAATTTAAGTATCTAAACTCATATTTTGTAAATTAATATATTCAGAAAGTAACTAGCCTGTGTTTAGTAGATGATCTCAGGGTATCATCTACTCCGGTTTCCTCACGGTGTTTTCCTTCACAGTTAGCGAATGGTATTGCTACTACAATTTCGCAAGTGAAATGAACACAACATAGAAAACAAAGTCGGTGGTCTACACCACTACTCTAAAATCTTGTTGCATGCTTTAAACTAATGTTACTTATGGCACTCAATTTCGTTATTAAGTCTGCCTTACCATTGCGAAATAATTTAATTAAAAAATGTATTTTTAGTATCCCACGATACAAGCTTGCTTAGTGTGGGGCCACAGATAAACTGATTGCACTATTGAATTACTCTTATTATTCACATCCGTGTTGTGTAATAAGGAAACCTGATGTCAATCCTCTGTGTGAAAAATCTTTTCTAAAATAAATAGTTTAGATTTTTTTGATTTTTGATTGGTACAAGCTGGGCTTCGAACCCACACTTCCAAATGAGGCTGTACTTCTGTTAACAGCTACTGACCGTTCATTTAGTTTCACGCTGACATCTCTCACACAAAAACAAAGTTCAGAAGCGTTGCAAAAAGAGGGGAAACGAAGAAAAATCGTCCCTTATTTTGAACTCAATAATTGAGTTTGGCTTGGCTTTATTCTTCAGTTAGTGAATTACTGCGGTGGCTCCAAAGTATTTGGGTCTAAGCCTAACCTTGGGTTTCGCGGGAAAACGTGACTTGCTCCGATATGCAAATTGAAAGCGTAGACGCAAAATATTCAAAGGCTAGACATTTGTCGCATAAAAATAAGAGAAGACAACTCGACAGAGTCGTTAGATATTTATTTTCTCATTCGAGTTAAATCTATCATGGCGTTGAGAATACAAACTTTGGCTGTCGCTCGCCTTAATACGTAGAATTCCAATTCATAAGCCTTAGAGTCGTATACGACTTATTTGCTAATGAAGTGAGAATATTGGCTCCCAGGTGTGACTTCATTAGCAACCCTTTGTAATCCCCAACCCTTTGTACGCCCACTGCTGGGGCATGGCTCTCTTCTTGTATCGCAGAATGGTTAGGCCATACTTCACCATAGGGGCCAAGTCCGGTTTCGTGGAGGATTGTAAGACAGTGGCGCGCCTTACTGTCAGAAGTTATCGAGCCGCCTATAAGGCCTCTGACATGGCTTAACGACTGCCAGCTGGCACCAACGGTTTAATGTGCCTTGCGAAGCACAGAAGCGCTCGGAAAAAATGCCACTAGCGATTGTCACGGGGTAGTAACCCATGCAGTGAATGACTGCGTCTGTTGTTAGTCCATACTCCAACACGGGGGCCAAAACAGGGTTGGTACATAGTATCTTATTATTACTGAATTAAATCCGAATAACTTATTTGACCAAGGATATCGGAATATCTTACTCAAATTTGTTAATCCGGATTTAAGTCAATAATGTGTAGTGCTTATACCACTGGGAGTATTGGCGGTGGTGCGGTAGGTCAGAAGGGCTCACGAAAGATTCAGTTCAAACATTATCGGCCTTACTAATAAATAAGTTATACACTCTGAATAACTATTCGCCGTATATCAATTTGAAGAGATATAATCGCATTTAGCGTGCAAATAACCAGTTTGTCGGAACTCGCATAACGGCTGTATTTACAGCTCATAACCTTTATTAGTAAGACTGTAAGACGGCCTCCATTGGGGATCGAACCCACGACTTTGGTTTTAGTAGCTAAATCGACCATTTGTTTAAAGAAACGAAGAAAAGAAACAAAGACATTTATTATAACAACAAGACACATCACACAAACAAAATAAACAAATGAATTGACATACGAGTAATATCAGCACAACAGAAATTAACGAAACACACAATAAACGAAACAAAATAAACGTAAAAACAGATACAAATAGTGGTGTAGTATTTCTTAGTGATTCGCGAGACTCACACATAGTTATACATTAAACGGGTCAAATCGCGATTATTTATTAGTTAAAACGTAATTACCCTATTTCCCGACGTTGCGGCAGCGTTACAGTTGCGTTTTACCTACTAAATAATAATCGCGATTTGAACCGTTCAGTATATAACAAATAGTGGTGTCAAAACCCTATTTAGAGGCTCAACATTCCACCCATGCCGGGATTCGAACCCGCGACCTCTGGCTATCCGTGCCAGAGGTCGCGGGTTCGAATCCCGGCATGGGTGCAATTTTTAGCCTCTAAATAGGTTTTTAAAATTGTCCTTAGCACTGCTTAGTGCATTAAAAATAATATAATCCGTTTCGATGCTGTTTCAACAAGTAATCAAGCTTGTTAACCGCTAGACTATCGAGGCAGTCAATGAGGGCCAATTTCTGAATTGAGGATTTCGCTTAGTAAATAGTTTAACTATAGTGCTGTCTCTTCGAATTTCTCAGCAAAGAGCGTGACAGAAAGTTACTTACTTAAGTAACTAATGTATGTAATGAAATTGTCAATTCAGAAACGGAGTGCTAACTCGTGCTACTAATGGAATAAAAATCGTAACTTGTTTGCGCTTTAAGGCAATTCGTTTAGTATAGAATAGTACAAGAACGAAGTACCTAAGCGCTAGTAGCGGAGCGGCGGAACGCCGATTTCTCAATCAGGAGGTCGTGAATTCGAACGACTAATGAATTTGTGATCCGGCAAAACTAGAAAAAAATATTTTCATAAATTTATTTTTAATCTTCAGTTTTTCTATATTCTATGGTGTCAAAAGCTTCAATTTAAGATTAGATTAGAACTCTTTATTGTACACAACAGAAAACAAAATACATTAAGAGGCTTACATAATATGTACTTAACTTATATATTATACAAGTTTTGCCGTATACAATTGGCGCTCTTACCACTGATAGCGATCTCTTCTAGACAACCTTAAAATGGATAGAACTCAAAGACCATTATTAACAAATTAAGAACTATTAAACAAATGTGTAGCACCGCATTGCATCAACCATATGACTAAGATGAGTAAAGTGTTAATAAACGTTCTCCAGCTTCCAATGGTCGGTCACGCACAAAACTTCCCTTCCTAATTTACATTGGCAGCGTTTGCACTAGCGAGTTCACTTGCCTGCTGGTGTGAGATCTATCAAGTCGAAATGTATTAGTAGTGATAAAGCGAGTTGTTATTAGAAAATAAATAAATAGTGAATAACATCCGTACAGTTCAAAAAATTACTCTTGTAATGGTTCTAAACTAGAATAATATAATCAGTTTGTGATGGCCAACAAATAACTTAACTTGATGATTTTGGCATATTTTGGGTCTATTTGGCGGAGGACGCGGCACGTGACTTAATTATTTTAGACACAAACTTAGCTGCATAGTCAAATTAACTGATCGTAATAAAAAAATGCTCTTAAGTATCTATCGCAAATGAATTTTTGAAGTTAGTTTTTTGCGCTCGTGGCTTAGTCAAACCAAGTTATATGACTTGAGTTAAGCAACAACAGACGCGATCAGGTGCAGGATTGGTGAACGTTCCGTGACTGGCACTAGTGGATTTTTTCCGAGCGATCCCGTGTTTCGCAAGGCACCCTAAGCTGTTGATGTCGGCTGTCATTAAAGGCAGTAGTCAAGCCATGTTAGAGGCCTTGAATTATGGGTGGCTTGATAAGTTCTGACAGTTAGACTCGCCACTGTCTTACAATCCTCCACAAACCCGGATTAGGCCCTCGTGGTGGAGTATGGCCTAACCTTCCTACGATGCAGAAAGAGACCTATGCCCCAGAAGTGGGGACATACAAGGGTTTATATTGATCTATTGTAAACTCAACCCTATTTAATGCAAGGATTTTTAATAAAGTAATGTACCGTACATAATGCCTTACAATATATTTACTTGATTATATCAAAACATAGTCTAAAAATAAAAAAAAATATGATGGTTTTTAAAACAGCTATTTATAAAATTTTATAACCTACTTAGAGGCTAAAAATTTTACCCACGCCGGGGCTTGAACCAGCGACCTCTGGCTAACCGTACCAGCGCTCTCCCAACTGAGCCAATGGGTGACTTACTTAATCAGTGAAATTTTGAACCTCTTTACAATACCCTGTAATACGTACAGGCAGCAACATCTGGCTGAAGTAATTTGCATCACTTGCAGCCCCGAGTACCTACTTTGCAGTTAGGTTTTACATCGAAATTATATTGCCGCACCCACATGATTATATTATTTTTATTGCACCCGTGGGACAATTTTAAAAACCTAGTTAGAGGCTAAAAATATTATAAAAAACATTTATTGTCCTTAGCACGGGTTAGTGCAACAAAAAGAATATAATTATTTATAAAATGTTACTGAAACTGATCATTTCATCGCTGGAATTCGATCAAATCTAGCCTTTTTTGGTACCTGGTCGGATGTTATACCTAAAATTAAAACTAAATATGTCCAGAGTATTCATAATACGTACTAGTTACGAAGTTTTAGTAGGAAAATACTTTATTTGTTATAGTTTACAACTAGTTAGTAAATTTTGTTAACATTTGCCCCTTAGCCCCTTAACATTTGCCCACCAAGTTTTTCACCATATTTACCTTCATTTATAGCAAGTTATTGTAGAAATCTTTTAATATATTTTTTGCTCCCTAACAATTACTTAGAATATTGTTAACACTTTTTAGAGTCCTAATTACTATACTTATCTATTCTAGTCTCAATTTTATTGGTTGCGATTGCATTTACATGGAGTTTTACAGTTAGACGATGGAAATCGTTCAAGATTTCATAGAAATAAGAAATATCATGATTTACAATCAACGTTTTTACAACCAAAAATGTTTTCTTAGATACATAGAACTTAGTTAGAAGGCATGTACTCGTATTATTATGTCTTCTCATCAAAAACCATACTAGGCAAGCCTGTATCGTGGATTTCGATGCTTCGACGGTATTTTAAAACTTACATAATCCATGTTTTCCTATTTTGAAAATTCTTAGTTTAATACAAAACCAAATCAAATAACTATACTGAATACATTTAAAACCACTTATAAAACAAATGATATTTGGTTACATCCACAATAAAGGAAGATAAGAATATTCTTTATTGTACACCAGGAAAAAACAAACAAAAAAATAATTACAAAGATACAGTACAATTGGCGGTCTTATTGCTTAGAGCTATTTCTTCCAGACAAAGAAATCAAAGCTAGTAGATTAACAGGCTATTAGTGTACTAGAAACCGGGTAGTACTCACTACAATGCGTAGATCTAAGTGGTTTCTACGTTCAAGTGAACTTGCCCAAACCCTGATCAAGTACACTTTCTCGATTCGCGACAAGTAAACTTGCCGGTCCGAGCGAGGCACGCGAAGCAGAAGGCGATAATACTTGTTTACTTCCACGCCCGGGGCTCGCTATCTCTCGTCCTTTAGATCTTGACTCGATTCACTAATTGCTAACCACGGTATAGAGAACTTGGTGTTTTCTTTGCAGTAAGTTATTTTTTATTTGACGACCTCGGTGGCGCAGGGGTTTGGCACGCTGACTGTGCAACCGAAGGTCTCGGGTTCGATCCCCGGTCGGGTCAAACCAGGAAACGAACTTTTCTAGTTTGTCTCGGGTCTTGGATGTTATCTATGTATTTATTGTATTAAATCTATCGTCGAGTTAGCACGTATAACACAAGTCATTTAGTTGTACTTAGTATAGGGCTAACGAGATCTGTGTAATATGTCAATGAATATTTATTTATTATTTATGAAGTCTATATACGCCGTAATGCAGGGCACACGGGTTTCTCTCAGAGAGAAAAAAAAAGATTTTTTTGAAATAAGTGCGCCTTTGTACATCAACACTTACCTGTTATTATATTCTTTTTAATGCACTAACCCGTGCTAAGGACAATTTTAAAAACCTATTTAGAGGCTAAAAATTCCACCCATGTCGGGATTCGAACCCGTGACCTCTGGCTATAACCCGCGGCCTTGCCGGCGCTCTTCTTCAACTTAGCTAATGGGCGACTCACCGGCATCAGTGAAATTTCGAACCTCTTATACAAAGAGTGTGGTAAAAAGGTTAGACATTTCACTGATGCCGGTGAGTCGCCCATTAGCTCAGTTGGGAGCGCTGGCACGGATAGCCAGAGGTAGCGGGTTCGAATCCCGGCATGGGTGGAGTTTTTAGCCTCTAAATAGGTTTTTTAAAACTTGCCTGTTATTTAAGTTTCTTTTCTATCTCAATTTTTGTGCAGTAAAGCGTACAAAAAGAAAATCTTTATTTAAAATAACACTCACTTTGTTTGGAATATTTGGATCTCGGATTGAAGGTGTTTTAAGTTATTTCTTGGGAATCCACTTTAACATTATGGAAAAATTTCAATACGCCCAAATTTCCCTCGGTAGCCCAATCGCTTCAGTTAGTGTTTGTAAGTCATTAGTTGTGCTAACAGATTGCAACTGATGTATTATATGAATTAAGAAAATATTATCACAGTGGAGTTTTTTTCCCGCTGCCGTTTTCGGCACGTTACGCCGTTGGTGCCGGCGGTCATGTAATGGCAGTCTTTAAGCCATGTCAGAAGCCTTGTGGGCAGCTTGATAGCTTTTGACCGCCACTGCCTTACAATCCTCCACCAACCCGGACTTGGCGCCGTGGCCTAACCTCCCTGCGATGCATGAAAAGACCCGTGCCCCAGCAGTGGGGAAATACAGGGTTTGATATCGACTGCGCCGTAAGAGAATCCCTACTTCTTGCACACCGCTGAGCATTTGGAGCAATTAAAACCACAAACGGGATTCCACTTACTTAGCGCAGAGGAGGTCTATAAAGGAACAGTCTAAAAGGCCTGATTAGCGGAAAAGACTTTTTTGCTACTTCCTGAAACTCTTGGAATATCGGACATTTCGCGTGACTAAATTAGTGGGAGGAAAGTTATTTGATTGCGTTAGCATATTAAAGTCTATAGGAAATATGTGTCTTCTTCTTCTTCAGGCTATATTAGTCCAATGCTGGACATAGCCCTCCCCTAATGAGCGCCATAGCGCAACGTTCTACCATCATTTGGGGGTAATGCCCATAATCCTCACGCTGGGCATGCGGGTTGGGGATCGCAGTTTGGTGGAATTGTACTGCAGGGGGCGCTGCTGCCCACCCCCCGGTTTGTGTCCCTTAGTCGCCTTTTACGACACCCTCGGGAAGAATTTGGGTTGGTGCTATTCTCTAGGCCGACACCATACAGCACAAATATGTGTATGTGGTGTGCAAATACCTCAACGCTTGAAGTTGACAATCCGCGGTGGACACGTGTAGTAATCAAGTCCAGAGTCTCTTTCCGAGAGAAGACTTGTGGCCTATACTCATAGGCTAAAAAATCCCATTGTAATAAAAACTGTTTTTATATGGATGTTTTCCGAGACCACGTCACCTGAAAAAGTGCCAAAACGTCGGAAAATTTTAAAAATGTAAAATAAAATCCGTTAAAAATAGATTTCATTATGTCTAGTGCTCGTGTTAACCTTAGAAAATACTAAATCCAATTCTAACAATGGTCAAACTTGGATTTGAGGCATTTAAACGTATTCTAGTAGGAGAAACTAGTTTCAAGCATTCAAAACTTAAAGCAGTTTAAAAAAGTCCTAGGTAGTTGATCCTAGGTTCTAAAAGTGGTTATTATAGTTATATTCTTTTCAATGCACTAACCTGTGCTAAGGACAATAAAAAAAAACTGGCAGGGTTAGCCAGAGGTCGCGGGTTCAAGTCCCGGCATGGGTGGAATTTTTAGGCTCTAAGTAGGTTTTTTAAAATATAGTTATTATAGTTGTTAAGATTGATGATGTACACTTTTCCAAAAAAAAAAAACTAATTACGAGCATAATACAAGTTATTAAATTATTTATATTCCAATGGTGCTTGTTTGCATCGCGGTGCACCTCCAAGTATGAAAATCAATCTTACAAAAGTCGAAAACTCAAAACAAAACACTGAAAAGTGAAAAGACTCATAATGACGTAACGGCAGCCTTTCAAAGGCGGGATGACGCTTGGAAAAGAAAAAAAATGCAGGAAACAAATTTCGCCTGCAAATACGCCTTTGGGACCCGCATGAATAGTCCGTGTACTTGTTTACTAAACACTGGGGCTATAAGCCTCAACGCACACTGGGCAATAACAGAAATATGACTTACAGCACAGGTAGTAGGTACGATGGCACGATTCACGCATTTTGTGGCGCTATAACGTCCGATTATGAGATGTTGAAAATACCCACATTTGACATTTAAAACGCGTCACTAGTGGCAGATACTGTCATACAGATCAAGACTGTGCAAGACCCAGGGTCTTTATAATTCATGATTTACAATGACAATCCTATGTCCATTTCATAGCCTTACCTTAAGCATGGGTAGTAGTTAGTAGTTGACAATAATACTTCAGCACTTTTAGACTTCAGACTCGGGTGTCCTCGCGATGTTTTTCTTCACGGGCAGCGAGTGGTATTGCTACGATAGTTTCACAGATGTACATAACTTTTTCAGCATGGGTAGTACGACGATGTTTACGATACGATACTAGTATATGTATGATATATGTAATTTTATTTTATTATGTATACGCGTGTACGCATTAATATTCGATGAGCACCAACTACCCGTCTCAATTTATCCTTCTACAATATTTCTGATTTAATATTGCTTGGAAAAAATTGCTATCAGCAATAAAGCCGCCAATTGTACCTCTACTTTTGCGAATCTTGTCTCTGTAATTATTTTCTAGAGCGTACAAAAAAGAAAATTCTTATCTTATCTTACGATGGCACGCGTTTTGTGGCGGTAAAAGTCGGAATTAGATTACTAATCTCGAATAGTGTCGTTGTATTACCCATGCGGGTCAATTCTTAATTGTAGCAATTCATAAATCACACTAACATGTAGGAAGACTAGTTGTACTATTCAGTTACATAATGGCATTCAATTGTGATAATAAACTTTGTTTTTTCTTACTATGAGTGTGTTCTCTTTTTTTTATGTCATTAGTTTTAAAATTGTATCTTTGTATTTGAATATTTTTCAATTTCAATTCAATGTAAATTATTTACTCCATACTTCGCTGGCTCAGCACCGCGAAGTGAGTCGTCGTCTGGGAGCCAAAACGTCGCCATTTATTTCTGTCCTGTGCCTGAAGCTCATGCACATAATTTTTATACAACAGTTTTTTTACCCTAATGTTACCTTATTTTAAAATTAAGTTTTCCTTATTTCATTTCTTTGATGTCGATTTTTAAAAAGTATTTTCACTGTCATCTGAAAAGACATCATTTCATAAAGTAAGATTAAGATCTTTGGAGAGTTACTCGTTCCGGCTCAGTGTGCAACGCTCTTAACCCGTGCAGTGCGTCCATTGTTTGTTGGACTCCTTTGACCCACGTTCCCTAATGACTGTTGTTCCCGTAATTAGGGCGCTATAGGCTTTTTGCCGACATGCGGTCAATTGTGACATGCAAAAAAATGGCTATTCAGATTTTACGGAATCAAAATAATAATGCAGCCTATACGTCCCACTGCTGTGTGGTGTCGGCCTAGAGAATAGCACGAACCCAATTCTTCCCGCGGGTGTCGTAAAAGGCGACTAAGGGACACACACCGGGGGGTGGGCAGCAGCGCGGTACAATGCCACCGAACTGCGATCCCCAACCGCATGCCCAGCGTAGGGATTATGGCTTTGATAGCACAACGTGGCGCTCTTTACAGGACGGCTATGCCCAGTAGTGCCATACGTCCCACTGTAGGTTATATGTCTTCTCTTAGAGAGAGAGTATGGGCTTTGATCAAGCTTACTCACTGCGGATTGACAATCAATTGACAATCATCTTTTTTCCTATAATATACAAATTTAAAACCCGTAAAAGGGGTGCTTGAAAGGAGCCCCCGGAACGACGTACTGACTGAGTACCCGTACGTCTAGTGCACCCTGGAGTCCCTGACGCTGATTGGCGAATCCTTTCACCACGATGACTGGCCATCGACAAGGAAAAAAGAGAAGAATATTAATACCTACTAGTTTTAGGGCTGATTTTTCAATCCTCAAATAAAAATGATTCGTCGAATATAGTACTTAACGACCATTTAAAAAATGTCTTGTAATTGCTTTTCTTTTGTTATTTCACGGTGACATTATTATGTTATTGTGTAATACTTTATTCGACGGAAAAGTTTTATACGAGTATTGAAAAATCAGTCCTAACACTAGTTACGAAATGAAAAGGTTTTATTCAAAGTAGCGCTGAAAGTGAACGGTACAATTCAAACTAGGTGTCCATTTCAAAATCTAGTGCATTATCTCTCACATTGTTGTATAGGTTAAGTACCAGCAGAGTTGTTTTATGGTCGATTTATTATGTATCCCATACTAGAGTAAATCCGTATCATAGAACGGTAGTAAACCTAGACGGCAATATTGAGTGAGCGAGACAGAAATTATTATTATTATTTATTTCTCGCTCATTCAATATTGTGTGACGTAATTTCCGCACAACATAATTATTACTCGTTCTGGTCCCAAACTAGGATACTAAACGTTTTGAATAAATGTGGAGTTTCTTAGTTAGTATCTCCATATAATCTATTATGTGAAAGTAACAGCTTTGACGTCTATTAAGTAAACATTGAAGTGAAGCGAACATGCGTGAAGCGCTCGTGGCCTAGGCGAACCGAGTAATTGGAATCAATCACTTGAGTACGCAACAACAGGCGCGGTCAGGTACGGGATGGGTGACCGTCCCGTGACTACCGTTGGTGGCATTTTTCCGAGCGCTTCCGGGCTTCGCAAGGCACGTTAAGCCGTTGGTGCCGGTTGTTATATAATGGCAGTCGTTAAGCCATGTCAGAGGCCTTATGGGCGGCTTGATAACTTTTGACAGTAAGGCCCGCCACTGTCTTATAATCCTCCACTAACCCGGACTTGGCCCTCGTGGTGGAGTATGGCCTAACCTTCCTGCGATGCAGGTAGAGACCCGTGCCCCAGCAGTGGGGACATACAAGGGTTGATAACGAAGTAAACATTTTGTTTTTATAGTGATTATTTTTAACTTTTCTGACTAAGGCAACAAACACGGAAACACTGAGGTCATGTGTACAAAATAGACGACGGCACCATTGGGAATCGAACTCACAACCTCATCACACGAGATACCACAAAATCCCCGTGATACCACGTGACGACGTGACGTAATAGTTGTCCATTTCTAGACGTGATAACTACCGCCACCAATGAAAAATCATATCTTCTTATTAAAACGCCCCTTCGTATTTGCCAAACTAATTTAATTCAAATTTAAAAAAAATCACATACAGTAGTTAGTAGTCGGATTATAATGTTAGTTCATGTTTCCTAGTATTTAATTAACAGTGGTATACGAGTATATTTCGACCTAGTGGCGCCATCTGTTGGCTATAGAGGAAACTAGCAGCAGCGAGAAAAAACGACTGGACTTTACTGAGACTTAAGGGAAAAATTTCCGACTCTGAATGATTGCAGTGCTGGCGCTACTCTAGTCTACTCGAATTAGCGTATTTGCCGTGTGTGTTAATCATACGTTGCAGGTTTTACAAAATCAGTGCTAAAGATGCAAAACAAAACCAGGCAAGGAACGGTTTTTATTGACCAGATACGCAAACACGAGTGGGCAACTGACGGGCCGGATTTAAAACATTGGCGGATGATAAACAACCCAACTTAATCGTGTCCTTGTCCTGGGGGGCGAGTCTCTACAATGCATAGTTGCTCAATAGAGTCATATTAGTCTGGTAATGGTCGTTTCATTCACACTATCGGTAGTCTGGTAACCAATCGCATTAAAATGGTACAACCCGTGCTATTTCACTCGGCGCCTCGCGCGATTTGATCTTCTTCGCAATAGATGGCTATTGAATTTGTACTGCTTTTGCTTTGTATACTACGAAATATCAACCATTGTCGTGCTTATTCAATTCAATTGAAAAACTGTGTAAGTATTAGACTCTAGGATCTGGTCTCAAACTAGGATTTTAATAATATTTTTTTGGCATCTGTGACGTAATACCGCTATAACGAGGCAGCAAGTCATGCTCTTCTCTCAGAGAGAGAGAGAGAGAGAAAGACAGAGTGAGTTTAATCAACAAATAGCTCATCGCGAATCGGCAATTTCATGAATTGTAAACAAAATATTTATACTCTGCCACACCATTTATCTCACGAAATTTTCATACTCTCTGAAAGAAACCTATGGAACCTATGGAAAAGCTTACCTCTACACATCCGACAAGCCCAATCGCCTGAAGTATTGAAAGGTAAGTAATTTATTATAATATGTTATAAGTAGTATTCACACGTAGACATATCAATATATATATATCATTAATTATTATTATTATAAATATTTAAGTTATCATAATGAATTAATTGGAGTCAGAGTCAACCGTAATATAATTGTTTAAGGTAACCTATTGTTTTATTTTGGAATTTATATATATACCTATATATAACTATACATATGTGTGTGTGTCAAGTGTGTGTTTATGTGTATATTGTTATGTTATACGAGTATTTGACGGCCTCTGTGGCGTAGCGGTAGTGCGTCTGCCTACCATGCAAGAGGTCCCGGGGTCGAATCCCGGCTGGGAACAAAAAAAAAGCCCAGGTCTTGGATGTTTACATGATTGTGTTGTCGTTGTTTCTGGTTCCCACGACACAGGGTATCCTAGTGTGGGGCCAGAAGCAATGTATGTGCTTGTATGTAAATGTTAATGTAAAGTATAACATTCCCCCACTATTTTAAAGTTGATGAAAACTGTTTTTACGGATTTATGCTCGTTTATTAATTTTTTTACAATTTTCCAACGTTTCGGCACTTTTTCAGGTGCCGTGATCCCGGATGACCACGGCACCTGAAAAAGTGCCGAAACGTTGGAAAATTGTAAAAAAATGTAATAAACGAGCATAAATCCGTATAAAAACAGTTTTAATTATGTCTACTGCTCGTGTTAACCTTAGAAAATACTATTTTAAAGTTAATATTTAAAATAGATATAATTAGTTAATTTTATAATGTTTAATATTGCACTACCTGCTAATCTGGTCTCCAAAACTTAGGTTAGCTGGTAGATAGCGCTAAGTAGCATTAAGCTCGCCTATTCGCAAAAATTTTATGCAATAAAGAATTTTAATAATAATAATAAAGAAAGCATTCACGGATACATATACAGACAGCCACTTATCCATACGTTAAGCGTTGCAGGTTTTATCACGACGTTTTGTCCGATTTTTCTATAGAGCCGGTAGTTTGTCAAACAGCTACTTCGTTCTTTGTAAAAATGTCCCCGGAATGAGTTTCAGGACGGCATCGTTTCCTGAATAATAATAAGTTTTGTAATTAAATTTGTTGGCCGAGTTCGCGGCTCTAGAATATTTACCAACAGAGGTCTTAGATTACTTAGAAAAAGCCGCAAGTGCAAGTCAGACTCGCGCTCCGAGGGTTCTGTACAGTAGAGTACCATTGCTTTTATACTATAAATAAGGGACATTATAATAACTTAGGGAAAATTACAAAACAAAACAAAAAATCTTTCTTTCGAGGTTTTCGGGATAAAAAAATAACGGAAAATAAAGTTGCTCTAACAATAAAAAAATACATTCTTTTTAATGCACCAACCCATAACCACGAATAATCATGTGGGTACAGCGATATCACTCCGATGTAAAAACCTAGCTGCAAAGTAGGTACACGGGGCTGCAAGTGATGAAAATTACTTAATACCGAGAATATTGTAAAGAGGTTCGAAATTTCACTGATGCCGGTGAGTCGCCCATTAGCTCAGTTGGAAAGAGCACTGGCACGGATAGCCAGAGGTCGCGGGTTCGAATCCCGGCATGGGTGGAATTTTTAAGCTCTAAATAGGTTTAAAAAAAAAATCACTTTATTTTCGATAAGATACAAGAATTTTCTTACCTACATGGCGCATTCTTAATCAAAATGAAGTCATACTTCTGAAAGAACTGTGTTTCTAAGTAATCAGACAGCGACTCACTTTGGTCGGAACTTTTCTGTTTTAAAGCCTTTTTGTTTTGGCCTCTCTGTCGGACGGACGACATCAAAGGTAGAAACTATTTAGAGCATTTGTCTGTTTCGAGACAAACGGCTTAAATTTCATTGTTTCACTCCTCCGTTCACTGCCAGAAAACTGCCTCAGATTGTGCAGCAAACTGGTGGGCATCTACCGAAGTCTAACGAAAGTCCCCGAAGCTATAAGTACATTCAACATGATCTTTAACCCATACGGTTAAGTATTTATTTATTTATATATGTGTAAGTTTGTTTATTAAGGGTCTGTTTCACAATCTGCAGATAAAGTTCCGGATAAGCTATTCGCAACCAGGGCTGCCGTTTGTTCTAAATTTGAAGCCATAAACGAACACACGCAATACAGGAAAATTTATTTAAATTTAAAGAACAAACGCAGCCCTGGTTGTGGATAGCTTATCTGGAACTTTATTTGAACAATATAAAACAGGGGCTAAGGATTAAATATTATTTATCATAGATATACAACTATAGATTCAATAAATAAATACAATAGTAGACCAAGAATTGTAAACAAACACGCCACATAGTATTAGGCTTGCTTGATCGTATGCTCAATCGCTTGAAGGACACGCAACGATACACACGTCTGTATTGTCACTAGACGTTCCATTTGGAATCGAATGAAGCCTTCAATAGTCGACGACCAATGATATTCTCGTGCGAACAAGAAAAGGAGCAGAGGACGAGCACCAACGTGTTGGACAGACATCATAACAAAAGCTTAGGGAGGGACCCTACAAGTAGCTATATATCTGGCGCATAATCGTAAGAAATGGAGAGAGCTGGTGGCGGAAGCTGCCTCATAGTCACGTCCCTCAGCCATGAGAATACGACAAAGAAGAAGAAAATAATAGTCTTGTAAGAAGTGCCCGAGCCGCCCCGCACGTACTGGCGTGCGCGCATGCCACGACTAATGAACGTTGATGAAGCGAAGGTGATCTGTCAGGATCGTGACTAGTGGCAGTCCCCTGGTCTGTGCCTACCTCTCTGGGATGCAGGCGTGACTTTATTTTACGTTATGTGGTGTAAATAAGTTTATGCCACACCTGGCAATAAAGTGGCTTTTTCCGCACGCTGCGCATACGGAAAAAGCCGCTTTCTGGCCAAGTGTAGACATAAAAAGATGTACACAACACGGGAGGTAATAAAGAAAGCTCTCGATCGCATATTTACGTCCCTCGCTTGCAGCCCGGGCCGCAAACTTCTGCGATCTCGGCCTTTCTTTGTATTACCACCCTAGTTGTGTAATGTACTATTAAAGCATTTAGAGATTCTCCTTCCTTTTTTATGTAGAATTTAAATGCCCCACTGCATGGCACAGGCCTTCTCTCAGAGAGAGAGAGTATAGGTTTAATTACCACGCGTGCCCACCGCGGATTAGCAATTTAGCGAGTGGTATTGCTACTATAACATCACAAATGTACATAACTTAGAAAACAAAGTCATTGATTGGTTTATGCCCGCACCGGGAATCGAACCTGGATCTACCACTTCCGAGTTCATTGTTCTACCCCCTGGGCTACCGCCGCTTAAACTAAAATAGATATGAGACTTCATTTTTAAATAAAAATTCAAAAGTACGTCACCTATTCTAAATTCCTTTTGCATTCACGTCTTCCTACTTGACCGTTTGACAAAATAACACGACTGAGTATTTTTATCAATCAGTGTTCTACAGTTTTAATAATACCTACACATATTTTAGTATTATTTAATACAAGAACCCTCTTAAGACTCTGTAGCTTAAGGTAGTGTACACTTTTATTCGGATTTGGACTTTATTTCAAGTAGATAAGGTTCAATTAATGTGAAGTCAACTATACCATTCCCTTATTTAGGGTTAACCTAAGTAGTGCTCATCCTCAATAAAATGTTACATGAAAATGTATTTTTAATAAATTAGAATAATATTAAAACTATACTTGTAAGATGTTTCGTGTGCAATAAAGTGTAATAATATTATACTTTTACTAGGATGTGTAATCTATTTATTTTATTTTATAAGAGAGGAAAAACAGAATTAACAACAGGCACTTAAATTCAGTAAATGACTTAGGTTATTAAACCATTCAAACCGTTCCCAGTTTGGACCGCGACTTTACAAGGAAGTACTCAGTGCCATGCCATTTATCTCCAGCGCGCGACGTAACGCAATGTTCCGCGTCGCTCCGATTCACCGCAAATTGCGCGTTCAAGCCTCTATGGTTCTATGAACACGCTCCATGGCCCACGAACCGATGTTGTGGCCTAATAGAGAAGGACGGGACGCTGTGATTCCTTTGAATAACCGTATTGCCCACCCAAATCTCTGTGAATGTTAGCCAGAGGTTTTTTTACTATAGGCGAATAAATAATAACAATTGTTTCGATTGCAACCCTTGTGTCTACTATTGGGGCACGAGTATCTTCTTGCATTGCAGGAAAGCTAGGCCATACTCACCTTGGGAGCCAAGTCCGGGTTGGTGGAGGATTGTAAGACAGTGGCGGGTCTAACGGTCAGAAGTTATCAAGCCGCCCGTAAGGCCTCTAACATGGCGTAACGACTGCCATTACTAGACAGCCCGCACCAACGGCTTAGCGTGCCTTGCGAAGCACGTAAGCGTTGTTGGTGTACCTAATAAAAAAGTCTCTGTAAAGATCTAAAGACGCAATGTACATATATATAGGAGTATATAGGAAACACTAACTATCTATAATCAGCCTATATCAACCCACTGCTGGGCATAGGCCTCCTTTTTAAGTTTTTACTGCGCCATTCCTCACGGTCCTGTGCTAATCTGATCAATTTCTGACCCGCAACCCTCACGATGTCGTCTGACTATCATGTCGGTGGTCTGCCTACCAACTTCTTTCCCTCCCTTGGCCAACACTCAGATACTGCCCTGGTCCACCGGCCGTCTTCCCTTTTAGCCATCTCCACTTTAACTTTGTGATCCGCTTTCCAACGTCTTCGACTTTTGGTTCATAGACGAATTTCTGCGTTGGGTACGCGCGATATGCCCAGCATAGCACGTTCCATGGCGCTTTGTGCAACTTTTATTTTGTGCATGTTTTGCTTGGTGAGCGTCCATCTTTTCGCACTGTGAGTAGAAAACACTCTATTGTACATAAAATGGAAGTTGCTCAGCTAGTTCAATATATAGTGTGTAAATATACCTACATACAACATATTGTATCGCTGTGCCTGTAATACCTATCCTCTTAGTATAATGCAGCTGTAATCGATATCAATTCCGGCAACGTCACCTTCATCGCTGAGATACTGTGCAACGATGCACCTTACCCTTGTAAATAGGGAGATTGGCTTTCACCTGTTATGTAGATAGGGGTGGGACAGGTGATATCGATAATACATAACGGGATATATTAAGTAAAAAAAATATGATATTGCGATTTTCGATTACCGTAAATTACGACACCAAAATTGATACTTTGGTCTCTATAACTTCTTTAAAATGGTTTGAGACTGAATCCGGGTAAGGGAAATATTAAGGAGCTCTCACGGCAGGAAAATACGGTGATATTTAGCAACACATTGTAAGACCACTTTCTGTTCTTAAAATTTTCAACAGATTATACAATATTATGAAACTATCTATGTGAAAGCTGCTTTTATTTATTCCGACTGAAGTTATTTTGTAGTCGAATATATTTTTATAAGAGGTTTATTTTAGTTTAGTTGCAAAAAAATACTATATGATTTATCTCTACTTATGTTAAAAAAATATTTTTTTTTTAAGTGAAATCCATCATTTCTGAAGAGCCTTGAATTGGGTCTTTTGCATAATTTTATTTTCAAATATAGCTTGAACACTCTGTTGTAAAGGAAATGACCGACTTAATCCAAATTTGAACAATGTAGGTAGTCTTATAAGACTTATTTATAAATAAGCGGCGACAGTGCGGTTGGTCTATACACTCTCTCTTTCTCTCTCTCTTTCTGGAAAAAAGCATGCACCCAACAGTGGGGCATATATTCCCATATCCAGAAGCGTACTACTACCTTATAAAAGTTCGCGTAAAAAATACGTATCGATAATACTCGTATAATAAGGTATCAACCCTATCCGCAGTTCATGGACTCGGCCCAAGGTAATACGAGTATATTGAAGGAAAATATATCTTCCCGCTAAGACCTTAAGAGTTATGCAACCGCCTCCGCCGGAGAGCCTTGCCGACCTACTTTTGTTGAAATTTTATTCCCCGCGGAGAGAAGTGAATATCAAAATTTATGGGAAACGATTTTAATGTTGATATATTGATCTGCACGGAGGCTGAAATATACGAGTTTTGATAGTGACGAAAACAGTTGTCAGCGTTAAGAAACGCATAGAAAATAGTTTCCGCTTAGTACGATAATCCACGACATTGTTACAGTGGCCGGGAAACTTTAGAGCGACAGTTGACAGTCAGCTCCACATGTAGATTACTGTTAATTATAACGTGTTCTTGAGTGGAGACCGCGACTCGGCAAACGTAGAGTAGGATGCCTTTCGACCAGGTAGGGTGACGATTTGCGAAAAACTGCAGGCAGATGCTGGATGCGGCAAGCTGAAGATAGGGCGCTATGACGCTCGTTAGGGAAGAGCTATGTCTAGCAGTGGACTAATATAGCCTGAAGAGGAACAAGAAGAAGAGAAGATAACGAAGATTCCTCATGATGCAGAACTTCCAATAATTTGTATTAAGATTTCTTGGAGTTCATCAATAGTTACCGCTTTCCTATAAAAGGAAATAAAAAAATCCTCTTTCGTTTTCGCTTCCTCTTAGATCGAGACCAGTTTGAGGAATTTTCATCGCGTATGTGCGTAAGTAAAGTAACGTACGTAACCAATAGTAAAGGCGACCGGCTGCAAGGACGAGCGAGCGAGAAGTTCACTCTCTTTCTCATCCTTAAACTTCCTTATCCACTTTCTCATCCTCATTCGCATCTTTTTCTTCACTTCTTCATCACCATGCTCATCCTTTAATTTTATGTTTTTGTACACTTGCTCATCCGTTTGTTTTTCCTCATCTTTATCCAAATGCTCTTCCTCACAAATATACTTAACCTCATCTTCATCTGCATTCTCTAACTTTATGCTTGACACTTCATTATCCGCCTCTTCCTCATCCATAAGTTTTTCCTCACAAATATACTTACCCTCATCATCATTCGCGTCCCTTAATTTGTGTTTGACACTTTTTCTTCCATCCGCTCTTACTTTATCAATATAATCTCTGTCTCTTGCAAGCCAGACTAGCTAAACAGCACCTGTAATTCTCAACTTCTCAGGCTTCTCAACTAGGATTTCTTTCTACGCGTCTGTTGCCAGCAATAATTTATCTACAGATGTGAGTGCGAGCATAGCGACTCATTAAAACATACTGAGACCAGTCTACCTTGTCGGTCAGACTAGTGTAGTCTGTTAGCTTTTAGAATAGGTACCTCGGTTACAATCAGATAGAATCGGATATAGTCGTGTAATAAAAATATCGGAACTAATATCACACTTAATTTTAAAATCAGATCTCGATCATCAGTACGAAAACCGGCGAAAATTTTCGAAAATCGAAGCCTACTCTAAAGCCCGATATATATTCTAAAAGCTAACATACTTTTCCCAGTAGTTACTACATGCGCTCAAACAAGTGTAAGCAGAATTCGATTTGCTATTTTAATATTTTTTTAATATTCTATTCTAAGGTTGCCTGGAAGAAATTGCTATTAGCAACAGGCCACCAATTGTACCTCTTCTTTTGTAACTGTTGACTCTGTAATTATTTTCTGGTGTGTACAATAAAGAATATTCTTATGGTACTCGTATCTTATCTTATCTACTTTTCAAGCCGTTACAATAAAATCACTATATGTTAGGCTTAGATTGGATTAGCTTTACGATTTTTCACCGCACGATTTTTTTCGATAAAATTTGTCTCGTAATGGAAAATTTATTAAGGTGCACGCACTTGCAATAAACAAATCGCGCGGCAATAGCTCTCCAACTAAATCAGTACGCGATGTAAAATCCGTCAGAAAATAAGTATTTATTTTACTATGATTTTATTCGCAATGCTTGCTAAGCCTTACATACGTAATATCATATAAAAACCGACTTATGGTCTTGACACAAAATTGTACTGTGAGCCAAAATAACTGCTAACGCCATCTGTGTTCCAAGCCCTGAAGCTCGTCCTTATTCCGCAGGTATTTATAAGTAGCAAAAGCTTCACGAAAGACGACCTGGAAAGGTTCGAAATTGTTGAAATTCATTGTTTTACCCTATTGATTAGAATAAGTTAAAAGAAAAAAATAATGATTGATTATTTAGTTAATTATAGTGTGCGTGTGTTTTTTTCTAGCACTATTTTGACGTATTTTTTCCGATCTATTTTTTTAATTGTTCTATTGTTTTTACTTTTCAAAATAGTGAAGAAAATTTTTATACAGAGCAGGAAGTAGTATTACACTCGTGTGCTTTCGGCGAAGACCGAAGCCTACTCTAGAGCCAGAGGTATATCCTAAAAGCTAAGACTGTAGTTCGGCTAATGAATATGGCGAAAAAGCAGTTTGCAAGGTCGAATTCACAGGCTGTCCCTTTGATTCACATAAAGCGAAACTCCACAAAAATTTGCAGCATTTTTGACCTAAACTCTGCATAATAATAGAGACGTAACTGTCACAAATCACTGCGGCGAAATCCCTTGCAAAGAAAGAACTTTCCGAAGCCAGCACGAGTTTGGAAACAATCATCATTTCTGACACACGCCCGGAGAGTTTAACTTTTTTCCCGAGCTTGGGGGTCTACTTATTTTGTGTAGTGGAAGATGGCGAGAGACAGAAGACGAGATTGTATATATGCCGGCAAAACAGGACTTAATAAACCATACAGTCCACTTAAAGAATATCTCTAGACGGCCTGACCAAGTAATCCTATCGATCCGTAAAAAAAGATAACCGGATGTCGTCGATGGATTGGTAGCCCTACCGTATCATCAAAAAAGTGTCCACATGGGCCTCTTCCCACTCACGTCAACCCATTCGGTCCTTTGCTATTATGTATATGATCTTTAGAAACTATCTCTTACTAAATAAATACATAGGGTGCAATGCATTCTGGACACCGGAATCCTGACGTTTGCGAAAACAATCGTAATAGAATTTGACAGACAATTGGTACCGTTTAAGATTTTTGCACGCTATACAGTGGCAGATTAAACTACAGATTAAACCAAAACTCGATGGCCCTATACAAAAGAACACGTAACATTTTTCTTACAATAAGATCCCACAAAAACAATTGCTTTGTTTGACCGTGGATGGAAATGTCACAGTTAAACACGGATTGTAGTTAATTGAAATAGGGCCCTTATTGATCGTGAACTCCAAGTAGGGGCCAAGTATGAGCCCACGCGGCACGTTCAATAGGCCTGAAAATTACTGATTGAGCAAGAAACTTAAATTGTCTTTTTTTCTCTATCAACATACGTTTGACTCGATTCTACCGATTCTACGTTGTATAACATACGAGTGTAGATTTATCACTGGAAGTTTATATGATATTGGATGCAATGAAACTAATCGATGCAAACAAATTTATCTACTGGAACAACTCCGCAACTGTCGAAAATATCAAACGACATTTACAGTAGTTATAAAGACTTTGCACTTTTGTACTGATGAGGATTTGAAATTGCCAATCCGCGGCGGGCACGCGTGGCAATTAAGCCCATATTTTCTCTTGGTCCTACAGCGGGACGTAAATAAGTTAATGGTTTTAAATGTAGTAGGATTGCCTTCCACCTATACCAGCCTCTCAGCATCGTTAACTTAATTCATAAGAAAGTCGAAGTTAATACGTGCAAAGCTAATTACGCTACGGGTTACGATTGTAATGGAACGTAACGGAGCTAAATGGAGCGAAACGAACGGGACGGGACGGGACGGTACGGGACGGGACGGGACGGGACGGGACGGGACGGGACGGGACGGGAGGGGACGGGGGGGGGACGGGACGGTATTGGCAGAGACGGGACGAGACGAGTCGGGACGGAACTGGACGGGACGGGAAGGGGGGGGGCGGGACGGGACGGTATCGGCAGAGACGGGACGAGACGAGTCGGGACGGGACAGTACCATACAGAATCGCCACAAGGTGCCAAACAAAACTACCAGTACTCCTTAGTCAGTGAAATGCCATCCAAAATTGCAACAAAGATGCTAAGATAGTATGCCACACTGTTCCGTCTACACTGCTCTTAAGTGGCATCCAAAATCGCCACAAGCCTAGCAAATCTATCGACGTGCCCGGGGCACTGTATCGGAGAATGTCGCAGTTTCGACGAAGTTTATAAAAAGAGTAACTAATAACAACTCACTGGCGGTAGCCGTGCGTGGAACGCAGCCCCAACGTCCAACGTCCATGCGATATTTCGATTCATACTTTACATGAAGCTCAGTTTGGTGTTTGCGTGAAGTAAGTAACTGACGAAGCCTTCGAGATCTGATAGTAAAATAACTTAACACAAAAATTACCTCTGGTTCCAAAAGGATACGCGGTAATTGAAAATCAGACGCTAACGTCACAAAGTGTGGATAAACAAAGACAAAGACTGAGACTATGGGCCAGTTTCTGAATTGAGAATTTCGCTGAGTAAACACTTAACTGTAGTTCCGTCTCTTCGAATTTCTCAGCAAAGAGCGTGACAGAACGTTACTTGAATATTTACTTAATGTAATTCTCAATTTAGAAACTGGCCCTATTTGTACAAATCAAAGTACGGCAGTGAATAAGCTTCCTATAATTATCTTAACGGATGGTTAGATGGTAACATTTTAGCAAAGTTGATTTTTTGTTGTGGGGTTATTCATGTAGAATAAGTTTCCAACGTAATTAATATAAAACTTATATTACGTACGTAATATAAGTTTTATATTAATTACGTTGGAAACTTATATTACGTACGTAATATAAGTTTTAGCATCAAAAGTTGTTGATGACACTGATACGATCTTTTCAGAATGTTATTCGTACGGAGTAATGTATTTTTATAAATATGGCTAAAAGAAATTGCTTGTTCTCCACACACTAAAATCTCGATCTGAAAAAGTGGCTGCATTCAACGAACTCGTTCAGGCAAAGAAACATTTTTTTTTACTAATATTATCTATAATTTACATAAAACACAGATTTACGGTACAGGGGACGTAGGCACTGTGCGCGTTGTTTTGTGATAAATTAACCATAGATAATAAAAAAAAGTGTTCAAGTCTGGATCGCTATGTACTCGTAATAAGACGATCAGTGTTTACGGTTCTGATTGAAACGGCGTCTACAGGGGTTAATGTTGCATATTGTACTGTCGCTAAAGAGAGCATGTTAAATTATACTTTTATGACTATGAATGTTTGTTTATTTACATGTAACTAGCAGCTGATGCCAAATCGCTACAAATTTAGTTAGTAATCAAAAATCAAACATAATATAAAAAAAATATAATATAGCATTACTCACTTACACAGTGAAGAATAACACAGAAACAATATTATCCCTCTTTAAGTATTCCTTTGCATTTCTTTATCGTAATTTATTTAATGTGTCTGAGAGATGTCACCACACTATAGCGTGGTAATGGCAAGGAGCTGTAGTGTTGGGCATATGGCGTAAACGTCATTGATTGCTGATTTTTGACTTATTGATTTGATCTATCGACATTAGCAGCTCGGAGTCACAGATAACAGGCTCGGAATTATTCAACCGAGAATATCCCGATACGTGAGCGTGTACCGACTCGATATTTTCGATGCGAAATTGAGTGACTATTGAATGCCGATCGCTGCCGTACAACCGAAACGAGAAAGCTTTGAATGTTCTTCTTTTAATAAAGAAGATTCTTTGGCAACACTTTTCAAATAGAGACGTGTAGCTACTTAGGGCTCTTTCTCATTGTCTGATAAAAAACTAGTACGTATGCAGTAGGTTTCTTAGTAGATAATATTTATTTGCTCGATCGGATCGCTCGTAGCCCCGGCTGCCTAAGTGATATTAAACAGTCACGTGGGTTATGCAACACAGGGCGCTAGTGTAGCAACATTAACTAACGCTAGTGGCATTTTTAAGCAGTTGGTGCTGGCTACCGTCGAAAGATGGCAGTCGTTAAGCCAAGTCAGAGGCCTTAGGGCGGCTTGAAAACTTCTCACAGTAAGACCACCAGTCATGCAAGCCTCCACTAATCCGGACTTGGCTCCCGTGGTGGAGTATGGCCTATCCCTTCCTCAGGTAATGCCTAACCCATGCCCCTCGGTGGGGACATAATAATGTTGATGATGATGAACATTTAATTCCACAATATCAAAAACGTAGCATGCGATAGGTCGTTTTCAGTACAATACTGTACAAACAAGTAATATAGTAAGTGTACAATAAAGTAAATACTCACGACAGAAATACTAGGTACCTACATAGTTTACAAAAAAAAATGTTTAAATGTGACAATGATTATAATGTATTTTCTCAGGTTAACACGAGCACTAGACATAATAAAAACTGTTTTTATACGGATTTCATTCGTTTATTTTACATTTTTACAATTTTCCGACGTTTAATGATTTGTAGGTTCGTGTGGTGGTTGTGATTGCGTAGTAACAACAACTCAACTGTAACACCACTAAACACGATTTATTGCACTTCACAAAGTTCGAAAGTTCATGGAAGATAAGCAGTAAGAAGCACAAGCATAGAAGGAGCGAAGGGAACAGTTCAAAAGAATAATAGGTAAACGAAAAGATCAGTTGGTTAGCGAGCAAGCGATTGAGCGGCGGCGTACGTTTCGCGAGAGTATCGAATGCAGACTGGCGTGTTGGCAGGTAGGCAGGTTCCGCGAACAGCGCGAGCGCAGTGACGTGCGACATCTCGCTCGCACTTAGCGGGCACGCGTATCGTGCTGCTTTGTCTTGCGAAAGCCGGCCGTTAGGAGTTCGCGTTTCCACAACACTTCTTGTGTTCAGTCTTGCGGTATTGAGAATCGACTCCACATCACTCCCCCGCGGAGACCGTTACTACGGGTGGTAGTAATCTGGGAAGTGGACGCGTCGGCCTGAACGTGTAGTTCGTATTTCTTTGTGCGCCTCGTTGGAAGTTATATTCTGTAGCACTTCAGAGTGTTGCCTTCTGCTACTGGCGTCAACATCTTCTAGTACGTAAGCCGGTTTCAGCCTATCTATAGACACGGTAGTAGTTCTGCCGTTCATGCGAATTTTGTAGTACTTGTCCTCTCTTTTTAGTACTTCATGCGGGTCAGTATATGCTGGTTGCAAGGCGCCGCGCAGTGCGTCGTCTCTTACAAACACATGTTTGCTTGTGGCCAGGTCTTTGAAGATGAAGATTTTGTCTTTTCTATGGCGCGATGCTGGTGTGGGCTGGAGGTTTCTAGCAAACAATCGCAGGCGTGTTATGTACTGTGTGGCGTCCTCTGTGATCTCGTTTTTGGAATGCATGAATTCTCCTGGCAATCTTAATGGTTCGCCATAGACAAGTTCTGCAGCTGACGTTTGCAAATCTTCTTTAAATGCGCTTCGAACGCCGAGCAAGACTAGGGGCAGGGATTCTGTCCAGTTACTATTGGCATGGCATACTATTGCGGCTTTTAACTGCCTATGAAAGCGTTCTATGAGGCCATTGCACGCTGGGTGGTATGCTGTAGTCTTTCTGTGCTGGAATCCAGCCATCTTGGCTAGGTGTTGAAAGAGTTGTGACTCAAATTGTCTGCCTCGGTCTGTTACGACATCTGTTGGGCAGCCAAATCTCGAAATCCACCCAGATAATAATGCCTTGGCCACTGTTTCAGCTGTTGCGTCAGGGATGGGTATGGCTTCAGGCCATCGCGTGAAGCGATCGATGGCTGTGAGGCAATATCTGTTTCCCTGTGAGACAGGTAGTGGTCCAATAAGATCGATGTGGATGTGCATGAATCTGGTACTCGGTAGTTTGTACGTTCCCAAGGGTGCTGATACGTGGCGAGTAGTTTTTGCGCGCTGGCACGGTAGGCAAGATTGTGGCCAACTTCGGCTACCTTTTCGGACGCCTGGCCACACGTATCTTTCTACTAGCAACTTCGCGGTTGCATTGGCTCCGGGATGGCTCAGCGAGTGAAGGCTGTCGAAGGCTTGATGTCGCATGTCTTTGGTGATGTAAGGTCGTGGCGTCTGTGTACTGACATCGCAGTAGATTTCGTCTCTGCTTCCAGGTACCTTTATTTTCTCCAGTTGAAGCGATGATCCTTCGTCTAAAAGTTGTTTCAGCTCGGGGTCAGATTCTTGTGATTTTGCCAACCAACTGTAATCAATCGGAGCTGACAGTTCTTCTACTCGAGAGAGTGTATCTACCACGACATTATCCTTTCCAGATATGTGTCTGATGTTCGTGGTAAATTGCGATATAAAATCCAAGTGTCGATATTGTCGCGGTGAACAATTATCTTTTCGACCTTGGAATGCGAAGCATATAGGTTTATGGTCAGTGTAGATTGTGAAGTCTCTGGCTTCGACCATATGCCTGAAATATTTAATGGACTCGTAAATGGCAAGGAGTTCTCTGTCTTATGGTGAGTACTTCCTTTGAGATGGGCTCAGTTTGTGAGAAAAGAAGGCAAGTGGTTGCCATTGTCCATCTTTGAGCTGTTGAAGTACACCGCCTAAGGCCGTATCAGAAGCGTCTGTCACTAATGCTAGTTTTGCATTGTCATCTGGGTGAGATAACATTGCGGCATCACATAGGCTCTGTTTGCAGCTGTTGAATGCTTCTAATGTGTCTCCTTGTAAGTCTACGGGATGTGAACCTTTCACGGAACCAGTGAGGAAAGCATTTAGTGGTGCTTGTATTTGGGCTGCTTTAGGTATGAATCTCCTATAAAAATTGAGCATGCCCAAAAATCTGCGCAACTGCTTGACGGTCTTCGGAGCTTTCTCGTCTAGAGGTTTTGTGCCCTTCGCAGAGATCCGATAGCCAAGGAAGGTAACTTCAGGGACACCGAAAACACACTTGGATGTATTGATCAGCATGCCATATTCCTTCATTCTCGTGAAGAGCTGGCCCAGGTGTTCCATGTGTTCGGTGTCATTCCTCGAGGATACTAGAAAGTCATCCAGGTAGGCGTAACAAAAGTCTAGACCTCTTGTCATTTCGTCCACAAAACGCTGGAAGGTTTGAGCCGCATTCCTGAGTCCGAAGGTCATGTACGGAAATTCGTAGAGGCCAAAAGGTGTTGTAATGGCTGTCTTCTGGATGTCTTCAGTGGTTACTGGTATTTGGTTGTATGCTTTCATCAAGTCTATTGTAGAGAAGACAGTGCAACCGGATATGCTTTGGGTAAAGTCGTGTATATGACGAATCGGTGCGGGCATTTAATGCTTGGTAATCGCCGCACGGGCGCCATCCCCTGTCCTTTTTCGGTGCTTAGTGCAGAGGAGATGCCCAAGGACTTTTTGATGGTCTCGCCGTTCCATTTTGCAGCATGGCGTTGAACTCGTTCCTGAGCCAATCGTCTTGGTGAGCCAGATACAGGAGGACCAGGAGTAGTTTTGATATGGTGCTCCGTGTTGTGTTTTGTGACTCGCTGTGCACCAGCCGGTCGTGTGATTTCCGGGTAGTTCTTCAGGAGTTCGTGATATCTGGAGTCTCCAGTCTTTATTTTCACCGAAGATATCATATCTGACGGGTGTTTTGGTGGTGACGCTTTGGCGCTGAGAGTCGTTGTGCCGTCTATGAGGCGATGTTGCCTGCAGTCAACCATAAGGTTATAGTAGGACAAAAAGTCGACTGCTATTATGGCTTTTGTGACGTCAGCGACTATAAAACGCCAGGTAAAGTCGCGGCGGAGTCCGAGGTCGAGGATCGGATGAGCGTAGCCATAGGTGTTTATTGTGGTCCCGTTTGCTGCAGTCAGTTCGTAGTTTGTTTTAGCACGGCGTTCCCTGAGCGCCGACCGTGGGAAAACACAGAGGTCGCTTCCAGTATCGACGAGAAACTGCGTTTTTGACTTTCGGTCTGTGACGAACAGGCGACCAGTGATGTTGGGGCAATCGTCTGTCGCCATTATCGACTGCCTTGTAAGTTTTCCGCTTGGTAATCGCAGGGTTTCACGCACTTGTTGGCTTTGCTCCCGTGTTTGTTGTGGTACCAGCAGATCGGAAACTTGCGGTAACTGGACTGAGATCGCGTTGACGCTGAACGGCTTCGATTTGGTCTTTCGTATCTCCTTTGAGGTCTTGATCGTCTGTGATCCTGTGCAGTGAGATTTTGTACTTGCTTAGTCAGCGCCGCTATCTGCTTTGACATTGCGTCCAGATCGCTGCCTGGTGACTTGGCTGCCAAAGTTGACGCTACTTGAGGGTTGCATGCGACTACGTCGTGGACTCGATCGGCTAAATCAGCCAGCACTTCAAGTGTCGTATTCGTTTGCGACGCAATTATCGTTTGTGTACTGTTGGGAAGGCGGCTGGTCCAAATAGTTCGGAGAAACTCTTCTGGTACGCCTGGACCTGCGAGGTGTTGCAGATGACGTAAGAATTGTGAAGGTTTTCTGTCGCCGAGTTCTTCGTGGTCAAGAAGTTGCTTCACCTTTTTCTCCCTGGATGCTGAGAGACGTTTAATCAGCTCTGATTTCAGCTTCTCGTACTTTTTAGTTTCCGGCGGGTTGAGTATGATGTCCTCTACTTTGTCGGCATACTGAGGTTCGAGGCTGGATATTATGTAATTATATTTGGTCTCGTCTATTGTAATTCTTGCCAGTGCGAATTGACTTTCAGTTTGTTTGAACCAGATAGCGGGTTTTTCTGGCCAAAAAATTGGTACCTTTACCGCGACGCTGTGTTGTTCAGGTCGGGGTTCAGTGGAAACGCGCACTGGTGCTGGCGGTGACGCAGCGAGATTTTGCCGCGCCTGCGCATCACTGTAGTCATCGTTCGACATTCTGGAATGTTCCGCTGGATGTAGTGCTCTTGTAGGGTCACCAGTGTAGGTTCGTGTGGTGGTTGTGATTGTGTAGTAACAAAAACTCAGATGTAACACCACTAAACACGATTTATTGCACTTCACAAAGTTCGACAGTTTATGGAAGATAAGCAGTAAGAAGCACAAGCATAGAAGGAGCGAAGGGAACAGTTCAGAAGAATAATAGGTAAACGAAAAGATCAGTTGGTTAGCGAGCAAGCGATTGAGCGGCGGCGTACGTTTCGCGAGAGTATCGAATGCAGACTGGCGTGTTGGCAGGTAGGCAGGTTCCGCGAACAGCGCGAGCGCAGTGACGTGCGACATCTCGCTCGCACTTAGCGGGCACGCGTATCGTGCTGCTTTGTCTTGCGAAAGCCGGCCGTTAGGAGTTCGCGTTTCCACAACACTTCTTGTGTTCAGTCTTGCGGTATTGAGAATCGATTCCACAGATTAGAACTCTTTGTTTTAAAAACCTATTTAGAGGCTAAAAATTCCACCCATGCCGGGATTCGAACCCGCGACCTCTGGCTATCCGTGCCAGCGCTCTATCCAACTGAGCTAATGGGCGACTAAACAATGACAATGACATACTAATATGATACTATCCCCGTGACCTCTCTTCTTAGACATCTTTACTATCGCATGGAATGTTGTTTTTTTTGTATATCGTGACATTTTGAATTCTTAATATAATTTAATACTATTTTAGCCTCTAAATAGGTTTTTTGAATTGTCCTTAGCACGGGTTAGTGCATTAAAAATAAAAATGGTATAATCATGTGGGTCCGTACAGTGATATCATTCCGATGTTAAAAATTCCACCCATGCCGGGATTCGAACCCGCGACCTCTGGCTATCCGTGCCAGCGCTCTATCCAACTGAGCTAATGGGCGACTAAACAATGACAATGACATACTAATATGATACTATCCCCGTGACCTCTCTTCTTAGACATCTTTACTATCGCATGGAATGTTGTTTTTTTGTATATCGTGACATTTTGAATTCTTAATATAATTTAATACTATTTTAGCGTCTAAATAGGTTTTTAAATTGTCCTTAGCACGGGTTAGTGCATTAAAAATAAAAATGGTATAATCATGTGGGTACAGTGATATCATTCCGATGTAAAAACCTAACTGCAAAGTAGGTAGTCGGGGCTGTAAGTGATGCAATTTACTTAAGCTAGATGTCGCTGCCTGTACGTAATACAGAGAATAGTGTAAAGAGGTTCAAAATTTCACTGATGCCGGTGAGTCGCCCCTTAGCTCAGTTGGATAGAGCGCTGGCACGGATAGCCAGAGGTCGCGGTTTCGAATCCCGGAATGGGTGGAATTTTGAACCTCTAAATAGGTTTTTAAAATTTTTCTTAGCACGGGTTAGTGCATTTAAAATTAAAATAGTATAACTCTTTGTTTGTTTCCATTGCTGGGGCACGGGTTTCTTCTTGCATTGCAGAAAGGTTAGGCCATACTCCACCACGGGGGTCAAGTCCGGGTTGGTGGACGATTGTAAGACCGTGGCGGGTCTTACTGTCAGAAGTTATAAAGCCGCCCGCAAGGCCTCTGGCAGGGCTTGAGGACTGCCATCTATCGACGGCAGCCGGCACCAACTGTTTATCGTGTCTTGCGAAGCACGGAACTGCTCGGAAAAATGCCACTAGCCGATCATAGACGGTCACCTCACCTCAACGGTCACCCACGACACGACACGACACGGCCGTGCCGTGCCGTGTCGTGTCGTGTCGTGTCGTGTCGTGTCGTGTCGTGTCGTGTCGTGTCGTGTCGTGTCGTGTCGTGTCGTGTCGTGTCGTATCGTATCGTATCGTATCGTATTGTATCGTATCGTATCGTATCGTATTATATCATATTATACTATAGTATATTATATTAAAACAGTAAAACGGAAGGTGTTTGATATGTGCGTTCTCCCTTGCCTCACATACGGTTGCGAGACGTGGGCCTTAACAGTCGCACATAGAAGCAAGCTTGCTACGACTCAAAGAGCAATGGAGAGAAGTATGATTGGTATAAAGAAGAGTGACCGGGTTAGAAACGAAGACACTCGAAACAAGACTAACGTAAAAGACATACTCCACATAATCGACTCGCAGAAATGGAGATGGACCGGACACATGCTTAGAGATAGCCAAAGGAAATGGAGCTAAATCGTCACCAACTGGTATCCAAGAGATGGCAAGAGAAGTAGAGGTGGTCAGTACAGAAGATGGGAGGACGAAATGAAATACACGGCGGGACCATACTGAAGACGCGTGGCACTGGAACGGAAACGATGGAAAGAGCTGGAGGAGGCCTTTGTCGACAGACATTCCAAAATTAGGGACATTTAGTAAAAAAAATAAGTAAAATTAATATTTATTGAATGTTAGAAATACGTGTAATAATCAATTTATTAATTTATTGTATTTAAAATTTATATTAATAATTTATTACCTATGCATGACATTTAAATGAACTATTATATAAAAATCGATACGTAGTTATAAGAAACAATATAATGTATAATGATCTTGAGATAATTTTGCGAATAAAAGGCTATTTTATTTTTATTTTTATATCATATTGTTTACTGGCACTACTCCTTTCACTGTCCGCATTATCGTAGGTTAGCTGGAAGAAAATACGATCTAGTATTAAGCTCGCCTTTGTACTAATTTGTTTTAGTGCAATAAAGAATTTTCATTCATTAAACAGAGAGTTAAAACAATGACAAAATGAAATGTAGTAACGCACATAGTTACGATCCACAGCGTACAGCGGCGACCTGTGGGAATCGAACCCACGGTTTTCGGCATGGTAATCACACGTAATACTGCTAGAACGACGAGGCAGCCGAGAATAGAGCAATTCTTACCTCTAAACCAATACAAAAAAAAATAAGACAAAATATATCCCTGTGGGTAAAGGACGTCCCAGGCGGACATACGTCGACCAAATAGGGGATGTATTAGCAAAGGGAAAAATAAAAAGTACCCTGAGCCGACGTGCGTGCATGCAACAATTTATGAACGTTGATGAAGCGAAGGTGATCTGTCAGGATCGTGGCAAGTGGCAGTCCCTAGTCTCTGCCTAGCCCTCTGGGATACAGGCGTGAGGTTATATCGTCATCGTCGTCAAGCTATACTAGTCCACCTATCATAGGGGTAACGCCCATAACCCCCACGCTGGGCATGCGGGTTGGGGATCGCAGTTCGGTGGAATTGTACAGCAGAGGGCGCTGCTGCCTACCCCCGGTTAGTGTCCCTTAGTCACCTGTTACGACACCCGCGGAAAGAATTGGATTGGTGCTATTCTCTAGGCCAACACCACACAGCTGGTTATGTATATTCTGTGTATTTTTAAAACGCTTCTAAGGTCAATGTAACATATTATTTTCTCCGAAAGTTTTAGCAATACTTCCATGTATGTATGTATGTATGTATGTATGTATGTATGTATGTATGTATGTATGTATGTATGTATGTATGTATGTATGTATGTATGTATGTATGTATGTATGTATGTATGTATGTATGTATGTATGTATGTATGTATGTATGTATGTATGTATGTATGTATGTATGTATGTATGTATGTATGTATGTATGTATGTAAGTATGTTCCCTAGTAACTCCTTAACCGATAATCAGATTATGACAAATAAGACCTCAATCGATTCGTAGTGTTTTTGCGAGCGTCTGTGCTTAAATAAAATCAGCATAAAACGAACATGAAAAAAAAAACTGGAATAATAATAAACCAACAACACGACTTTACATTCCTACTACGCGCATTAACTACTACGGCGAATTTGACACGAACGAACGAACGAACGAACGAACGAACGAACGAACGAACGAACGAACGAACGAACGAATGAATGAATGAATGAACGAATGAACGAACCGGCGACGGAACAAACTAATGAATTGATTAATTATTGCTTTGTACTTATATTACGTACAAGGGATATCTTACATTTATAAACTTTGGCCCTAAATTACTTTTACGAGATTTTATTCTGAAGCCATTGGTGCCGGCCGTCTTGTAATGGCAGTCGTTAAGCTATGTCAGAGGCATCACGGGCGGCTTGATAACTTCTGACTTCTGATAACGCACGCCAGAATAATTCGCAGATGGTAGAACTTTTCTTACTTACTTGATACTTATCGTCATATTTTGGACAAGTCACACAATAACTTTATGTGTTTTTTTAATAATATTAATTTGACCAAATTATTAATATAATTTGACTCTTTGAAATAAACAAAATTGACAATAATAAAATAAAACGCTTCGATTCATTTTAAAATTTAGAATTCTCGTCGGTAACTCGTTTTAAAAAGTCCCAGTACACTGTATCCGTCGTACTTCTTAGTCTCTTCAGTCCTGAATTTGATTTTATGAACTCCATATTTTAAGTATCTCTTTTGAATAGCTAGACCGATCTGAAAAGTTAATTAATAAATAAACCGGTTCTACACACCAATAAAGTAAAATAAAATACACTTATTATAAGTATATTGGAGTTTTAAAAGTCGCTGTAATGTACGTTGGCTCCTACTAAATCCATCCTATCCTAATTCAGTGTGTTACTGAAATGATCTAAAAGGAGTGGCATAAACCTATCATGCCCCTGTAAAGGGCCCTGTTTCCCTGGTACTGGCATAATAGTTGCCTGTAGAAATAAAGTCGAAAACCAATGAAGAATTCATCACCAACTCTTTTATTAATTATTGATATGTAAGTAATAGTGATTGATTAGTTATCATCTTCAATATGTACCTACTTATAATTATTCTATTTATTTATTTATCTATGTATTAGCGTCTGTGTAGGTTTATCATAATTTTTATTATTTATTAAGTAGGTCTAAGTTAATGTATATATGACTATATTTATGTAAGTTTATTATTGTATTTCACCTTTTATTCCTGCACTACCCTTCAACTCTTAACCAGTCTCAGTCAGGCAGTCTCTTCAACACAAAATTTTTGCTGGAAAAGAATGCTTCTTGCACTAAGCACGCCCTTGTACTCATGGGATTAGCGTAATAAGAATTAATATAATAATAATACGAATTTACAATGGTTCTACTACTGATTACAGGGTTAACCTTGTTTCGGTGAGGTCCGTTTTCTGTACGGGTACAGTGTATGCAAACTCCCAGTCTCCCTTTATTATTCCAAGCGTGGCGCTATTCAGCAATTAGACAGTGTGCTAATATCCTTCGTTAACAGATAGTCTTGAAGACGTGGCACCGAGCCGTTGCATTGAATAGTAATCCAGCTCAACGAGTAGCTTCTGGAAGCTTAGAAAGAATGGTCTTGTCATGCACAAGAACTCTCTTTGCAAGACCTGTAAGTTTTAAAAAGACATTTTTGTTTTGTCGTTTGTTACTACAAAGTGACACTCAAGTTGAAATAGTAAAACGTTAAGGGGCATCCTAAACTAGGCTTAGAAACATCGCAGCAATCGCGCTCTATAAGCACGCAAAAAATTGCTGGAAAATTCTGAGCCAACCAAATCACACTATGTGATTACAAATATATAGCACATACATATTTCATTTCGTAACAAACAGATTAAAATTTTATTGCTTCAATAATACAATCAAAATATATCATATTAATTGCTACACTAATTAATAAATCAGATTATGCACATGCATAATTGATTTGCATACATGACTGAATTGATTTCACAATGAAAGAATACGTGGATATAGTTTTTTTGACTTATTGCAGTGTAAACATGAGTTTTATCGAAATAGTATCAAATAGTCTTGTTTATACAAACATGATTTCTCAAATTGTAAGGTTATAAATAACTAGCTGACCCAGCGAACTTCGTACCGCCTCACAGTCGATTCTTTAATTTTTTTTTATTTTTCTCTCCGTAAGAACCATCCCCGTGCTTCAAGGAATATTCTAAAAAAAGAATTAGCGAAATCAGTTCAGCTGCTCTCGAGATTTGCGCTTACCAACACATTTAGCGATTCATTTTTATATTATAGAAGATAGACTGGACTCGACTTCAGCTGTGTCTTATTTATAACTATAAACAGAAAAACTCGATTGAAAAACAGAATAAGCAGATAAAGGACGCTTTATGCAGTCCGGTCTAGTTGAAACGTAAAGTAGTGATGCCAAGGAAACCTCAAAAATGGGTAAAGTAATTTTAAATTTTGAAAATGATAGACATAATTAAAGACATATAAAAAAAGAGTAAAGAGAGTTTGCACTGTTACAAAATAACACCGTGAAAGCAGTTTAAAAAGTCTGTGGTACAATACCTAATTGCAGATTATTTAAACTGCCTCAGAGGCGTGTTTTAGAAAAATCGTGTTTTTGTAAATAAGGTAGTATTCATTGGCACTGATATTACAAAAGATCTGCATAAGAGGTATCCATATTGCAGTGCTGGTCCCAACATTGTTAATAAAATCGCAATAAAACCTTGAATATAACCCAGAGATTATGAGATCCAGACTTTTTTTTTTTTTAGGGTATAAATTTATAATTTATAAATATTTCTCGCTATAAGGCAAGGATTATGATGAGAAGTTAAATATGACTTATATCACGGTGATCCACGCCCGATATCATGATCCAGACTTGATGGCATTATACATCGTAATATATTTATTATTATCGATATCAACACTTGTATGTCCCCACTGCTGGGGCACGGGTCTCTCCCTGCATCACAGGAAGGTTAGGCCATACTCCACCATGGGGGCCAAGTCCGGGTTGGTGGAGGATTGTAAGACAGTGGCGAGCCTTACTGTCAGAAATTATCAAGCCGCCCATAAGGCTTCTGACATGGCTCAACTACTGCCATTACATGACAGCCGGCACCAAAGGCTTAACGCGCCTTGCGAAGCCCGGGAGCGCTCGGAAAAATGCCACTAGCGGTAGTCACGGTACGGTCACCCATCCTGCACCTGACCGCGCCTGTTGTTGCTTAACTCAAGTTGTAACGGTGCAAACCTCTTCACACCATTTTTATTTCTTTTTCCATCTATCATTTTCAAATATTTAAATTATGTACGTCACACATTCTTCGATTTCACTCATTTTTCACACTACTACTTTACCCTTTGACCAGATCTGACTTTTTACCTGCTTTTCCGTTTTTATCAGTTTTCTGTTTTAAAGTTACTAAATCTACAAATAAAATCACACCTGAAGTCGTTCCAGAGTTTATTTATTAATTATTAAAGTTATAAAACGTTCCACTGGCGCCCAACGATAATAACGAAACCCAACGTCACCCCACGGCTTGATACGCTGAGACGACAAAGCCCACCCACCGCGACTACGCTGCGAGTGCGAAGGCAAATACGAGTACGATTACCACGATTATACGTGTGCACAATCGTCGAACTGCTGCTGCTGTTTCATACCCACGACCCACGACCTCATACATCACAGACGCATCCCTTGAAGCTCCCCAGCGTTGCTCAAGGGTTCTGTCGGACTTCTCCGCCGCCCCCAACTTTACCCACAAGACCTGCAAGATTTTTTTTTTGTTAAGTGTTGTTGAGTGTTTTATAAATAAAATATTAAATTAATTTTAAAGTGCGACTTGACTTCTGGACCACAAGGTAATTCATCATAACTACTCATTGACCATTCTTCACTAACTAGATTCACCCATAGTAACAAATTTTTTCGGCCCTAATAAAAGTCCTATTCTATCTATCTGCACCCCACCTAACCGAAACATACCACAGTTAGTATACACCAACAGTATACAATCAATAACTTCTACACGCATTTATCAGACAGTTACACAACCACAGGCTGCTCACTAGCAGTTCCATAGACCTCGGTAACCTGGAATTTATAATTCCAGGTGGGACTGGTTACTAACTTACGTTGCCTCAGGAGAGTATCCTGGGTAATTACACGTAGACAGCCTAGCTTTACCCTCTAGGTCTTCGAGGCCGACTCGAAGGTAAGGCGAAGCTGCACTCATACAGTCTATTGATAACAATATTATATTGTTAAAATTTAAATTATAATTATTTACAAAATCTTTGCAAACCAAATTTCTAGACGTCAGTAATTCTGACACCATTCATTGTCATAAAATTTTTCAAAATTCAAAACAAAACCTCCACAGGTTAAACTACAAGGAACTCTTTGGCAATAAAATAAAACTTCACCCTCACCCCATCCTTACCTCATTACTAAAATAATTTCCTAACCTCTTTTTTTATAGTATCCGTATTCTTTTAAATATTATAATTTTCAACTTGTACAATCGAGTATAAAAGTTTATCCACGATGGACGTTTCCCTCTTGAATAAACCCGAAGTCCTTTATGAACTGCGAATTCGAGGAGTCACAATCCCTTCAACTGAAACAGCAGATAACCAACGCGTTATCCTAATAGATGCGTTAAATAATTCAGAAGCCCACCCGATTCTAGAGTCGTCACCATACCAGCTAGAAACTGATTTTGAGGAAATAAATAAATCTCTAACCCTAGTGAGTACTCTACTAACTGCATATCCGAGTAGGAAACAAAAAATTCAACCTTATTTACAACATATTAAGGGAAGGTTATCTCACATATCTATCTCAACCGAAAACACTACACAAGAACTCGATACATACAAAGCACTATGGGAACAATTCAAAACTCACGAAACACACTTCACAACATTAGAATACACCCCAGGCCCATCACAATACCACTCAACAATAACCACACCAACCACTAACAACCAATTACAAGCAAATGTGTATTTCGAAACATTAACCCAAAAATTAATTAACATTTCGGACAACAGAACAGGAAACGAATTTAAGAAATATGTATTTAAAGGAGACAGCTGCCCAAAAGAATTTATAAAAAAAATTGAAGAACTTGCAGAAATCAAAAATATACCTCATACCAAACTATACACTAACCTTTTCGATATTTTACAACATACAGCTTTAGACTGGTTTACATCAAAAAAAGATCAATTACGTGATTGGCAATCTTTCAAAACAGCACTAGTAACTGATTTTGAAATAGTCGACCACGACTACAAGTTAAAGAAGATTATTGATGAACGCATACAAAAACCAAATGAACGTGTGATTCAATACTTCACAGCTATACAATCACTATTTTCAAAATTATACGACCCCCCGTCAGAGAAAGAAAAAATTAATACCATTCGCCGAAATTTAAGACACGAATACGCACAGCGCTTATCACCCAGTGATTTAAACTCTATAAATTCTTTGCTAGAAGCATGCAAATGGACAGAAAGTTGCTTGGAAATATCCAATCCAGCTACTCAAACAGCGGAGTCCACCCATGCTAAGCCACAACCAAATAGGTACATTCCAAACATTCCCGAATACCCATTTAACAATAAAAACTTATCCGTACATACTATTAAAAAACCTTCTGACTCGCGGCAAACTATATTTACTTGCCCAAGATGTCGAGTCGATACACATTTACTACGCGACTGTACTAGTACACGCTTAGTCTGTTACCGTTGTGGCAGACCTGACGTAAAATTTACTCATTGCCCTAATTGTAATGTTCCAAAAAACTAATTAACGAGGATCGTATTTACCCTACTAATAATTTTAACGAAACGGATTGGAAAGAATGGCTACAGACCATTACCATATTCTTCAAATCCTATAATATTTCTACTTTATTCTCTAACAAAGTAGATACGGAACACCCGTATGTTCAAGTTCAGGTAAACCAATTAACCTTAAACGGCCTGTTAGATAGCGGTAGCTCACTAACAATACTTGGCGACAACTCCCATAAAACTCTCCTAAACTTAGGCTATACTATTGACAAGCAACAAATAATTAAGGCCAGTGTAGGAAACGGCCAATCCATTACCTCCATCGGCACGATAACACTACCAATTAATTTCAACAACAAGTTTTCACTTATAACAGCACATGTTATTCCAGCTATCACCGAATCATTTATTCTAGGGATAGACTTCTGGAAACAATTTAACCTAGGACCAGATATCCTTTCCAAAATTAGAATCTTCAATTCTTCTACTAACAAATCATTTAATATCACTACCGATAACAAACATATCCATTCCTACAATAACCTTTCAGAATGTCAACAAATTACCGCAGACGCAATCATGGCAAAATTCAAAAACATATCCACTGAAGTATTACCACTAGGCAAAACCCATATGGCAGAGCACCAAATAGATACAGGCGATCACCCCCCTCTTCGTCAACGCTGCTATCGACTCTCACCAGAAAAACAGAAAGCTCTCTGCAAAGAAGTTGACGATATGTTGAAACTAGATGTGATCGAACCTTGCGAAAGCCCTTGGCTTAGTCCAGTCATAATTACTCCAAAAAAAGATGGCAAATGGCGCTTTTGCGTGGACAGCCGAAAATTAAATTCAATTACCAAAAAAGATGCTTATAAACTTCCCTTTATTTCGGATATACTTGACAACCTTCGTGATGCCAAATATTTATCATCCATTGATATCGCTAAAGCCTTCTGGGAGATTCCCCTCAAGCTTGATGACAGACCTAAAACTGCTTTTCACGTTCCAGGTCGTGGAATGTACCAATTTAAAGTTATGCCCTTTGGTCTCACTAACGCCCCCGCTACCCAACAAAGATTTATTGATAATCTTTTCTCGGCCGATTTCGATAACTCTGTATTCTGCTACTTAGACGATATTGTCATAGCCACTACCACATTCGAACATCACGTAGAATTACTCAACAAAATCCATAAAAAACTAATACAGGCAAATATTACTATAAATTATCCCAAATGCGCTTTCTTCCGTAAAGAGTTAAAATATCTGGGTTATATTATTGATGAAAAAGGTCTCCATACTGACCCTGAAAAAGTGAAAGCAATATTAGATATTAAAACACCTGTAACTGCTAAACAAGTTAAACAATTTCTAGGTACAGTGAGCTGGTATAGACGCTTTGTACCAAACCTCAGTAACTTAACAGCTCCACTAAACAAACTTACTTCTACTAGCAAAAAAGCTCCTCCTTTCAAATGGACACAAGAAGCTGATAAGGCTTTTAACAAAATAAAAGAAGCTCTTGTTTCCACACCTATTTTATCTTGCCCAGATTTCAATAAAGTTATAAAACGTTCCAAAGTGATTGATTCCAATCACTCGGTTTGACTAGGCCACGAGCGCTTCATATATTATTAATATATTATTTAAAACCATTTTTGCTTTTATATTTTCAAATCATATTTTCACAAGTTTATCATACGACGTTTATCAACACACTTGTGCATAAAATAACAATAAAGACTCATTTTTGTGAAAAATGTTTCTCTATGGCGGGAAAAAATAATCAGTTTTTCTATGCACGCGCATTGCGATCGGCCACAGACTAAAGGGATGAGATTTCTTATTTTGCCACTTACTAAATGGAGAATTTAAAGTTTTCATTTATTACAGAGAAAACAAAAGTTATATTTGAGTGAAAGTTTTATTTATTAAACACGTACGAGTTAAAATTATCTATTTAAATAAGAAGATTTAAAACCTAACTGCAAAGTAGGTAGGTACTCGGGGCTGCAAGTAATGCAAATTATTTCAGCCAGATGTCGCTGCCTGTACGTAAAGCGGCCCACTCAAAGCCCGATCTGCAGGGCCTGCTTGAAGGAACTTCCACGCTACTGCCGCAGGGTTCATAGACACACATGTCCCTGCAAATCATTTCACGCCTGAACACCGTTGTGACTTGACGTGCCTACACCTATTCGATATTTAATTTTGACAGCCGCATTCCGGTTCTACGGCCACGCCTGTAAACGCCATCTATGAGTTGCTTTGTAAATTTGTGCTGAAACCGGTCATTCAAAAGACATACCGAAATGCAATGAAACATTATCAATATACTCAAAGAACAAAACTATTGTACAGGTTTGTAATAGAGGATTAGAGCTTTTTCGCTGCGTTTTCCTTCGCTACAACCACAGCCCGAAGGCAGCGCGGTTTACATTCAGCAAACATTGCGTAAATTCTTTACGATGAGATGGTTTTTTTGAATTGATAAAATTTCAATGACAAGGTTTAACACTGGTTGCGCAAGTATGGTTCCAGTGTTATCAAAGCATATTTTTTTAAATAAAAAGACTTCTGTACATTAAGGCACTAAAACGCAAAAATCCTTTAAACAAATATGACTCATAAATTCGAAATTCTATATATATCTAGGTATTGTAGAAATATATTTTGGAGTCGGTGCAGTCGGTCTAGAATTGGGCATGATATGCCGCTTTCAGCACAAGTTCACAAATCAATTCATTATAGATGGCGCTTACAGCCGTGGCCATACAAGAACAGGCACTTCTGTCAAATTTTGCTCAGAGCAAATTAATTTTGACAGCCGTATTCTGGTTCTTCTATGGCCACGCCTGTAAGCGACATTTGTGAATTGATTTGTTAACTTGTGCTGAAAACGGCTCACTACGTAAAAGGAATCAGGAAAGATTGAAAAATAAGACAGAGAACTAAATATTTCTGTTCCTAAAGTGCATTAGTTCCATTGTCAGTAACAAAAACGTAAGAGTTTGACATTCTTTTTTTTAAAGCCTCACACAGACCAAACAGTATCGAATAAATCGGCGCGATTGCACCATACATGACCCTGCTAGCAGAACGTGGAGTGGGGAAATCGGCTTGTCGGGTGGCAGGACGACACTGCGGCCCTGCCGCAGTGTGAACAATTAAAATATCGGGTCTGCAGGTACACACACAATACGATTTGGCAGGGACACTACAAGCAGGCCCAGCAGATCGGGCTTTGAGTGGGCCGCTTAATACAGAGAATATTGTAAAGAGGTTCGAAATTTCACTGATGCCGGTGAGTCGCCCATTAGCTCAGTTGGAAAGAGCGCTGGCACGGATATCCAGAGGTCGCGGGTTCGAATCCCGGCATGGGTGGAATTTTTAGCCTCTAAATGGGGTTTTAAAATTGTCCTTAGCACGGGTTAGTGCATTAAAAATAATATAAAGCAACTCAAACAATAAAATTGAAAAAAAATCTATAACTCACTCAAACTTTTTCAATCAAACTTTTTCATTGTTAACTCACTAGTTAACAATGAAAAAGTTTGATTAAAGGTGTCATCCCATACAACCACTTTATGGGCAAGTGTGTTGAAAAAGAAGTTACGATTTTTATTCTATTGGTGGCGCTAGTCTGCGCCCCTGAGCACCTTAATATATCTTCAGAAATCTTATTATATAAACGCATACAATGCCCCATAAAGGATGTACAGTGCTACACAAGAAATAAGTCTCGCGGATGTACCTGCGCAGATGACCAAATTTAGGATGTGCGGCAAGTTGATCGACCAATCAGATAGTTTCATTTTATGGCAGGCTGTGCGCCTTTGTTGCTATTGGTTGATTCAACGTCATCGATGCAGGTGACTATTAGTTTGGTAATATTAGCGTGAGCGAAATAGGTAGCGCTACTGCGGCAATCAATTCTGCACCTTAACCGTATTGGTTAAAGATCATGTTGAATGTACTTATAGCTTCGGGTACTTTCGTTACACTTCTTCCTAGTCTGCACGAACGTAGATTCCCGAAGGGACTTTTATGATGTATAGTACTGTAGTAACCTTTGCCAGCCTAAACTTTGGGAACGAAAGTATATTTCTAGTACTTCCATTGTGTTAGATACAAGTTAGATGCCTACGGTTTTAAATATTACATACATGGTACATATTATGTTCATAGATGTACTGACTGGCTACTGATGTATTAGGAAAGAATAGTAAAAGTACCTGCAACCGGCTTGCGCGCATGCAATGAATAATAAACTTGAACGAAGTGAACGCAAGTGAAGCAACGCCCTCCGACCAGGTGGGATGTCGATCTGCGAAAAACCGCAGGCAGCTGCTGGATGCGGAAAGCTGAAAATAGGGCGCTATGGCGCTCATTAGTGGAGGGCTATCTTCAGCAGTGGACTAATATAGCCTGATGAAGAAGAAGAAGAAGTGAAAGAGGTTTATAAGGTTCGTTCCAAGTAACAGTCACTGATTTTCTGCCTACCCTTCCTGGATACAGACAAGCATGAGTAATATACCCTTCTTACATTACGGACACAGTTATAAAATATGATAGTTTTTTTGGTGAAACATTTTTGGATTTAAGATACGAAGATCAATAATACTGCTTTTAGCAATTAGGCCGCCAATTGTACTTTGTATTTTTACATGTTTTATAATATGTGCTATGGTGTCATATTATAAAACATCACTTTGTGGGCAACAATCAAGGACTTCAATCTATTGATCATAGGTTCTAGACTGTAGGTGCAAACCCAGTTGTCACGTTGTTAAGTGTTCCCTTTGAAATAAAAACGTATTATAAAATTTATAAAACCAAATTATGACTTTTCTCACTGGTTGCTCTAGTTAGCACCATGAATCGTCGTAAGTATTGTTGATATTTCCTATTAGCGTTTATTACTGGTTTTATTGACTCTGCCTCTTAACCTGCAATAAACCTGTTCCAATATACCAAGGAGAGGTTTAAATTGATGTTAATATTATATTTTCATTAGTTGATAGCACAGTGACACAAGACTTTTTGAAACGCGTACCGTAACTCAATAATTAACGCACAATTATCGACTTGTATGAAGTTCAGAATTCTTAAAACAATTATTTGGGTACTGTAGCCTAAGGGTGCCAAACGGGACCATATTAGACAGATAGGGAACACTTTATTGCACAACCATAAAAAGAATACAATCGTGTCGTGTCGTTGAGAATGCATTTGGTATATTTAGTGCCATATTTCGAGTTTTTAGAAAACCTATCTTACTAGAGCCAAATAAAGCAACAAAGGTCGTCTTAGCAGCTATATATGTGTACAACTACATCCGGAAAAATACTTCAACTAATCTTATTTCACCGAGGTTGTTTGACAGACAACTTGATGGCGAACTGATTCCTGGCCAATGGAGAAATAAAATTAATGTAGTTACATTCGCAACAATTGCAGCGATTCCAAGGCGAAGTTCTAATAACGCAAACGAAATAAGGTTGCACTTGGCAGAACATTTTGTAACTAATGGTTCTATACCATTTAGGGAATACTTTCTTGCACAACCAGAAAAAGAATACAATCATGATTTTTTAAATCTAAGTAAATTGGCAATTGGCGACCTTTAGATGGAGTGGATTGCATGAAGAATATAGTCGGTATGTGGTGCATAAATAATTAAATCGAAAATATATTGATAACAAATAGCAAATGAGTGCGAGAATATAATTACTTATAATTACCTACGATATAAAGTACATATATATAATAATCATATACATACCTTGAAATAAATACTTACACCATAATTAAATACATATAAGCAACAGTTTTCCAGTTAATGTAGTGAGGATTTTACCAATACCTAAAAACAAGCTAAGGACCTTGCTTTTCTCACTTCCACGGGTTGATCATTCCATAAATGGACTGCTTGAACCGTAAAGGGGGGCCATAAAATTTTGTACTGTGGAGAGGAGTTTTGAGGAGAAGGTTTTGGGATGAGCGAAGAGTCAGGCTATGGGAAAAATGGAGAAACTCGAAACGCTCTTTGAGGTAGGATCATATTACGCATACGAGTGTTAATCTGCTACGATTGTCTGTAAGTCTGTTTTTTCTGTCTTCTTCTTCAGGCTTTATTAGTCCACTGCTGGACAAAGCCCTCTCCTAATGAGCGCAAGGTTGTGCCATCATTGGGGGTAATGCCCATAATCCCCAAGCTGGGCATGCGGGTTGGGGATCTTAGTTTGGTGGAATTGTACTGCAGGGGGCGCTGCTGCCCACCCCCCGGTGTGTGTCCCTTAGTCGCCTTTTACGACACTCGCGGGAAAAATTTGGGTTGGTGCTATTCACTAGGCCGACACCACTCAGCCTCTAGGCCGACACCACACAGCCTTCTGTCTTGTAAAGGGCTATTTCTAGGTAGCCAGTTGAAATTTTCGCTAAATATGTTTTATTACAGCTGATTACTGACCATAAGATAAAATTTATAAAATTAGGGTGTCTCCATACAACAAACGTGAGTTTTCGCAGTTTTTTTGTTTATGCTTCTTATTTACGATGAGACAAAAAAGACATACAATTTAGCGTGATTATGGGACCTAGTATATGAATCGGTGATTTCTAAAACCCCACATGTGAAGCAATTTTATGTTATATTCATACATTATACCTAATAATATTTTAAAATACGAATGTACCTTCATATACCTTGTTCCTTCATATACCTTGTTAGGCGATATATTTTACTTAGAAACTGAAAAAACTACTAAATACCCTCCACATAAATTTAATAATCAGTTTTTATTGCCTTTTGGAAAGGTAGGTCTGTGTCACATGTGGGCTTTAATCTTAATCTTAAGTAGTAGAATCCTTTCTCTCCAAATATTTTTTTATATTATTTTTTGTCTGTAGGTATATCGCATTTATTGTTTCCTATCATGCTTGCTATTATAACTTAATGTTTATGTATGTCTATAATAGTACTTTTCTATGTATGATATATGTAGGTAAGTAATTTTTTCTTCTGAAATCTTTCAATAAGCAATAAGGCCGCCAATTGTACCTATTCTTTTGTAAATGTTGTCGCTGTAATTATTTTCTGGTGTGTAAAGTAAGGATTATACTTATCTTATCTCAATGAAAAAACGGACAGGCGCAAGCCGCCAAACTTACCAAATATTACAGTCAGTTGCAGAAACAGAAGCTGGGATATAATAATAATTTAAGTGGATATTGGTTCTACAACCGGACCATAGATGGCGTTACTCGTACGGAACCCTCGGTTCGCGAGTCCGGCTCCAGTTGGCCAGTTTATCTCTTTGATTTATAAAAAAAGTCTACAAAACATTGAGTATCTATTTTAAAAACCTATTTAGAGGCCAAAAATTCCACCCATGCCGGGATTCGAACCCGCGAACTCTGGCTATCCGTGCCAGGTTTAGTTTTAGGTTTATAGGTTTTTAAAATTGTCCATAGCACGGGTTAGTGCATTAAAAATAAAAATAGTATAACTGAGTATCTATGTTCAAAATGTATAAAAATTAATTTCGTCGGGCTTGTATTTGCTTTTTACAATTGCGGAAATTCTAATCACATTTTCTTATCTTGTAGGTACTAAGCACAGAACATAAAGAGTAGAAGTCGTAAGTGGGCGGTGCCCGCGTGCCTCACATTAGCAATGTATTGCCTATGCGTAGTCGGTGACAGTTTTGTTGACTTCAGTTGCCGTGCGCTTCTAGTAAAGAAAAAATTGTGAAAACTTGATTAAAATGCCATGTTATGCTGTGTTAGAGAGCAAAAATAAAAGTTGGGGACCAAAATATACCGATCATGCCGTAACATTTCATCTGTAAGATGTATTTCATTGTATTTTTAATTAAATTTGTATTGACATGAACACGGAAACCAATCCGAAAATGAGAAAGTGAAACCACCTTTATTTACTGGTTAATAAGGTTAAATTTTCTTCGATGAAAGTGTACATTCTCTAGAAGTTTCTGTCAACATTTGAATTCTACTCAATTACGGATGGAGGCACACATGATAAAAATCTATCGATAATTTATTGTCTATGACGTAGTAGTCATACATACTTAACGGTACTTAGGTATTGTAAATTCCAATTCGTCTAAGTAGGTAATAGTACATTACACAACTATGGTGGTAATACAAAGAAAGGCCGAGATCGCAGAAGTTTGCGGCCCGAGCTGTAAGCGAGGGACGTTAATATGCGATCGAGAGCTTTCTTTATTACCTCCCGTGTTGTGTACATCTTTTTATGTCCATACTTGGCCAGAAAGCGGCTTGTTCCGTACGCTCAGCGTGCGGAAAAAGCTACTTTATTGCCAGGTGTGGCATAAAATAATTATTGTTATTTTATACCTACTTCCTAAGTGCCTTTTCAAATGCTTCCGGTCGCCGGGCCGGGTAAAGTAGTAATGTATGAGCTCTTGTCGCCGGCTGGTTGTTGTGCATGTGAAAACTGTCATTGGAGCACAGCTAGATCGCGATATAGTTTTTCTTCACCAGTTTATCAGTGACTGAAATATCTAAGAAACTATCAAAGTACTTTTAATCAAATACAACAGAAAACCGTGGCAATGATACAACAACCCTCTCGGAATCAAAACAATTTGGAAGTGAGTTTTCGTTTAGTTTTCCTAAGAAACCGAATACGAAATTAAAATGGATGGCAGCGATAGGAAGGCAAAATTGGTTCAAAACGACGATGAGCACAATATATTCAGAGCATTTTCATGAACACTTCATAATAACTAAAAAAGGCGGAAAGTGGCACTTATGCAGCAATACCAGAAAAAAAATGTGCTTCACTTCCAGGTTAGACTCTTGCGTATAATTGAAATATATTATTACCATCATCAATAAAATTAGTATAACGTATGAAACATGGCGTACAGATAGACAAAGATCTGAATTGAGTCGTAGAATACATGATATTTCCCGTGTTATATTTTCTAACGCCTGCGAAGCAGCGGGTTACAGGTAGTTTTAAATAAGAGAACATTTTAAAATATGAAATCTACCACATTGTTTTCTTTGTGCATCTATTTACCCTATTAGTGTTGAATCTTTATTGCACAAAAAGATAATGTGAAAAAGATGCATTTTCTACCAGTCAACCCGCAGGCAAAAAAGAAATAGCTAAAAATTCTTCTAAGTACCAGTATTCGTATTCGGCCATTAATGTGTTAAACTGTTTGTACGGGTATGATTTGTCGATAGGTTCTCCCTATCGACAATCTAGAACTCGCATTGTCCCATCCCAAACTGAGAATGTACATGTTTCTCAATTTTGACCTTTATGTCTTAGTAGGTAAAAGTTCTTTTCAGTCCGAAACGGCGCTAGTTCCATCTAGTGTAGAGTAGCGTTACTACAAAATGTCAACCTTAATTTCATCATTGTCATTTGACTTTGATCATTGTTGACATTATAAAAAGGTGCATATTGTAATTGAAACTTTTATGATGTACACCTTTTCGGCATTGAATTTATTTACCAATAGCAGCTCGGCATTCGTAGTGTGCGTTTGGTTTATAAGTATCAGTTTGGTTACACTGGTTTTCGTATTAATGTGTCATGTCGCTACTTCTACTCTTTTTTTATGTTCTGTGGTACTAAGGCTAAAAGTTGATTTTATAATTCAGAAAACCAGGTTTCTTTATTATTCCATAAAAACTACGAATGGGATAAACAAAATATATGTATTTAGGTTGTCTAGAAGAGAATGCTCTTAGCGGTAAGACCGCCAACTGTATAACATTATTTAGATTTAAGAAATCATGGTTGTATTTTTATTTTTCTGGTTTTACAATCAAATCAGCGCTGTTTCGAACAGAAACAGCAAACGCTGAAATTGTCACACGATCACTTTATTTTATAATTATTGTTACGTAAGCATATTTCCTGAAGCATAGGTTCGATTTGAAGTTGCCTGGAAGAAATTGCTATTAGCAATAAGACCGCCAATTGTATCTTATCTTCTGTATCTGCTGTTCTGTATCAATTTTCCGGTATACAATAAAGAATATTCTTATCTTATCTTATCATATTTGTTTGTGGCAAAATAAATCATTGGTTTTTTCATTCCTTTACTAGAGTGTTCTCTATCTATACATCTATTTAAAATGTCTGCAATTTTATTATGCATCAAACACCATTTATCAAACCAAATTCCACGTTCATCCACACCATATTCATCAAACGTATTGTCTTTTTATTACATTAATTAAAAATGAAAAGAAACAGCCTTTATTTCTGAAAAAAACCGGACGTGATAACAAGGACAATATTGTCGTATGGACTCAATAGGTAGGAGAAATAACGCCACATAACAATGCAATTATTTAACAAAGTAAAAACTTTATGTACCTCTTCAGCTTATTATTGTCGTTATTAGTCTTCACTATGACTACTGAGTTCAGACTAAACGCCTTACTGCCTCAACAAACTACACTGACTGACCGGTTTCAAGGTGAAGTAATTTCTATGTACACGATGGAATAAAGAGTTTCAGCCTTAGCGAAGAACGACGATTCAATCAGGGGGTACAGCAGTGCCCACGCCAAGTGGTCGAGCGCGAAGCAAACACTGCCGTAACTATATTTACTGGAACTATTTCGCCGCATTTTCAGGCCCTTGTTTGAGAACCTGTAGATAAAACCAGAACGCTGATATTTTCACCAACCAGTAAGCTATAGTCACATTCTTAAAATCAAAAATTTCAAGTCTATAGGTCATTTAGTTCCGAAGTTCAGCAACAGCAAAGTTTCGCATTTATGACACTCACTGATGATCTTCAAAATAGAACTAGTACTGCCCGTAAACTCAGAGAGCTGAAATTTAACACATAGTAGAGGTTTAATAGCCACATAAAGGGAAAACTATAAAAACTAGGAAAATCGAAGATCTTGAGTCCCTGGTTACCCTGACAGAACACACAACACAAGAGCCCAACCAAACTATTAGAATATTATTATTTATTTTATTTTTGTGCTCAAAATTTGGTTAAAATATAATGCATAGGACTAAGAGTGACCCGCACACGTCGCTAGATGGCGCTGACTGCATTTTAAAACGCGCTAACGTTTCGTTTATCTGATAACCTTATATGCCGAAGTGGCAACTGACCAGGTTACAGTCGTTTATTACAACATTCTTCTACTGCCCTTGATTTGGGGGGGGGGGAGATTGATTTAATTTATAAGAAAATTTAATAAAATAAATCAATATGCCCACGTCAACTAGCCAAGTCTCAATGGAGCTGTTCGTTTATATCTAAAAAGTAATGAAGTCGTGCCAACTCTAAGGTTCCTTACTACGATTTCTTTATTAATTTACTTAATGTTGTGTGACTTGTGACGTATATAGGCTTATTTAAAAACCTATTTAGAGGCTAAAAATTTCACCCATGCCGGGATTCGAACCCGCAACCTCTGGCTATCCGTACCAGCGCTCTACCAATTGAGCCAATGGGCGACTCACGGCATCAGTGAAATTTCGAACCACTTTACAATATTATCTGTATTACGTACAGGCAGCGACATCTGACTTAAGCAAATTGCATTACTTACAGCCCCGACCACCTACTTTGCAGTAAGTATTAACATCGGAACGATATCACTGTACCCACATGATTACACTATTTTTTTTTTTAATGCACTAACCCGTGCTAAGGAACAAATTTAAAAACCTATTTAGAGGCTAAAAATTTCACCCATGCCGGGATTCGAACCCGCAACCTCTGGCTATCCGTACCAGCGCTCTACCAATTGAGCCAATGGGCGACTCACGGCATCAGTGAAATTTCGAACCTCTTTACAATATTCTCTGTATTACGTACAGGCAGCGACATCTGACTTAAGCAAATTGCATTACTTACAGCCCCGACCACCTACTTTGCAGTTAGGTTTAACATCGGAACGATATCACTGTACCCACATGATTACACTATTTTTATTTTTAATGCACTAACCCGTGCTAAGGAACAAATTTAAAAACCTATTTAGAGGCTAAAAATTTCACCCATGCCGGGATTCGAACCCGCAACCTCTGGCTATCCGTACCAGCGCTCTACCAATTGAGCCAATGGGCGACTCACGGCATCAGTGAAATTTCGAACCTCTACAATATTCTCTGTATTACGTACAGGCAGCGACATCTGACTTAAGCAAATTGCATTACTTACAGCCCCGACCACCTACTTTGCAGTTAGGTTTAACATCGGAACGATATCACTGTACCCACATGATTACACTATTTTTATTTTTAATGCACTAACCCGTGCTAAGGAACAAATTTAAAAACCTATTTAGAGGCTAAAAATTTCACCCATGCCGGGATTCGAACCCGCAACCTCTGGCTATCCGTACCAGCGCTCTACCAATTGAGCCAATGGGCGACTCACGGCATCAGTGAAATTTCGAACCTCTTTACAATATTCTCTGTATTACGTACAGGCAGCGACATCTGACCTAAGCAAATTGCATTACTTACAGCCCCGACCACCTACTTTGCAGTTAGCTTTAACATCGGAACGATATCACTGTACCCACATGATTACACTATTTTTATTTTTAATGCACTAACCCGTGCTAAGGAATAAATTTAAAAACCTATTTAGAGGCTAAAAATTTCACCCATGCCGGGATTCGAACCCGCAACCTCTGGCTATCCGTACCAGCGCTCTACCAATTGAGCCAATGGGCGACTCACGGCATCACGTATATAGGCTACATAAAAATGTCCAATCGGTAGTTGTTTTAAATGTTCCTTCGTTCCTTTGTTCGTTACTTGGTTCGTTCGTTCACTCAATCACTCAACCACTCGCTCAATCGCTCACTCAGTCAATCATTAATTAATTCATTCATTCATTCGTTCGTTCGTTCGTTCGTTCGTTCGTTCGTTCGTTCGTTCGTTCGTTCGTTCGTTCGTTCGTTCGTTCGTTCGTTCGTTCGTTCGTTCGTTCGTTCGTTCGTTCGTTCGTTCGTTCGTCCATCCGTCCATCCATCCGTCCGTCCGTCCGTCCGTCCGTCCGTCCGTCCGTTCGTTCGTTCGTTCGTTCGTTCGTTCATTCATTCACTGCATATCTTATCGCATCTGCATCACCTTAATAGTTCACGTAGTAATTCATACTTCACAAAATATTGGAACCACGCCACAAATGAAAGTAAAGATAAATCAAAAAAATAATAATAATAATAGTGGCCTTTTTGCATATCGGATGAAATATACATAGAATATTTTTCATTGTACACAGAAATCTATCGTAGAGTTAGCACCTATAACACAAGTCATTTAGTTGTACTTAGTATAGGGCTAACGAGATCTGTGTAATATGTCCATGAATATTTATTTATTTAAATAAAATTATAGTGAACTAAGAACTACTTTCTTTATGGAAATTAACTACTTAAATAACTTATTTCTGTTTAATGACGCGTCTGCACAAGTCTATCACCGACGAAAAATTATAATTATTGTTGAGTATGACGTACTCGTATGTGTCGTAGGTAGTATACATAAAATTAAAAGAAACACTTGAGCATACATCGCACACGCTCAATTCTTTTTTCTTAGAGGGCGGTGGTAGCGGAGCGGTGTAGAACGCCGGCCTCTCAATCGGGAGGTCGTGGGTTCAAACCCCGGCATGTACCAATGACTTTGTTTTCTAAGTTATGTACATTTGTGAAATTTTAGTAGCAATACCACTCGCCGACGGTGAAGGAAAACATCGTAAGGAAACCCTAGTGTCTAAAGTGGTAACGCACCTCAGCGCTTGCTACGTACAATGGCCCAACTATGAGGCTAAGTGCGGAAATCTCAGGTCTAACTAACTAACGCTCAATTCTTTGGTATTTTCACCTTTCATGCCCGTTTTACTTCGGTACGATAAGCCGCAGCGGCGGCTACTCTTTAAGTTTAATTTAACTTAAACCGACGGCTGATCAACCTTTACATGTTAGTCGCAGTGTCGCCCGTACCTGACCTAAGTAGTTTATACCCATATTATAATCATAATAACTTCCATGCAGCACAAGTATTGGTCCTGGGGAATTATTATGTAAGTATCCACTGTGTTGAGTGGCGTTGATTTTTACTTTTTTTTAATCTACTCCAGCTGTCAAACGCATAAATTTTTTGACACTTTCGAGTTTTAAAAACCTATTTAGAGACTAAAAATGTCACCTATGCCGGGATTCGAACCCGCGACCTCTGTCCGTGCCACTTTCGATTTTTCTAAATGCTTAACTCGATAGAGTGGAATGTTAAGTACCAGAGTGCGTTCCGAGATGCGATAAAATCGATTACAGTGCCAATCCATGTAAGTGCAGTAGGCACAATAACCCTATTTCGTGCGAGATACTTTGGGACTACTAAATTTGGTCGGATTCGTGCTGTAATCGATTTTATCGCATCTCGGAACGCAGGGATAGAAGGGCTCGTCCCAAACTAGGATACCTTTGTTAACCAGGCAAGGACATCACAAACATGGAAATACGCCCAGACTGCGGCCATTTGTACGAATCAATTACGACGGCCTCCAGTGGGAATCGAACCTACGTTGTGTCCTGCTGGACTTTATTTATTGTATGTGTGTGTTCGAATATTTCAACCTAATTCCTTTAACACATACCAGCCAATACAAATAAATACTCGTATCATTAAGTTTCAAATGTAGGTATGTCTTCTTATTTTTTAATTACCCGACTGCGGATGTAAAAAGAGACTTATTGTTATTTAGCGCATCTGTGTTTTCTAAGATTGTAGCAAATGCTAATTACCGCTACATACATATATACGCAACCTCAGGCCTGTATCGGTTAGACAGAGACCAGGGACTGCCACTTGCCACGATACTGACAGATCACCTTCGCTTCATAAACGTTCATAAGTCGTTGCATGCACGCACGCCGGTTCTGGGTACTTTTTATCTTTCCCTTTGCTAATACATCCAATATTTGGTCGACGTATGTGCACCTGGGGCGTTCCTTTTATCCCTAGTAATGAAAAAAAAAACCCGATAGCGATGGAGCTTAAGATGAGGATAAAGTGATAGGTTCGTATGTATGTAAGTTTGTCAGATGGTATAGGTGCTGGGCAAACTTACCTTGACAGCTTAGTCGGCCTAGCCCACGGGAAAGACTAGTCAATAAGTGCGGAGAAACCAAACAGCAGATTTTCCACAATGTTTTCTTTGACAGTCAGCGAAGGCATTAAATAATAAACTAACATAAAAATTCAGTACTATAAAAAAACACAGATCACGGAAAAAATACTACAAACATAAATACGCGAATACTACCATCGACATAAATAATAACTGCTGCAAAACAAATTAAAATTTTACAATACTCGCTAAGAGCGTGTCGTCACTATATTTTTGTTGCAAATTCACCTAAACTGAGTAGAGTTGCGCGCACATAAACATTAACATAACATCTACATGCAAGCACATACATTGCTTCTGGCCCCACACTAGGATACCCTGTGTCGTGGGAACCAAAAATAACGACATCACAAACATGTAAACATGCAAGACCTGAACTTTTAAGTAAAATAAAAAAACAATTGCTGTAGCAGTCGCCAGCTATTCTTATTTTATTTGCGTGGTCGCTGTCAACAACACAGTTACTACTGACCGCGACCCGACCTTTGCATTTTAGGTACTAAGGAAAAGGAAAAAAATCGGGAACTGGTTTAATTAAGTTTTTTTTAATAAATAATCGCAATTAGACTTGTTTAATACGTAACTATATAGAAGTAAAACCTCCCCCTTTTAAAAGTCGGTTAATAAACAACCATTTAGATAAAGAAATAATAAGTGTGTTACAAGGTAAAAAAATACCTACAATAATAGGAAATCATATTGAGATATGTTTAGAGGTCACCCGTTAAGTTACAAGTTACTTCCTTTTTTATGTACAATAAAATGTTGACAGACTTTATTTATGTAACTTTCTTTAAAAAAATGCATGAATGTACTAGCAGTCGTTAGGCCATGTCAGTGGCCTTATGGGCGACAGATGAATTTGGCAGTAAGGCCCGCCACTGTCTTACAAATCCTCCACCAACCCGGACTTGGCCCGATGGTGGAGTATGGCCTAAACTTCCTGCGATGCAGGAAAAGACCAGCGTTCCAGCATTGGGGATATACAAAATGAAATGAAATCATGATCATGTAAAAGATCGTAAGGTAATCTCAGTGTCTGTATCTTGGCGTTAAAAATACTGGTATTTGTTGTGCAGTGGGACGTTTATAGGCAAAATAATAGAAAGGTTGATGTGCTATCGACTGTACATGAGTCCACTGCATGTCGAACTTCGGCAGGTGGGACCAAACTAACTTACCTACGGGACCTCGACTGGGAGGTCTAGTCCCGTTTACTAACTTTCAAAGAAAAAAAATGTGAATGTTAATGCAATGAACTCAATTACGACGTGTTGAAGACGTTTTCGAAATCGGGTTTTTAAGTTTTTTTCAACAAGACGATTCGATCCAACCCCGCAATCGTGTCTCGATTTCAGTATCAACGTGTTTGTCTTGACAGAGCCACGCTTTATGACGTTTAGTTTAGTTAGTAGTAATTTGTAGTGTTAATTTAATTTTAATTTGACTCACAATGAACAGCAGTATTGATAGTTTTGTAAGTATTTTTTCTTTATGGTTTTTGTTTCTTTCACGTCATATAATAACAACAATAATTTTTACTATTTTTATTTTTAATGCACTAACCCGTGCTAAGGACAAATTTAAAAACCTATTTAGAGGCAAAAAAATTCACCCATGCCGGGATTCGAACCCGCAACCTCTGGCTATCCGTGCCAGATAGCCACTGGCACGGATAGCCAGAGGTTGCGGGTTCGAATCCCGGCATGGGTGAAATTTTTAGCCTCTAAATAGGTTTTTAAACAATAGTTTATTATAAAATTTACATACGGGCACATACATTGTTTCTGGCCCCACACCAGGATAACCTGTGTCGTGGAAACCAGAAATAGCGACACCAGTAATATTTCATTACCTATATATTTTTTCATTATTCATTGATTTTAACTGCACACATTCGTAAACTCACGCCTGTATCCCAGACGCGTAGGCAGAGACCAGGGACTGCCACTTGCCACGATCCTGACAGATCACCTTCGCTACAGATTAGATAATAGTTACTTTATCAACGTTTATTAGTCGTTGCATGCACGCACGCCGGTTTCGTATACTTTTCAGTTACCCTTTTTCTAATTTATAACCATTTCGGTCGAAGTATGTCCGCCTGGGACGTACTTTACCGGTCATTCCACCCACATGCGCTCGCCAGTTTCTGAATTGAGAATTTCGCGAAGTAAATACTTAACTGTAGTGCTGTTTCTTCGCATTTCTCAGCAAAGAGCGTGACACAATGTTACTTAAGTATTTACTTAGATTAGATTAGAACTCTTTATTGTACACACCAGAAAACAAAATACATTAAAACGCTTGCATATCTAAGTGAAATTCTTAATTCAGAAATAGGCCCGGAATCTTCTTCATTGCGTTTCTAAAACCATTACAATTTAGGCGTCGAGGACAACTACTTTTTATGGTTGGACTTTATAAGTCGGACACCGGCGGCGCCTCACCAATAGAAAAAATCTTGTTCGTTTTTTACAGATCGTTTTTGCATAAAGTGTCAGACCAACCTCTCAAATCAGAGTCAGGTACCATACGTTGACCTCTGCACGTAATGAGATGATTTATACAGCGTCTAGTAGCGTTTTCACTCGCACTAGATGGGTGAAGGGACCACTCAGATGCTGCAGAGCCTGGGACATTTTTTTGACATGGTGTAGGCTTCCCCAGCTCCTATACCATCCTGGCAGCTTAACCGGCCCAGCCCACAGGAAAGACTAGTCAATACGTACCTAGACCTAAACTGAATAGCATTAATGCCAGCCGTTTTTTACTTAATGCTTAGTTAGTACACGGATTTTAACTTGTAACGTTCATTAAGGCGCAGTTTTTGTGCTAATTTTAATAAAACCTTTTTGATTGAAAGAGGCCCAGGTTCTCAGAGTGAGACAACTTTTTGTCCTGAGAATATATTTAGAGACACACTAAAACACTTAACTCCCTATATTATAGGTAAAGGAATGCTGCAAAATAGAGTCTTTATATTGAAGGTTCCTATGGCGAAGACAACATTTTGCTAGTCGATTTTCAGATCATATGCGTTTTCGACTATACCTATAACACGATGGTGAAGTTATGTGACATTAAACGTAACACGGTTAGAGAGGCAGGAATATCCATAACTAAATACCTAAGTCGTCTTGACTATAATCTTACAGAGAAATTAATACCATACTAATACTTTGTTGTTTCAGCACTAAAGTAATTACTTATTTTTCTTTTGTAGGTTATTTTTTTTTTATTTCAATTTTATTTAAAATTGCAAATTTCGCTATCCGCACTTTATGTCTCTCTCTGGTGCTCTAATATTGCTAAAGCTAAAATTTAATAACATTTAATTTGTTTTCGCTTTTATATACAACTGGTTCCCTACGTCACAGGCCTAGCCTAGTGTGGGGACCCCTGGAACTTCTATTAATTAAGTCCTAGTATGCACCTTAATTCTGATATTTATGCTGTACATTAAATTCTTGTTTTTTTTGTGCAATAAACAAAATTTTTATCTTATCTATCTTATCTGATTCACGGATGGATAGAAACGCTCGTGGCCTGGTCGAATTGAGTGATTGGAGTCAACCACTTGAGTTAAGCAACGACGGTGACCATCCCGTGACTGCCGCTAGTGGCATTTTTCACAGAGAAATAAGGTAATAAGGATATGAATTCTTGTATGTTCCCACTGCTGCGGCACGGGTCTCTTCCTGCGTCGCAGGAAGGTTTGGCCATACTCCACCACGGGGGCCAAGTCCGGGTTGGTGGAGGATTATAAAACAGTGCCGTCACTGTTTTATAATCCTCCACCAACCCGGAAATTTGTAAAAAGTAATTACTTGCGAGTTACTAACTGTTTGCTAATTATTTAAAAAATTGCGCAACAATTATTACGTTTTTTTACACAAAAGAGGATCATCTGGGTCGCTTAAAACAAAATACAAAATTAGATACCTAATTAAAATCTCACTCAACGCCGTTTAAACCGCGTTTTGTAAGACTGCAATCTAGTCGTACATTATGACAATTCTATGTAAAGTGCACTAGTGGCCTAGTCGAACCGAGTGATTGGAATAAATCGCTTGAGTTAAGCAACTGCAGGCGCGGTTAGGTGCTTGATGGGTGACCGTCCTGTAACTGCCGCTAGTGGCATTTTTTCCGAGTGTTTTCGTGCTTCGCCAGGCACGTTAAGCCGTTGGTGATGGCTGTCATGTAATGGCAGTCGTTAAGCCACGTCAGAGGTCTTATGAGCGGCTTGAAAACTTCTGACAGTAAGGCCCGCCACTGCCTTGAAATCCACCTCTAACCCGGACTTGGCCCACGTGGTGGAGTAAGGCCTTACCTTCCTGCGATACAGGACCCGTGCATCGCAAAAAGGTTAGGTTCAAAATTTCACTGATGCCCGTGTCGCCCATTACCTCAGTTGGGAGAGCGCTAGCACGGTTAGCCAGAGGTCGCGGGTTCGAGTCCCGGCATGGGTGGAATTTTTAGCCTCTAAATAGGTTTTTAAAATTGTCCTTAGCACGGGTTACTGCATTAAAAAGAATATAATAACTACGGCTTTAAAAATCCTTGATTTCAGTGTGTATACGTCCTAAATTAGTCGTAACCTCAACGCCCTACTACTGCTGCAAGCTCCAAGCGAGTATCTTAGCTGTAAAATACACCCATTTTCCGTTGAAACTGAAAGAAACAAACATGAGCAAATACTTTTCACCATTTCCAGTTTCATTTGTGTCGTGCAAAACAAAGCGATGAAGTACACAGCGGTTGCTTTACAGCTCTTAAACTATCCTGTTACTGTCGCCTTCTGAAAGGCAGGAATAATGTCGTGGCTCTCTGAGACGTTGTGCTCGGCTTACATCTGGCATACACTTTTAACTGCAAGCAAGAAGCGCGAACCGAGTGATCACTCCGGTGCTGGATGTTTGACCGTACCGTTGTGACGGTGCAAACCTCTTTACACCATTTTTATTTCTTTTTCCATCTATCATTTTCAAATATTTAAATTATGTATGTCACTCATTCTTCGATTTCCCTCATTTTTCATACATTACTACTTTACGCTTTGACCAGATCTGACTTTTTACCTGCTTCTCCGTTTATCCGTTTTTATCCAGTTTTCTGTTAATATTACTACAATTCTACAAATAAAACCACACCTAAAGTCGTTCCAGAGTTTATTTATTAATTATAAAAGTTATAAAACGTTCCACCGTGACTACCGCTAGTTGCATTTTATCCGAACCCTTCAGTGCTTTATAGGGCACGTTAAGCCGTTGGTCCGACTATCAAGTAATGGCAGTCGTTAAGCCCTGTCGTTGATATCAATATCAACCCTTGTAAGTCCCCACTGCTGGGGCACGGGTCTCGTCCTACATCGCAGGAAAATTAGGCCATACTCCACCACGGGGTCCAAGTCCGGGTTGGTGGAGGATTGTAAGACAGTGGCGGGCCTTACTGTCAGGACAATCAAGACGCGCATAAGCTCTCTGACATGGCTTAGCCATTACATGGCAGCCAGCACCAACGAAAACACTCGAAAAAAATGCCACTAGCGGCAGTTACAGGACGGTCACCCATCACGCACCTAACCGCACCTGCAGTTGCTTAACTCAAGTGATTGATTCACTCGGTTCGACTAGGCCACGAGCGCTATAGTAGCCATACCATTCGCTATTGATGGAGGAAAACTCGTGAGGAAACCTGACTGTCTAAGGTGTTCAAATAACTGAGTGCTTGAAACTGCCAATCCGCGGTGGGCACGTATGGTAATTAAGCCCATACTCTCTCCGGTGTTTCAAATGATTGATTCCAATCACTCGGTTCGACTAGACCACGAGTCGCACGAAGCTTTCGCGCGTATAGAGCCGCAGAGAATCTATTGGTTACACTTGCATCGAGAAGCAAGCGAGCAAGCGAGACGAAGATATAAATTGTGAAGACTGAACATTTTGGAAGACAGCCTATTTGTGCTCTTCTACAAACAGAAGGAAATACGACAAAACAAGTCATTAATTTCTTATCTTTAAACTCGTGTTATATGATTCTAGTAATACGGAGTTTAATCTCATTGGTTGGTAGGTTTTCCACACAGTCATACTTCCAATAAAATCTAATCGTTGATATTTTTTCTAGTTGAATAACAAAGTTTTAGTTTTAAGTTACATAAACGCTTACAGCTAACTGTACATTTTCTTGAATATTTTTTGTAATTCGGTCGCAAGTAGTTAAAACAAGTGCTATTTAGTTAATATTTTTTGAGAAAATTTGTTGAGCATATAAAATAAAAATAAAATAAGAATCATTGACGAAGTGATTAATCGATATTAATGTGACATTAATTGTTTCGCATCATGATTTTAATGGGCCCGCCATCAAATTATGCTTGTCTGTACATATTAACGGTAATGGTGTTTATTTTTTGTAATCAAATCGAGTAAAATAGTAATTAGTATAGAATTTGATAGTTCAACAACTGGAATAGTTCAGGATTTGGCACTCTTAATAAAATAGCCTTATTATGTGCACCAAATCCTAAACGATTCCAGTAGTCTATCATATTAATATGGAATACGACAGTTACACGATTTGAATCGTTCAGAAATTTAACAGGGATTCTGGCCCTATATTATCCGCATCCCTGAGTGATTCCAATCGTTCAACTGTCAAACTAATATGTAATTTAACAAGAACACGATTGGTATCGTTCAGGATTCTGCTCCTATATCACGCGCATCAAATCCTGAGCGATTCCAATCATATAAGTATCTAATTAATATAGAATTTGCGATTGAAATTGCTCAGAATCGTAAGCGCACTGAGAACTTTACACTTTACGAATTTTTGATATTTGAAATAAAATTAAATAATTCGAATTGAATTAGGCCCCTCTTTAGTTACAAACTTTTGTCACTTCCTCAACGAAGTTCCGGCCGGGATTGAAATCTGTGTCTTTCATACATTTAATAAACCCACGCCTGTATTTATTTCGTTTTGTCAACATTCACTTATCGTTTCATGCGCGCACGCCGGTTTCAAGTTATTTTTATGCTGTTTGCTAAACACTCCCCTATTTCAATAAAATACTGTGCGACAAATTTCTGCCGTTGTTATCGTTGGTGTTGTCCTAACCTTGAAAATAACAATCGATTTTCATTATTATTTTCAAGGTCAGGACCAGGTTTACACTTCTCAGTCGTGACATTGAAAATAACAATAGATTTCTATCATTATCAACCCATAATTTCCCCACCGAAGGGCACGGGTCTCTTCCCTGAGGAAGGTATAGGCCATACTCCACCACGGGGCTACGAGTAAGTCCGGATTGGTGGAGGCTTGCAATACTAGTAGCTGGTCTTACGGTCAGAAGTTTTCAAGCCGCCCTAAGGCCTCGGACTAGGCTTAACGACTGCCGTCTATCGACGGTAGCCGGCACCATCTACGTGCCTTGCGAAGCACGGAACCGCTCGGAAAGATTTTTTCGCGTTACATTTAAATAAAACATAAAAACACAACATACGTCATTGACAGCTCTTGGTCGTTCTGTGATTCAAAATATCGTATTGTTAATTAGTCCACACTGAAGAAACGGTTTCAGATTTTGCGTTACATACTTCAATAATATATATCTATTATTTATTAATACAAAAACAGTTTGAAGCTGATACAGTCAGTTACAAATTTCTGTTGTTTATTAAGTTTAAAATCAATAATCTGACTGCTGAGCATTAACTCCTTGAGATCCCGCCTGCGTTGTGGTTAAGTCTCAGCATAGTTATTCAGTTATTGATTACGTCTTAACACAGTTTTCTTGTATGTATCAGTTAAATGTATCTCTATTGCAGACGATGCTTCTCCTCTGCGTGCTGGCTGTGATAGAAATGAGGTTCGAATCCGCCTTGGGACTGAGCTCGGCTGTGAAACAAAATGCAAACGACAAGGAGATGCTGCTGGCTTTTGTGGTGAGTTTGAAGAAGAAAGTAATAATGATCGTGAAAACAGGTATGAAATCGGTAGTTATTCTGCGGTTATGACCGGTAAGACCTTTTGGTAAATTTCAAGGTTAATATAATATATATCAACAAACCCTTATACGACATTTACAGTAGGTATACTCTTTTTATTACCAACACAAAAAACAATTGTGCGCGCGAGACAGCTTTTTCGACGGAATATCATCCTTAAACAAGCAACAACCACTTTGTAAAGTAAAATGGAAATTAAAACAATGTAAAGTATTACAATTCCCACCGTGGCAACAAATAGGTCTCCGGCTCAACATAACCTCTTCTGTCCTGACCTTGAAAATGTAAGTAGAAAACCATTGTTTTTTTTAAGGTCTTAACCTTTTTATTTTCTTTGTTATTTTCAATGTCTTAACATCTTCTTAATCTTAACTTAACAGGGACCTAATCTTGTTTTTTTCAAGCTCTTAATCTTAAAAAGAACAGTGTTTTTTTATGTTTCGCCGTAAATTTCACACATGTTTAGAACCACTTTTCTGACAAGAGTATGATGTCGTTTTGTTTTAATTTTAATTTTTTTTCGAACTCTTAACCTTGAAAAGAACAGTGTTTTCTATTTCGCCGCAAATTTTACACATTTTTTGAACCGCTCCTCTGGCAAGCCTATGATATCTTCAGGTATCTTCTTGTAGAATCATTAGAATTCCCATGAAGGGCCTACGGGTATCACCTCAAGACTTAGAACGGCAAAAACCTTTGCCGTTCTAAGTCTTTAGAACGAAAGTTTATGTTTATTTCTAGATAAAATTCTAAAGTAACAGTTTTACATCATTTCGATAACACGTTATAAGAACATGATCTTACTTGCAATGATCCGCAACAATCGCTATGATGAAATCATTACAAAGATCATACTAGAAGTCTCGACATTGGGCAGATGTGAAAGGCAAAACAAGTATATTTCATCCCATTCAGCTTTCGTCTGCATGTAAACAAATCGTTGATGGAAATCGATTCATAGCCGGAGGAATTAATGTCTTTCAAGTATTTTGCTCGATACCATTCTTTTGGGTCGACGGACTAAAACACAAGTCAATATACAATTTTATTATATAGAACCATCATTTTGATGACAATTTGATACGTTATTTTAATTACAGTGTCTCCAATAGGAAACTTGCAAAAATCTTAGATTAAAGTAGCATTGCTTTTTTACCTCAGAATACATAGAAATACTATTTTTTTTATTTTAATAAAATCTTAAAAAAAACTTTACTTTAGTGCAGAGCCCCTGGTATTCGTATTATTAATAAAAAAATAAAAAAAATTATGAATGAATGAATGATTTATTTTGATCGATATCGATATCAACCCATAAATGTCCCCACTGCTGGGGCACGGAACGTAACGTAAAATACTTCCTGCAACGTAGGAAGGTTAGGCCATACTCCACCACGAGGGCCAAGTCCGAGTTGGCGGAGGATTGTAAGACAGTGGCGGGCCTTACTGTCAGAAATTATCAAGCTGCGAAGCACGGAAGCACTCGGGGAAATGCCACTAGTGGTAGTCACGGGACGGTCACCCATCCTGCACCTGACCGCGTCTGTGGTTGCTTAACTCAAGTTATTGATTCCAATCACTCGATTCGACTAGGTCACTAGCAGTTTATTTTGCCACAAACAAATATGCTTGCATAACAAGAATTATAAAATAAAGTGTACGATGAAATAGTATCATGTGACAAGGATAAAATTTCATTGTTTGCTGTTTATTCGAAACAGCGCTGATTTTCAAATAGCACACCAAATGAGAAATAACGTGTCATGCAGATAGGACATGAAAATAAACTTAAACGACTGATTAAAAATTTATATATAAATGTGTAAATGAACCCATATTATCATTGTCTTCACTTATTGTCTTGAGTATTTCAAAAATTCTTTGTTTACACCTAGAAAAAAGCTGATTGAAACAAAATATTAATCAATCTACTATCTAAATGCATATACAAAAATATAATATAAATTCATCGTTGTGATCGAGTCATATGTGTAACCTCTAGAGTAGAGCGTTTCTCAAATGTTGCAACAGAAACGTTATCATCGGTGATAATTGGTTTTCAGAATTTCAGATGTATGGAATCAGCCGCTACTTTGCGGAAATTCATCTTCTTCTTCTTCTTCAGGCTATATTAGTCCACTGCTGGACATAGCCCTCCCCTAATGAGCGCCATAGCGCAAGGTTGTGCCATCACTCGGGGGTAATGCCCATAATCCCCACGCTGGGCATTTGGGTTGGGGATCGCAGTTTGGTGGAATTGTACTGCAGGGGGCGCTGCTGCCCACCCCCCGGTTTATGTCCCTTAGTCGCCTTTTACAACACCCGCGGGAAGAATTTGGGTTGGTGCTATTATTATTATACTATTTTTATTTTTAATGCACTAACCCGTGCTAAGGAACAAATTTAAAAACCTATTTAGAGGCTAAATATTTCACCCATGCCGGGATTCGAACCCGCAACCTCTGGCTATCCGTGCCAGCGCTCTACCAATTGAGCCAATGGGCGACTCACGGCATCAGTGAAATTTTGAACCTCTTTACACTATTCTCTCTGTATTACGTACAGGCAGCGACATCTGACTTAAGCAAATTGCATTACTTACAGCCCCGACTACCTACTTTGCAGTTAGGTTTTAACATCGGAACGATATAACGGTACAGTGATTTGTTCCTTAGCACGGGTTAGTGCATTAAAAATAAAAATAGTATAATCATGTGGGTACAGTGATATCGTTCCGATGTTAAAACCTAACTGCAAAGTAGGTAGTCGGGGCTGTAAGTAATGCAATTTGCTTAAGTCAGATGTCGCTGCCTGTACATAATACAGAGAGAATAGTGTAAAGAGGTTCAAAATTTCACTGATGCCGTGAGTCGCCCATTGGCTCAATTGGTAGAGCGCTGGCACGGATAGCCAGAGGTTGCGGGTTCGAATCCCGGCATGGGTGAAATTTTTGGCCTCTAAATAGGTTTTTAAATTTGTTCCTTAGCACGGGTTAGTGCATTAAAAATAAAAATAGTATAATCATGTGGGTACAGTGATATCGTTCCGATGTTAAAACCTAACTGCAAAGTAGGTAGTCGGGGCTGTAAGTAATGCAATTTGCTTAAGTCAGATGTCGCTGCCTGTACGTAATACAGAGAGAATAGTGTAAAGAGGTTCAAAATTTCACTGATGCCGTGAGTCGCCCATTGGCTCAATTGGTAGAGCGCTGGCACGGATAGCCAGAGGTTGCGGGTTCGAATCCCGGCATGGGTGAAATTTTTAGCCTCTAAATAGGCTATTATTATTATTAAATGTGAAATTTATTTTACAAAATTTCGCCAAACATCCCACAAGCACCATGCGGTTGGCTAATGCACCGCCGTCCCCACTTTTTCAAGCAGAAGCAAGATACGAACACACCACCACCGACACCAAATACTTGTGTGAGAAAATACGCCAATATTTAATTTGCGTGGTGCTTGTGGGTTTTTTTAGTTATTTGAGAATTTCAATATACCCAACACTACATTAGACATAAGTCTGTCTCTACAGAATAAAAAACAGAGTCAAACCTTCAGTATAGTTAGTTAGTTAGACGAGATTTGCGCACTTAGCCTCATAGTTGGGCCATTGTACGTAGCAAGCGCTGAGCTACGCGAACACCTCAGACACTAGGGTTTCCTTACGATGTTTTCCTTCACAGTCAGCGAGTAGTATTGCTACTATAATTTCACAAATGTACATAATAGCATTAAAAAGCTAGGAGCGTTTTTGCGGAGACGGTCACTTGCATTTGGGAGCCTGAGAATGCCTCGTATTAGAGACGAAACGCGTCGCGTGGTTTCTCACACAAGTTTTGGTGTTGGTGGTGGTGTGTTCGTGTCTTGCTTCTGCTTGAAAAAGTAGGAGGGAGGGCGGTGCATTAGCTAACCGCATGGTGCTTGTGGGATTTTTGGCGGAATTCAGCAAAGTAATTTTAACTTTTTAATGCTATTATGGATTTCCGCAAAGTAACGCCTGATTCAATACAACAAATGTACATAACTTAGAAAAATAAGTCATTGGTACATGCCGGGGTTCGAACCCACGACCTCCCGATTAAGAAGCCAGCGTTTTACACCGCTCCGCTACCACAGCTCTTAAACCTTCACCCCCTTATTCGTAATAGTCTGCTAACTTAAAGCATTGCTAATTCTCACTCTGTGCCATTCTATTGACCTAAGTCAGAATGAAAAAGAACACTCTTTAGCAGCTGTTTTAAGTTAACGGACCATTTTGAATAAGGAGGTAACTATTTAGTAATAATTTAATAACTTTCACACAATACAATCACTTGATGTAGAGTAACTAGGTGATAAGTACGAGTGCATCACTTATCCCTGGTCACACATTAGGTGCAAAGGCGCGATGCCTTTGCACCTAATGTGTGACCAGAAAAAAAAATCAAAATAAACTGATTTCTGTACTGTAGACTTTTAGTCCGGACGTAGTAACTCTTCAGTAATCTGTGGTCCAGATCTACTTACGGGTGTTATCATATCGGAAGAGTCCGGCCAGGTTTCGCTCCGATTCGCAGAGCTTAATCATGGTGACCTGGTTGGACTCTTCCGATATAACAACACCCGTAAGTAGATCCAGACTAAAAGTCTACAATGTGTTGTGCTTACGAAAGTTTTAGTTCAAAAAGATTTCTGTACTTGTAATTTGCATGACATTTTTTTTTTCATAGCTACTACAATTTAAATTTAGAGAAGCAATAAGAATCAAGGGCTAAGTAAAGACACATTTCTTTATCACAAATATTATCATTATCAGCGTTAGTATCAACTTAATAGCCCAATCAGACATTGTGAATCCTAAGACAGTTTAGTCTCAAAAGTTGTAGAAACTTTGGCTTTGCTTATTTTATTTTATTTATTTGGAAAAAAAAAAACAGGAAACCGGCTAAAGTGTATATAAAAAAATACTACAGGAAAATATGAAACCTGAACCCATAAATATTTTTCACTAAATAGCTATGATGTAGAGTAACTAGGTGACAAGTACGAGTGCATCAAATAGAAAACAGGTATATAAATATTTAAAGTAAAATAAAAATAAAACAATAAATCAATAAAAAAATAAAGATTTAACAACAAGTCAAGTGGGCGGGTCAACGCAGTAGTCGGTAGCTGATATAGTATTATTTCTTGTCTTCTATCATGTAAATAAAATTGCCTTAAACTAGTTCTAAGAATTTAAAATTATATATACTTGGTTCCATCGTAAATTATCAGCGCATGACCTATTACATCGATGTTATTCTATTGATAGAGAATTGTTACGTGTCTTGAATTGTATGATTAGTAAACAGGATAACTTCGATGAATACTACTGAACTAAATCATCAGACAGAATACGTCGTCTTGGGATCCCCCCTTAGAAATCAGAAATAATAAGTAGGAAAATGTTAGATAAGTAGAAAACACTTTATTGTACATAAAAATGGCTATTGCGCAAATATTATTTAACCTAAGAATACAGAAGACGGTTCTATCACTAAACGTAACCACTAAAAATCAAGACAAGATTTGAATGGACTGGACTGATGCATTTGAGAAGGAAGTGGTTTGCATCAGTATATTCTCATAGGAAGCGCTCGTGGCCTAGGCGAACCGAGTGATTGGAATAAATCACTTGGTTAAGCAACATCAGGCGCGGTCCGGTACGGGATGGGTGAGCGTCCCGTGACTACCGTTAGTGGCATTTTTCCGAGCGCTTCCGTGCTTCGCAAGGCACGTTAAGCCGTTGGTGCCGGCTGTTATAATAATGGCAGTCGTTAAGCCATGTCAGAGGCCTTATGGGCGGCTTGATAACTTCTGATAGTAAGGCCCGCCACTGTCTTATAATCCTCCACCAACCCGGACTTGGCCCCCGTGGTGGAGTATGGCCTAACCTTCCTGCGACGCAGGAAGAGACCCGTGCCCCAGCAGTGGGGACATAAAAGGGTTGATAACGATTCTCATAGGTGACTGAGCAATTTCCTTAAAATACGAGAGCTACCAAGGTTGCGTTGACTCAGTCTTCCCTTCTGCGGATTCCCGACACTAACATCTGCTACGAGTATCTGGACCGCTCTGCGGAGCAATTAAATAAGTTTAAGCGTCTCCAGAGTTTCTGTATGCGGTTCATAATACACTGCTCTGCAAAACTAAGTATCACACCGACCATACGAGTCTTATCACCGGTTTCTGAATTGTGAATTTTACTTAGTAAACATCTAAGTAGCCGTCTATCTCTATAGACATATATAATATATTATGAAGTCTATTTATATGTATATGTAGTCTATCTATCCATCTTTATATATGTGCTTAATTATAATATTTGTATAAGTTTATATTAATATATAGTTTAATAAAAAAAACATATTTGACAATAAAATATCACCTCACCGTTTGAGACTCCCCCACCTTCTCCACGTCACCTGTTGGGTGGCTAGAATAAAATACTATTTAGTATTAAGCCCGCCAATTGTACAATCTGTACAGGTACAGTAAAGAATTTAATAATAATATAGTTCGAATCCCGGCATGGGTAGAATTTTTAGCCTCTAAATAGGTTTTTAAATAATATAGGTCACACAGTAACAACGAGAGAGATACTAAGCGATCTTTTCGTTTATATATTAAAGAATATATTAAAGAAAGCATGTATGTTAAATCAACATAAGTATAACATAACCTGGCGTCTTTATTCCAGAGGGGTCGGCCTCTGCCGACCTGGTCTCTACCAGGGACTGCTACTTGCCACAATCCTGATAGATCACCCTCGCTTCATGAACGTTCATACGTCGTTGAATGCACGCACACCGCACGCCTATTAAAGTAGAAAATGTCATGTAATGGCAGTCGTTAAGCCATGTCACAGGCTTGATAACTTCTGACAGTAATACCAGTCACTAGTCTTGCAAGCATCCACCAATCCGGACTTGGCCACCGTGGTGAAGTATGGCCTAACCTTCCTGCGATACAGGAAGAGCTGATCCATGCCCGAGCAGTGGAGACACAAAGAGTTGATATCATTAATTCAAAATAAAAAACACAAATCTGAAAAGTTTAATACCTAACCGGTCTGAGGGTACTTATGCAATACTTTTTCGACGTATTTGCCCTCTGTGATATTTGTAGTCAATGTATAATTACGGTTTTTTTCCTAAAAAAACAACTGCTATCTTAATGCCTAGTAACAGATAATTGTTGCATGATCGTAATTGTCGCATGATCATAAATATAAGCAATTATCAATATGTCTAGAAACATCTGCATGACTGCCTCGTCTAGTGGTTAACACGCTTGAGTACCGAAACAGAGGTACTGGGTTCGATTTCTACGCGGGCTGCTACTTATGTATGCGGAATAGAAAAAATAAACAAATGTATACGGCTAAATATACTTTTATTGTTTTTCAAAGTATTCTCCACTATAATCGATGCACTTTTGCATTCGATGAAACCAATTTGTAAAACACTTTTTCCACTCTGAGGTATCTCCAAAACGTGCTGTTTGAACGCATCTACGGCATCTTCACGGGTCGAAAATCGTTGGCCACGTAATTTATTCTTTACATTTGGGAATAAATAGAAATCATTGGGAGCCAAATCAGGGCTGTACGGTGGATGACCCATCAATTCTATTTTTTGACCATCCAAAAATGTAGTTATTTACTGAGATGTATGACAGCTGGCATTGTCATGGTGAAGTATGATTCTGCGTCGCTGGTTGTTTTGGCGTATTTCTTCAAATACTTCCGGCAAACAAATGGTCGTGTACCACTCCGAATTAACCGTTCTGCGATTCTCCAGTGGTACTGTAGCTGCATGACCATTAATACCAAGAAAGCAGGCCACCATTTGCTTTACAGTGCTTTTTGCACGAGCCACTTTTGTAGGGTTCGGCTCATTTTGAAACACCCAAACTGCTGATTGTTGTTTAGTTTCGGGATCGTACGCGTAGATCCAGGATTCGTCACCTGTGTAGATATTATAAACAGATTTTGAGTCGCCTCCGTTGATTTTTTTTAAGGTTTTCATGCACCATTCGACGCGAGCATCTTTTTGATCCTGAGTTAAGTTGTGCGGGATCCAACGCGAACAAATTTTTTTAACAGACAAATGTTCATGTAATATCCTATGAATGCTCGTCATACATATGTTCAGAATAGCCTCTATCTTGCGATACGTAACATGGCGGTCTTGCATTATTAGTTTTCGCACAGCTTCAATATTTTGTGGCACAACCACCGATTTCGGGCGACCTTCTTTAACTTCGTCCGTGAGCTTACTGTGCCCGCGATTAAACTCACTAAACCAGTGATACGTACACAGTCGTTTTTGATGGAGCTTCATTACCAAAAGTCGATGTTAATTGATCTCCGCACTGTTGTTGCGTTAAACTTATTAATTCTCTGGGTCAGCTAGTAATTACATAAAAAAGTAATATACGCGTCAAATTGAAAACCTCCTCCTTTTAAGAAGTCGTTTTAAAAAAGGATAGTCTATAAGAATGCTTACATCACTAAAAGTGATTTCTTAATGACGACCTTTGAATGGACTGTAGACCGTACTAATACATTGGAGAAGGAAGTAGATGTATTAAAGTAGAAAAATAAATCAATTATTTATACCTTCCTAGATAACAGAGTTATTATATTAAAATAGCTGACGACTATAAGAAATAGCGGTGCCTTCCACTCCATTGTGTGCAGCCGAAATGTCTACAAAAGAGCTAGATTGGCTATTCATAGTGGCGTGCTGGTCCCAACACTTATGTATGGTAGCGAGACTTGGGTGTGGCAAAAGAAGCAAGAAAGTAGAATTAATGCATTTGAAATGAGGTTCTTGAGAAGTATGTGTAGTGTTACTTTGAATGACAGGATACGCAATAATCTGATTAGAGAACGTTGTGGACTGAAAGAGGATGTAGTGACTAGAATTGAGAAAGGAATGTTGCGTTGGTTTGGACATGTGGAGAGGATGAAGGAAGAAATGCGAATGTGAGTGGAAGAGCTGGTAAGGGACGTCCCAGACGGACTTACATCGACCAAAAAGGGGATGTATTAGCAAAGGGAAAGATAAAAAGTACCTGAAACCGGCGTGCGTGCATGCAACGACTATGAACGTTGTTTTGCGGAGACGGTCACTTGCATTTGGGAGCCTGAGGATGCCTCGTGTTAGAGGCGAAACGCGTCGCGTGTTTTCTCACACAAGTATTGGTGTTGGTGGTGGTGTGTTCGTGTCTTGCTTCTGCTTGAAAAAGTGGGAGGGAGGGCGGTGCATTAGCTAGCCGCATGGTGCTTGTGGGGTTTTTGGCGGAATTCAGCAAAGTAATTTTAACTTTTTAACGTTGATGAAGCGAAGGTGATCTGTCAGGATCGTGGCAAGTGGCAGTCCCTGGTCTCTGCCTACCCCTCTGGGATACAGGCGTGAGATTATGTATGTATGTATGTATGTATGTAAGAAATAGCGAGCCTTGGAACTGACCCATATCCAGCAGTGGATGAAAACAGTTGATTGATAGAAAATTATCATCATTATCAAGCATTTGACGCCCACTGCAAGACATAGGCCTCCCTCATAGTTTGCCAAGCTTCACTGTCTTATGCCATCCCGATCCAGCGACTCCCCGCCAACGTAACCAGGTCGTCAGACCATCTGGTGGAGGGCCTGCCCACGCGCGTCGTTCGGTCCGATTGAAAACACACTGACGTAATTATATTCTTTTTAATGCACCAACCCGTGCTAAGGACAATTTCAAAAACCTATTTAGAGGCTAAAAATCCCACCTATGCCGGGACTCGAATCCGCGACCTCTGGCTATCCGTGCCAGCGCTCTTCCAACTGAGCTAATGGGCGACTCACCGGCATCAGTGAAATTTCGAACCTCTTTACAATACTCCTGTATTACGTACAGGCATGGGTGGAATTTTTAGCCTCTAAATAGGTTTTTATAACACTGGCGTAATTTTTTTATGTATATTTTTTATCATCTCGGATTCTTTGTCAGCCGGTATGATCCGCATTTTGTTGATTACCTAATCATTCCCATGTTTTAATTATCAAAAAAACATTAGCTATTCTTATTAGAATATTATCAACGGCAGTTTAGATATTAGTAAAACATTATTTGACTTTGATGATAACTTATGTAATATGTAGCTAATAACGAAAGGTCTACTCAAGGAAAATGCATTAAATTTTTGTTGTAATTGTGTATTTTTTTATGTGTGTGTTTTATAAATGTTTTCTTTCTTTGTTCTTTCTTTCCTCTTTCTGTATTCTTTCTTTCCTTAATTATGATAGTTCAATCGCTTCAGTTGTTTTTTAAATGTATAAATGCATTTTGTGTTGTTGTTGTGTCATTCAAGCCTATTGGTGGTTCAAATTATGGGAACTGATCAACAACAAATATTTGATCGGCGACAAAAAAACAGCCTCTCATTCTTCATCCAACAATGTTTATTTTGCTGAACAGAACAAAACAAAAACTGAAATATTTGACATTTTACGATGGCGGCCGAATTATTGCGATTGAAAGAAACTTCTAGGGAGACTTTTTACTACAAATCACTCTTCTGTTGCTGTTTGTTCTATGCTCACGGACAGGACTCGTGCTAGACAAGAGACCGAAGGTCATGATTCTGCCTCTTATCAATCAAAGTGTGAAGTATTGTTATTAATGTTTTGGCAATATAGAGGGTGATGACATAAATAACTTCTGCTGCCGTTAAGGAACGAGCGCTGGGTTCAATAAGATAAAGGTCTTCTTACGGCGCTTCGGGGTGATAATTAGCTACCAATGGAAAATAAATCATAACCTCGTTTTATAAAAGTTTTTATCTAAAAGTGAAGATGAGAAATCTTAACCACTGTGGCAACTATTTTTAGAACCTATAGTCTAGAACCTAGGACCAATATACTAGAACTTTAACTGATTTACGACTTAAGCGCGGACAACACAGGTAGGACGTGGGGTGTGGACGAGGCGAAGACACGCGTTGCGTAGAGTTTACATCCTCCGCCTCGTCTTATCTGTATGGGTCGTGTCCTATCGCTTTAGTGTTTCTTTATGAAATTGAATTGAAAGGACGCCACTTTGCAGCGTTCTCGGTCCACGTCATTCCTGCGTTATCATGATTAGGTATTATCAACTCATTATGTCCCCACCGAAGGGCACGGGACTCTTCTCTCAGGAAGGTATTATAGGCCATACCCCACCACGGGGGGCAAGTCCGGATTGGCGGACGCTTCCAAGACTAGTAGCTTGTCAGAAGTTTTCAAGCCTACCTAAGGCCTCTTAAGAGGCTAATAGCTAATTAGCTTAACGACTGCCATCTATAGATGGCAGACGGCACCAACTGCTTAAGGGGCCTTGCGAACCACGGAGTCGCTCAGAAAAATGCCACTAGCGTTAGTCATACAGTCTATTTATTCTTACTTGTCCAATTTAGTAAACAAGATTCTAACCTCAAAATTGTGATGAGATGCCTAAACTAGACATTTTCTCGCAAATTCATGAACTATCACAACATGCACCGTTAGTATAAAGTTGCTTGAGGACTGAATGTATTATTTATTGTCAGGTGCACAAATTAATCTGATTTGCATGCGATTCAATGATAAATTCCTAGCCGTAATAAGAAGTTTTCAGTACAAATTCACAAAGCACTTTATAGATGGCGCTTATAGGAGTGCGCATACAAGAACAGGGACACGTCTGTCAAATTTAAAAACCTATTTAGAGGCTAAAAATTCCAACCATGCTGGGACTCGAACCCGCGACCACTGTCTATTCGTGCCAGCGCTCTTTCCAACTGAGCTAATGGGCGACTCACCGACATCAGTGAAATTTCGAACCTCCTTACAATATTCTTTGTATTACGTACATAAATAGGTATTTTAAAATTGTCCTTAGCACGGGTTAGTGCATTAAAAATAATATAATTTACATTCTGTTTGCTAAATGTAAATTTACAATTATAAATGTAAGCCGCTGCCTTAGGGCCGTATTGTAGTGGAGAAAAAGGCAGCGGAACCCACGTAAACCTAATAAGATTTCATGATTGCAATTAACAACATCTCTATGAATTGCTTGTGCTATAAACGGCTTATTAAAAACACATGACTTAAAAAAATCTTGTCTCGTGTCGAGAGATCACGTTTTAAAAATGCGCTAGCAATTTACCGCCACAGAGAAAAAAAGGGTACCGCCTCTCCGTCTATCAGAACAATGACCCGCGATATTTATTGTGTCGAGATAAATATGTTGTGCCTTTAAAAAGAACAAACCACTACGCGGTTTGTTTTTTTCATAGCTACTGATAGATAACAATAGCTTTTGATAGCTACTGTTAAAGCACGTTTATTTTTCTACGGCTTTCAAACTATCCAAAATTCATGGTATATAAGCAAAATAAAAGCCCTTACCCTTGGCGACTGACGGCTGCCATAGCGTTAGTATTGTAATCTATAACCGTTTAAGTATTTAAGGTTTATTATGCTTCGGCTTTCAAACTATATCCAAAATTAATGGTGTATAGGAAAATAAAAGCCCTTACCCTTGGCGACTGACGGCTGCCATAGCGTTAGTATTGTAATCTATAACCGTTTAAGTATTAAAGGTTTATTATGCTTCGGCTTTCAAACTATATCCAAAATTAATGGTGCATAGGAAAAAATCCCGTCGCTTTGACGACTGAACGCTGTCTTTGCGTTAGTATTGTAGTCTATAACCGTAAAACTATTTAACGTTTATTTTGCTTCGACTTTCTAACTATCCAAGATTCGTGTTATACTCGGATGTACGGATGTGCGCTGTTTTGCGTTAGTATTTTAGTCTAAAGGCCTGCGCAGATGAGGGACTTTTGTCCCCATGGGACGAAAGTCCCTGAATCGTAAAAAAATGTCCTCCGAGCACTTGTCGCGGACTCAACGCCCACGGTGTGCGGTCATTTTGTTCCCCGGAAATTGAGTGAAGCGTACGCTATGGAAACAAATATTCAGAGATTACATTGTGTTGTAATTTACATGAAGTTCAAAAAGAATAGGCGTTTTATATGAAAACACCGAACTTTTGTCCAGTCCGGTCTTTTAATGTCCTCGGTAAGTTGAGACTAACTTAACTTTTTGTAAGCGGTACTTTGAGTCTTTCGTGTGCGTTATTCTATACAATTTATAAGAGATCTATATCGGCGGACAAAAAAGTACCCGGGGATAGTCCCTCGTCTGCGCAGACCTTATTCGTTAAAGTATAATTTAAGGTTTATTTCGTTATGACTCTCCAATTATCTAAAATTCGTCTTGTATAAGCAAAAAAAAGCCCATCACCTCCACGGCTGTCTTTGCGTTAATATTGTATAGTGACCTGACTGACCCTTAAAGTATTTAAGGTTTATTTTAGTTTGTATCTTTATGCTCGTGCGTCGCTGGATTATGGAGTATCTACGGTATACTCCATAATCCAGCGACATCGCCTGGAAATGCACCGCGTAGCTAACTAGTGCCATTAGTGTAATAAAAATACATACCTTTTTTATAATACGCCTTACAGTACGGAACCCCAAAAAATAACCTAAGGTGTCTTCTACCCCTTACTCGGTCACGAGAACTAGGAACAGCGATAACCGCGTCTAATTATAGAGTATGTTTATTTAGAGCAGTTTTGCTCTCGCTTGAACCGGTATGCGATATATAATACAACTATCATGATAGTGTCATGTTCAAGCTAGGGGAGCACGTCGCGATAAAAGTCTTATCCCATTATTAGCTAGCGCCGTCTCGCTTCATTTCACCGTCTAAAGCGAGATGCCGCTACGGAACAGTGGGATCTTCTTCTGCACTGGTGAATGGAAAAACATCGTGAGGAAAGTATTTGCCAATCAGTGTAAAGAACTCGCTGATTGTTGCCTAGATTGCGCCAGATGTACGGACTTATTGAATCGCTCTGGAAGGCTCCTTTCATGCACCCTAAGTGGGATAGTGTAGATAGTAATGTAATAGTATTTCTTAATGATTCGCGATACTCATACATAGAGAGAGAGAGATATATATATATATATATATATATATATATATATATATATATATATATATATATATATATATATATCTCTCTCTCTCTATGTATGAGTATCGCGAATCATTAAGAAATACTATATATAGAGATATATATATATATATATATATATATATATATATATCAACGTATGAGTATCGCGAATCATTAACGGGTCAAATCGCGTTTCGTCGGCGTTTCGGCAGCGTTACAGTTGTTACCACTTCAGTCTACCCGAGACCACGGCAATTGTAACGCTGCCGAAACGTCGGGAAATAAGGTAATTACGTTTAACCTAATAAAAAATCGCGATTTGACCCGTTTAATATATAAATATATAGTGATGTAACATAACATAACTTCACCCGTATCCCCAGAGGTGTAGGCAGAGACCACGGACTGCCACTTGCTACGATCCTGACAGGTCACCTTCGCTTCATCAACGTTCATAAGTCGTTGCATAGACGCACGCCTGTTCCGGGTACTTTTTATTTTCCTCTTTGTGGATAATATAGTAGGATAAAACTTTCAACTTCACTAAATACTCGTCTACGAGGGGCCTGTATTAAACAACATTTATCGTGATTGATTCCTGCATTAACACGTAGGAGGACTTGGCTACGCAATGTACACCAATTATTATTATTAACTTAATTGGACATGAAACATTAAATAGGACATTACATAAGAAATAACATGTGCAAAGGCGAGCTTATCTCTGTAAGAGATTTCTTCCAGCAAAACTTGGAGAGTCGGAGCAGCAGTAAAAAACGGGTCTATATACGTGTACAAAATAAACTACATACCTAGACTGCAAAAACCCTTAATAATAACCTAACTCTTTTAAATTATTATCTTTTGTTGTGTGTTCCTATGATCATTTGGTAGAAGGTTGATAGTAAAATCGAAGGATTCCCAATGGATACGCTCTGGGCAGATAACCTGAGTGCTTAGTGCGAGTTTGACAGATCCAATCGAATAACTTTACTACCGCGTTAATCGAGCATTGAGTAGTGAGTATGAGTAAGTTAACCGTTCGAACTGGCAAAACGCTGTCACACAACTCGCACTCGCGTTTATCCGTGTTTTGGCTGGTAAACGTGTTCACTTCTCAACGTAAACCATTACAACTCGCACTCAGCAATTTTAATTTCCATTATTGTCGCTAGGTGGCGCTTCCTCGATGCCATAGAAATATGAGTTTACGTTAACGCGATCGAGTACTTAAAAAACTCGCACTAAGCATTCTGATTTCGTTTAAGTTTGACTGAAACGCGGTTCGAAAAATGTGTAAAGTACACTTTGTGCCAAAAGGGCTACTATAATATTAAGTATTATTTGGATGACAATGTCTGGAATTTGAGCATGTAAAATGCATGAGTTTTACAAAAATTGTGTAAACTCTGTTAATTCATGATTTTGAAAAGAGTGTTTTCGTCCATTTTTTCTCCAAAATTACCTAGATTTTGAAATGGACACCTAGTTTGACTTGTAAAGAAAGAAAGAGAAACATTTATTGCAATAGTAATATACAATAAATGTTTCTCTTTCTTTCTCTTTCTTTCTTTACAAGTAAAACTAGGTGTCTATTAGTTTGACTTGTAAAGAAAGAAAGACAAAGAAAGAGAAACACGTCCGTAACGTTCATTAAGCCGCAGTATCTGCGTTACTTTGAATAAAACCTTTTCATTTCATTTCAAAGTCATGAAGTTAAAGTAGCAATACCACTCGCTACAGGCGAAGGAAAGCATAACTGAGGAACTTGAGTCAGGTGTCACTGACCTCAGCGCTTAAAATCACCAATCCGCGGTGGGCACGCGTGGTATTTAATCCCTTAATAATTTATAATTAATTAATATTAAATCTAGGAAGTTACTTTGTTTACTTGATAATGGAGAATCTATCACACTGTGTAGAACAGTTGTATGTTGGTTTATATTAATTCTAACAAGCTTGCACCTATGTTTATGTAATAGTCTATTATTTTATTCTGTAAAACTTGTAGAAGGTTCGTTTCTATATTATATTTTATTATATATAGGTTTATTTAATTTTAAATATATTTGAGCCATATCATAGTTTTTCTGTATGCACGTTAATTTTTATTTTATTACGGAACAATTACTGTGCTGTGATACATTTAAGTTCAACCCGAATGGAGAACTGTGCCCCAAGATACAATTTAATTTAGTTTGGGGTTCAGAGTTACTTTATACATTGTTATGTTTTATTTTGCTCAATAAACATATTTAATTTCCATACTTTCTCTCTCTAAGAGAAGGCACTACAGTGGGATGTTATAGGCTACATATAATAATGTATATTTTTTGTGTACCTTATAAACGACCCACTACAGGGCACATTCCTTCTCTTAGAGAAAGTGGGAGAGTATGGGCTTAATTTAATTTCAATTATTCAAAAACAACATGTGTGAAATATTTAAAGCTAACAAAAAATATGAAAACACAGAACTAATTCAATTTAGTACAAACCCAATGTCAGCAAATAAAAATTATAAAATGTCAAATTGTATTAAAACTCATTGCTAGTTTATCATACATAACATTTACGTACGAGTACGTAGCGTATTCCTGTCAGAGGCCTTATGGGCGGCTTGATAACTTCTGACAGTAAGGTCCGCCACTGTCTTACAATCCTCCACCAACCCGGACTTGGCCCCCGTGGTGGAGTATGGCCTAACCCTCCTGCGATGCAGGAAGAGACCCGTGCCCCAGCAGTGGGGACAACAAGGGTTCATAACGAACGAACGTAGCGACACAGGGTATCCTAGTGTGGGGCCAGAAGCTATGTATATAACATTGCTTCTGGCCCCACACTAGGATACCCTGTGTCGTGGAAACCAGAAACAACGACATCACAAACATGTAAACATCCAAGACCTGGAGTTTTTTTTGTCCCCACCCGGGGTTCGAACCCGGAACCTCTTGCATGGTAGGCAGATACGCTACCACTGCGCCACAGAGGCCGTCAATAATTTACGCACATTTGAAAGGTGGATTATTCATCTTCAATATCCATGCAGTAAAGTTCATCCACAATCAGTTGGAATGTGTAACAAGTGTCATTGCCACTTTAATCGCATCACAGTCTGTTAGCTTTTAGAATGTACCTCGGCTACTATCGGATAAAACCAATTATATTGCAATAAGGTAAGGTTTATTTTGTATTGTTATTTATAACTTTACATACATTTTCAAAATAGTGAAGAAAAGTTTTATACAGAGCAGGAAGTAGTATTACACTCGTGTGCTTTCGGAAAAAAACCGAAGCCTACTCTAAAGCCCGAGGTATATTCTAAAAGCTAACAGAGTGTAGTTAAGTCTCCTCTTACGTAGAGCATGCTGTCTCGCTCGCACAATCTGTATTTTTTTGTGATTGTAAAAATGATTACACCTTCGATAAATGTGTTTGATAGATAAATAAATTTGGTACGGACAATATAAATATATTTTTGTTATTGCTTATGAAGTTTTTAGTCAGAACCTTTGTTTCTGAAATGCTTATATTTTTTTTTATGAAATAGTTGTTTTTTTCTGAAGACAAATTAGAATAATAAACAATAAATATATGAAATAATATAGAATTTACCTCAATGTGTTAATAAAACCAACCTAACCGCGGTCAGGTGCTGGATGGGTGACCATCCGGTGACTACCGCTAGCTGCATTTATTCCGGGCACTTCCGTGCTTTGTAAGGCATGTTAAGCTTTTGGTGCCGGATGTCATGCAATGGCAGTCGTCAAACTGTGTCAGAGGTCTTATGGACGGCTTGATAACTTCTGACAGTAAGGCGCACCACTGCCTTACAATCCTCCACCAATCCGGACTTGGCCCCCGTGGTGGAGTATCGCCCAACCATCCTGCGATGCAGGAAGAGGCCCGTGCCCCAGTAGTGGGGAGCTACAAAGGCTTGATCTATCTATTTTGTCTTGAAAAAATTACACTAAGAATATTATCCCACGGGAACGCAGTACCGGGATATCAAGTATTTATCATTTTCTATATCTGTACGCCAAGTTCCATCTAAATCCGTTCAGCCGTTATTGCGTGCCGTTATAAACTTTCACATTTATAATATTACTACCTTTAACCCGCGGCTCCGGTTGCGTTAGAAATCTACCCAAAGAAACGCATTACCGGATATTCATGTATCCTATATAATATCTCGATTCGGGTCTATGTCTAATTGTATGCCAAGTTTCACGCAGTTCCGTGAAACTTGGCATACAATTCGCACCCTCAGAACGAAAGAGGCCTAAGTCAAAAAATAGTTGAAATACTCAAAAAAATGTCAAAAATTGAGTACCTAACAATCATAGAGAGACATAAAAAGGTATGCTCTATCCGATGAATAGTAAAACAAAGGCACTTATTATAAAAAAAAAGCATAGCGAATCTTCCGTCCACGGCATACCTTTTTAAGACTATGATTGTAACTCAATTTCACTATTTTTTGACTTAGGCCTCTTTCGTACTGAGGGTGCAAATTAGATGTTTGCTACCCAATCACGCAATAACGGCTGAATGGAGTTCCGTTCAGCCGTTATTGCGTGATTGGGTAACAAACAGCCAACTATTGTGACAAATTTTAACTTTTATAATATTTATTATTATTATTATTTTAATTTTTTTATTTTTTTATTACACTTTATTGCACACAAAAAATTAAAAAGGACATTACATAAGAAATAACATGTCGCTCATTTGGCAGAATAATGACGCAAATGTACTTTTTTGCTAATTTGAGTTAAGTATGCCAAAACACCCGAAATAACTGTTTACACTTGGGGAAAAAATGACATTAATGTAGTTTTGTTTTTTATCGCGTGACAGCGCCACTGTCGTTGTGGCATTTTGACAAAGTTCTAACACTTCTGAATGAAACAACGGTCTCTCCTGTAAAATTGGAAAAAGGACATTTGCGTCAATATTCTGCCAAATGAGCGATGTATAAAAGCGAGCTTATCTAAGTAAGAGGTTTCTTCCAGCAAAACTTGGAGAGTCGGAGTAGCAGTAAAAAACCGGTCTATTTACGTGTACAAAATAAATTACATAGACTGCAAAAACCCTATTTCCCCAATTAAAATATTTCGACTTTCCTTAACAGGTAAACAGACACGGTGAACGAACGCCGGCTGAGGAGGAAGCAGCCCTCTCAGAGGACCTTAACACGTTAAAAAAAGCCATCGGCATCGATGGCTATGAAGCACTGACCAATGTAAGTACCTCACCATTGAGAGAAATGGTCAATAACATAACATTTACATACAAGCACATACATTGCTTCTGGCCCCACTCTAGGATACCCTGTGTCGTAGGGACCAGAAACAATGACATTACAAACATGTAAACATCAAAGACCTGGGGTTTTTATTGGGCCCCAGCCGGGATTCAAACCCGGGACCTCTTGCATGGTAGGCAGATGCGCCACCGCTACGCCGCAGAGGTCAGCAGTGACTAGTGATCAATGAATTGGCTGGCATAGCCGTTTTTAAGTGGCCTATAAATGCCCCTGTGCAGGGCACAGGCAGGCCTTCTCTCAGAGAGATAGTATGGGCTTAATCACCACGCGTGCCCACCGCGGATTGGCAATTTCAGGCGCTGAGGCATTGGAACACCTCGGACACTGAGGTTTCCTCAGGATGTGACGTTATAGTTGCAATACCACTCGCTAACGGCGAATTAAACTACATAAATGAAATTTAAAAAAATTAAGCGGCGGTAGCCCAGTGGATAGAACAATAGACTCGAAAGCAAGTGATCCAGGTTCGATTCCCAGTGCCGGCATATTTTTTAAGTTATGTACATTTGTGAGGTTATTGGCAATAGTATTTTCTAAGGTTAGCACGAGTACTGGACATAATTAAAACTGTTTAAATACGGATTTCATTCGTTTATTATATTTTTTCGGCACTTATACAGAGTGCTTAGTGCGAGTTTTTTAACTACACGATCGCGTTAACATAAACTCATATTTCTATGGCATCAAGGAAGCGCCACCTAGCGACAAGTATGGAAATTAAAATTGCTGAGTGCGAGTTGTAATAGTTTACGTTCAGAAGTGAACACGTTTACCAGCCAAAACACGAATAAACGCGAGTGCGAGTTGTACTGTGACCGCGTTTTGCCAGTTCGAACGGTTAACTTACTCATACTCACTACTCAATGCTCGATTAACGCGGTAGTAAAGTTATTCGATTGGATCTGTCAAACTCGCACTAAGCACTCCGTTGCCGTGGTCTCGGATAACTGAGGTGACAAGCAATACCAATATTCTTATCTTATCTTACCAATTGCTAAATGAAGGAAAGCATCGTGGAGGAATCTGAGTGTCTGAGAGGTAATTAAATACGTCAGCGCTCTGCAGAGGGGCGTTTGTAGGCTGAAGAAAAAAAAACGTAAATTCTTTTCTAATTTCTTTAATGAATGACAAAATATTTACTTAATTCGCTTTGTCTAAGGGCACTCAAGAGCAGAGCTTGAAAGTGGTAGATAGGTATCGGAGAAAACCGGACCCCAAGCTGCTCCAAAGAACTAACAAAATAGTCTTTTCTAAGGTTAACACGAGCACAAGACATAATAAAAACTGTATTTACACTGATTTTACTCGTTTTATTTAACATTTTTTACAATTTTCAAATAATCAATATTTTTGATTTCGTGTAAACTAATTAATTGGTTTTTCGATTTAATTTTTAACCTCAATTACTAATATAAAGAATTACTAATATAATAAAGAATATTCTATCCATCCATCCATCCATCCATCCATCCATCCGTCCGTCCGTCCGTCCGTCCGTCCGTTCGTTCGTTCGTTCGTCCGTCCGTCCGTCCGTCCGTCAATCCGGCCATCCATCCATCCATCTAATAATAAATATCGTTGACTTTATATAAAATAATTATTTTGCCCATTTTGGAACGTAACTTCAGGATTTCTTTCGTAATTTTTGCCGTCAGTTAATGATTTCGAGTAAACTATCAGTTAATGATTTCAAAAAGATGCCTGTCACCTCAGGCTTCCGAGACTATGGTACTTGAAAAAGTGCCGAAACGTCGGAAAATTGTAAAAAAAATGTACAATCAAACGACTAAAATCCGTGTAAATATAGTTTTTATTATGCCTAGTGCTCGCGTTAACCTCAGAAAATACTATACTAACAACTTCATCAAAGTTCATCAAATTCTCAATGGAATTTTTACAGAGTTTAAGTTGGTCTCCTATTACTCGTTAACTTCTAAAGCCTTCTTTAGAAGTTAACGAGTAATATTATCATCAATTATTTATTAAACAAAAGATAATGTACAAAAGAGGGACCACCAGTTAATTTCCTTATTATATTATTTTTATTGCACTAACCCGTGCTAAGGGCAATCTTAAAAACCTATTTAGAGGCTAAAACCCCCATGCCGGGAGTCGAACCCGCGAGCTAATGGGCGACTACCCGGCATCCGTAAAATTTCGAAACTCTTTACGATATTCTCTATATCACGTACAGGCATTTTCCTTATTCCAGTTTTTTTCGTAAATCCGTTTTATAATGACGACCTCTGTGGCGTAGCGGTAGCGCATCTACCTACCATGCAAGAGGTCCTGGGTTCGAATCCTGGCTGGAAACAAAAAAAAAACCCAGGTCTTGGATGTTTACATATTTGTGATTTCGTTGTTTCTGGTTCCCACGACGCAGGGTATCCTAGTGTGGGGCCAGAAGCAATGTATGTGCCTGTATGCAAATATTACGTTACGTATGTTATTATACAGTTTTTTTCATTTCGTTCTAGGAGGGAAAACGAAGCGCTTACCAGCTTGGGAAGTTCTTCCGTCAGCGCTACGGCTTGAGCGAAGGTCTTCTCTCACAAATGTACCTGAAAGATGAGGTAACAAGGACGTTGGCTCAGGATGGTGTCGCAAAAGACTGTGGGAAAAATGACAAAAGTCGTATTTCTTAATGATTTGCGTTATTCAGACATAGTTATATATTAAACGGGTATAATCGCGGTCTAGTGAGTGTTGTGATTTGTGAGATAAACGTCACTTTCGTGATTCGTCACATAAGACATACAGTCTATTTATTCTTACTTGTCCAATTTAGTAAACAATATTCTACCCCTTAACTGTGACTTTTTGTCCAAAACTGCCATATTTTTTTGTATAAATGAAGTAACCTGGAACACTCTTTTCTGGAACACGCTACCAATTTTATAAACATAGTTCATGATAGTTCATGAGTTTGCGAGAAATTGTCTAGTTTAGGCATCTAATCTCAATTTTAAGGTTATAATCTTGTTTACTAAATTGGACAAGTAAGAATAAATAGACTGTAGACCACCTTAGCGAGAAGCCACCAAAGTGCTTAGTGCGAGTTTGACAGGTCCAATCGAATAACTTTACTACCGCGTTAATCGAGCATTGAGTAGTGAGTATTAGTAAGTTAACCGTTCGAACTGGCAAAACGCTATCACAGTACAACTCGCACTCGCGTTTATTCGTGTTTTGGCTGGTAACCGTGTTCACTTCTCAACGTAAACCATTACAACTCGCACTCAGCAATTTTAATTTCCATACTTGTCGCTAGGTGGCGCTTCCTCGCACTCTGAGTGCCTAGTGCGAGTTTTTTAACTACTCGATCGCGTTAACGTATACTCATATTTCTATGGCATCGAGGAAGCGCCACCTAGCGACAAGTATGGAAATTGAAATTAAATCAACATACGACAATTTAGAGAGTATTATTTAGATTTATTTAGAATTATATAATTTGAATATTATTTTTACTATCTAATTTCCCAAGAAGATGGCAAGCAAGTGAAAACTAGCAACACAAGATTTTTTGACAACTTATCTTCAACGGGTTTCGTTTCGTGAAAAAGTTTTTGATGCTTAATTTTCTTATAATATTTGTGGATTTCCAGCTTCGAAGATATTCCTAAGTTTCAGAAAGTGACTCTTAAAATGTGGCGTGATGAGAGAAATTTACTCGAGAAAAGTGTTTTTATGTTTTGAGACAGTGACTCTTTGTGATCCTTTTGTGGAGCTTTTTGTGAGAACCTACCTAAAAAATTGAAGAAAGAATTGTGTCGGGCAGTCTGGTATTAAAGTAAATATTTCATTTTGTTACACTATTATACAGTTTTATTTCTCAATTGCAAGTAGTTCTTTTCCTAAACAAAAGTTTGTTTCAGTGAAAGGGATACCTAGGTCTTAAAATTTTGGAGTTTTTGATTTTTTATATCATTCCGTTCATTTGTTAACCTCTATAAATAAACGTTACTAGTATACGCATATATAGGTATACGCACTGTACTGTGTACGGTCCGTTAGTAGTTATGAACTAGATGGCAGCACTGTATCCAAATCTCGAGACGGCCATCTATACGCCAGTAAATATACCTATCTATGATGCAGAGCAGGGCAGACATAGCGTAAGCTATGTACGCTGCGTCGCACGTGCCTGCGCCGCAGCGTACATAGCTTAATGACGTTCCATGCTTTACAAAATCTGCGCTGCGTTGTGCTGCGTAGTCTGCGTCTCAGCATGCGTCTAGCCTTAATTTCGTTGCTGCTTCAAGTCTACGCGCAGACATACATCGAAGCCTTCTAGGCGTCAATGGTATGAAAAACCACCACACGTGACCCGGACATGTATCTGTTAAAGAAACAAAACCCAGGGGTCGGCACCAGCTAAGATCGTCACGTAAAATCGTTATCAACCCTTGTATGTCCCCACCGCTGGGTCACGGGTTTCTTCCTGCTGCATCGCAGAAAGGTTAGGCCATACTCCACCACGGGGGCCAAGTCCGGGTTGACGGAGGATTGTAAGACAGTGGCGGGCCTTACTGTCAGAAGTTACCAAGCCGCCCATAAGGCCTCTGACATGGCTTAACGACTGCCATTATATAACAGCCGGCACCAACGGCTTAACGTGCCTTGCGAAGCACGGAAACGCTCGGAAAAATGCCACTAGCGGTAGTCACGGGACGGTCACCCATCCGGTACCTGACCGCGCCTTTTGTTGCTTAACTCAAGTGATTGATTCCAATCACTCGGTTTGCCTAGGCCACGAGGGCTTTGTGAAAACGTCACGTGATAGCTGCAAGCGAAAAAGGTTCAAAGGTGCACCGAAACTCTAGCTAATATTAGGTACGTGTTTTTGCTTTACACAGGTCTACCTCCGATGTGCAGCCAAAGACAGGACGCAGATGACGGTGCAGATATCCATGGCGGCGTTGTACTCGCCGGAGCCGACACAGCAGTGGGACGAGGGCCTTGGCCGGATCTGGCAGCCCATACCCTACGTGGCTGTGCCCTTGTCTGAGGACTACGTGAGTCATCTTTGTAAGATAACATTACGTAGTTTTATATTGACGACCTTGGTAGCGCAGCGGTTTGGCACGCTGACTGTAAAACCAAAGGTCTCGGGTTCGATCCCCGGCCGGGTCAAACTAGGAAACGAACTTTTCTAGTTTGTCTCGGGTCTTGGACGTTATCTATGTATTTATTGTGTTAAATCTATCGTCGAGTTAGCACCTATAACACAAGTCATTTAGTTGTACTTAGTATAGGGCTAACGAGATCTGTGTCATATTATGTCCATGAATATTTATTTATTTATATGAAACTGGTCTAATCTAATTACTGCTGCTATCTCTTTTGCTTCACGAGGATTCACTGATACTTTTTTTATGTTTCATCTATTTTTTTTCTTGGCACTCAATGTATGTTCATCGAATTGGTACGAGTATATTAAACTATGAATTTTACTGTAGTAAAACTTTAAGTTAGTTTATTCATAAAGTTAATAATGCTACACGCTAGTGTGTGGCAGGCTTTAAGCCTGTCACAATGCGGCAAACTAAATGTATTGTAAATACCAGAACTATCAAAAAAATATTTTAAATAACAGCTCTAACACACTAGCAATTGGCGAGTGATATGAAAGCGAGACTATTGATAAAATACAATACAATACAAATCTCTTTGTTTATTATTGCGAATTTACACCGAATAGATCTCAGAGGTAACTAAACTAGGATGAACCTGTGCTATGGGTACCTGCTTGAAAGAGCAAAGACATATTGAATTACAATTTGGTGTACGGCTTGGCAAAGCAGATAATATTAAAATTAACACCATTAGTCAAATACAAAAACGGGTCAAATAATGAAATATATGAAAGGCTACGAAATACCCTCAATCAGGGTGCCAATTCACACTTCATTAGCAAATAAGTCGTATACGACTCTAAGGCTTATGACTTGGAATTCTACGTAAAAAGTCGAGCTACAGCCAAAATCTGTATTCTGAACGCCATGCTAGAGTGAATTAGAACGAGAAACTAAATGTCTAATGACTCTGTCGAGTTATCTTATCTTACTTTTATCCGACAAATGTCTAAGCCTTAGAATATTTTGCGTCTACGCTTTCAATTCGAATGGGCGAGAATCGGCCCCCTGGGAGCCAATTCTCACTTCATTAGCAAATAAGTCGTATACCACTCTTGACTTGGAATCCTACATAAAAAGTCAAGCGACAGCCAAAATCTGTATTTTGAACGCCATGCTTCATCGAACACAAATGAGAAAATAAATGTCGAATGAATGAGTGGAGGAATCAATCACTTGAGTTAAGGCATAGGTGACCGTCCCGTGACTACCGCTAATGGCATATTTCTGAGCGCTTCCTTGCTTCGCAAGGCACGTTAAGCCGTTGGTGCTGGCTGTCATGTAATGGCAGTCGTTAAGCCGTGTCAAAGGCCTTGTGGGCGGCTTCATAACTTCTGACAGTAAGGCCCGCCACTGTCTTACAATCCTCCACGAACCCGGACTTGGCCCCCGTGGTGGAGTATGGCCTAACCTTCTTGCGATGCAGAAAGAGACCCGTGCCCCAGCAGTGGGGACATACAAGGGTTGTTATCGATTTTTATCGACTCTGTCGAGTTATCTGATTTTTATGCGACAAATGTCTAATCTTTGGAATATTTTGCGTCTACGCTTTCAATTCGCATGAGCGAGAATCGGCCCCCCTGGTTTCTGCGGGGAGTTAAATGCGCACGGCACAAGACCGTGAAGCTTAGAAAATCATGGGGAGGCCTATGCCCGGAAGTGGCGGTCAAATGGCTTATGATAATGTTGATTATATTCTTCTTAATGCACTTCTTCTTCTTCAGGCTATATTAGTCCACTGCTGGACATAGCCCTCCCCTAATGAGCGCAAGGTTGTGCCATCATTGGGGGGTAATTCCCATAATCCCCACGCTGGGCATGCGGGCTGGGGATCGCAGTTTGGTGGAATTCTACTGCAGGGGGCGCTGCTGCCCACCCCCCGCTTTGTGTCCCTTAGTCGCCTTTTACGACACCCGCGGGAAGAATTTGGGTTGGTGCTATTCTTTAGGCCGACACCACACAGCCCGTGTGTGGCGTTAATGCACTAACCCGTGCTAAGGACAATCTTAAAAATCTATTTAGAGGCTAAAAATTCCACCCATGCCGGGATTCGAACCCGTGACCTCTGGCTATCCGTGCCAGCGCTCTTCGACTCACCGGCATAAGTGAAATTTCGAATCTTTACAATACTCTCGATATTACGTACAGGCAGCGACATCTGGCTGAAGTAGTTTGCATCACTTGCAGCCAGCCCCGAGAACCTACTTTGCAGTTAGGTTTTACATCATGATGATGATGCTAAGAAATAAACAATTTAAACAGAAGATCGGGTCAGTTCGATCTCAAATACGTTTATTTCCATTCCAGCTCCGCTACTACTCCAACTGCAAGTACTTCAAGAACCTGATGCAGCAGGCTAAAGTGGCGTCTCTGAGCGAGGAGCTTGCCCCCTACAAAGACCTCATTCCTCTGCTGAAGGAGAAAACCGGGGCCAATTTTACAGAAGACCCGCTGCTGTTTGAGACGCTGTACGACTTGTTTTCCGGCCAGGTGACAATCCGCTTCATTGATATACTAACGTGTCCCGGCAAATCAGAAACATTGCAAATATCTTTTTTGCAGGGGCACAAATGATAAAATATTAAAATAAAATCAAATCAAAATCACCCACCCAGCACCTGACCGCGCCTGCTGTTGCTTAACCGAAGTGATTGACTCCAATCACTCGGTTCCTTTAATCCACGAGCACTTCAAAAAGTTGGTTCTCGTGGTGGAGTATTGCCTAATCTTCCTGCTATGCAGGAAGATACTGCCCACTGTACTTGGAGTAGGACATGCAAAGGGTTGTATCAAATATAGCAACGGGATTCCTTAAAGCACTCAAAACACAGTGATAAAAATTGTCTGTAGTGGAGATTTTACAAGCGAATAAAAGTAACCGAATGAAGAAACTGACTCTAGTCTTTTCAGAGTTTTTGATACTTAATTGAAATTGGTAAATGGTTTAATTATTGCAACAAAATACAAAACCAACTTAAAATATACCAAGTTAATTTAGTGAATAGATACGCTATGCGATATTAAGGATAATGCTGCGTGTGCAAACATCAACGCAGCGCTGATTTTCAGCACATCCCGAGTATTTGCTAGCAATTGACACGTTGGTAGCTAGACACGCAACTAGCCAATATTAGAAATAAAAAAATATTATTATTATTAAATTCTTTATTGTGCCTGTAAAGATTGTACACTTGGCGGGCTTAATACTAAATAGTATTTTAATTACTAGTATAATAGTATTATAATTATTAAATACTTAATTAACAGAGTTTTAGTATTCTAAAATCTAGTATTAGTGTATTGAACTGGCTTCATTTATTTTTATTTATTTGGAAAAAAAACGGGAAACAGGCTAAAGTTAACACAAAAAGTTACTACAGGACAATATTAAACCTGAACCCATAAATATTTTTCACTTATTAGCAATTCCGATTTCATCTCAATAATGTTTACTAATGAATAATCAAAGAATATAAAATTATTATCTATCTATCTAATATACCTAATATTAATGTAGCGATTTTGGTATAAAGTATGCTTTACACAAAAAAAAAGTACCCGGAACCGGCGTGCGTGCATGTTGATGAAGCGAAGGTGATCTGTCAGGATCGTGGCAAGTAGCTGTCCCTGGTCTCTGCCTATCCCTCTGGGATACAGGCGTGAGGTTATGTATGTATGTATGCTTTACACATGTTTTTAATCGCATTTCTGACAAGCTTATTATAGAAACCTATTCAATGTCCCTTAAAAATGTTCATCATCGTAAATGTACGTAAGTTCGCGTTTATTTCTAGTATTTACATTGACCACCGTCTTTCTATCAAAAAGCAAATTTTCATCTGGAAATATTTGCATTGTGTAAAAAGTTTACGTAGGCAAAGATCCTTTGGATTGAGAAACATTTACAAAGTTTCGGCAGGTTAATTTATTGAGCTGAATTATACAAGCCAATAACAAAGGGTCGAACTTTCGGTCGATGCATTGTAAACCTGTACTTACAATATTCTCATGAATATGCATTTTAGTTTCACTAAACTATTGTAAAGCTGCTATCAAAGCAAAGTTTAACTGAGCTTACTAATTCCTAACAAAAACTTTTACTGTAATGTTTTAAGTTCGACTTCAATCTTTGGGGCTACTTACAAAGTCAACTGCAAAGTTATGAGCCTTCAATCAACGTTGTAAGAATTTATTAACACTTTTTTAATCGTACTTTTTAACATTATTCACTCAAATATTTAGAAATGGAAAATGCCACGTAGGATGACCATTATTTCTCTGAATCTGAGGTAGATTGTTCCAGTGGATGAATGAGAATGGCTGAGGACAGTATAAAGTGCCTTGAGGAAACCCTCAGCAGTGGATGATTACTTGATGATTGATTAATGGACTCAAATATTTGGATTAAAGCAGCGAGCCAATTGTCGCGTGAAATTCATTTTATAATTCGTTATTAAATATTATTTAGATGACAAACACTTATGGAATAAAAACCATTCAATACACTAATACTACATTTGAGAATAATTGTTATTAGCCCTTGTAAGTCCCCACTGCTGGGGCACGGGTCTCTTCCTGCTTCGCAGGAAGATTAGGCCATACTCTACCACGGGGGCCAAGTCCGGGTTGGTTGAGGATTGTAAGACAGTGGCGGGCCTTACTGTCAGAAGTTATCAAGCCGCCCATAAGGGCTCTGACATGGCTTAACGACTGCCATTACATGACAGCCGGCACCAACGGCTTTACGTGCCTTGCGAAGCAAGAGAAGAGAATAATACTCTCAAGAAACTGTTGAAAAACCATTATCTGTCTATATCTTAGCTTCTTAATACTTATGTAAGTAGGTTCTTAATTATGTATGTATTTGTATTTAATGGTTTATGTCCTTTATTCTTTTCATTACTAGAATTTATTATTATTATATTATATATAAGAAGGGCAAGAGAAAGCTATTTCGGCAAGGCTGTCCATCACGTGGCTCTCTGCGCAAAACTCGGACTCGGATCTTCAATGCAACCAATGGACAAGATTCACGATTAGGGAGTGGGCTCAGCCTATCATTATCTTCATCGTCATCAACCCGTTATGTCCCCACCGAGGGGCACGGATCTCTCCCCTAAGGACGGTAGAAAGGAAGGCCATACTCCACCATGGGGGCCAAGTCCGGATTGGTGAAACTTTGCAAGACTAGTGGCTGATCTTACTGTCGGAACTTTTCAAGCCGCCCTTAGGCCTCTGACTTGGCTGAACGACTGCAATCTATCGAAGGCAGCCGGCACCAACTGCTTAACGTGCCTTGCGAAGCACGGAACCGCTCGGAAAAATGCCACTAGCCTTAGTCATAGACGGTCAATCATCCATGCAATGAACGCGCCCTATGTTGTCTAACCGTCGTGTTTTAAAAACCTATTTAGAGGCAGCCGGGGCTACGAGCGATTCAGCCTATGTCTTTATGTAAATACAAAACAAACACAAAAAAATAAATTTTTTTTATTCAAAAGAAAAAGACAACAAGCACCACACTAGATGTAAGTCTGTGCGGTGAATAAATAAATAAATCTATGAATAAATAAATAAATTAAAACATTATTCATAGTTAAGTAGCAAAATTTACATTCACTTTCATCTATTTCGGCAATAAAGAAAAGACATGAATAAACAAGTAGGTGTGTGCTGCCATAGCTATGCTAGCAAGTAGCTTGTATTAATAGCACTGTGCATCTAGTGACATTCTTTGGTTGTTATTTACGGGCTGAAGCTCAGAACATGTGTCCTGAAGAGATTTTTTTATGAAGCCTCGATTGTGTCCTACTGCTGGGCAAAGGCTTCACTTTTTATTCCTCCCTGTTCATGGCCACCTCCTGCCAGCCTGGGTCTCGATTCTGTTACTGTATTACAGTACCAAGATAGATATACGAGTATGGTTAGGTCACGTGGGGTGTCTTTTTGTACCATTGACGCCTAGAAGGTTCGATGTATGTGCGCGCGTAGACTTGAAACAGCAACGAAATGAAATCGCCATGTTTATGGAGTTGCCGCTGTGTCACAATTCATTAGCAGAATCTAGGCCCTAGTAGAAAAGTCGAGAGGTCGGCCTGCCATCTATATTGGATCGATCGATCGATATCAACCCTTGTATGGCCCCACTGCTGGGGCACGGGTCTCTTCCTGCATCGCAAGAAGGTTGCCATACTTCACCACGGGGCCAATTCCGGGTTAGTGGAGGATTGTAAGACAGTGGCGGGTCTTACTGTAAGAAGTTACCAAGCCGCCCATAAGGCCTCTGACATGGCTTAACGACTGCCATTACATGACAGCCGGCACCAACAGCTTAGCGTGCCTTGCAAAGCACGGAAGCGCAAGGAAAAATGCCACTAACGGTAGTCACGGGACGGCCACCCATCCTGCATCTGACCGCGCCTGTTGTTGCTTAACTCAAGTGATTGATTCCAATCACTCGGTTCGCCTAGGCCACGAACGTTCGAGCGCATGAGTCAATAATAGATATAAACATGAAAAGATTACTGTTTTAACCGTCATCTATCCAACAGGCTAACGTTGGCATACCCGTCCCGAGCTGGGCGAAACCTCTGCTGCCACGCCTAAACGAGGCTGCTCGACTGGCGTACCGCCTGTACTTTAGGGACGATGAGATGAAGAGGATCGGTGGAGGTAAGATATATTCATACTCTACTAACGTTACGAGTTGAACTTAGTAGCCCACTAACTCTCGTCATCATTATCATCATCAGCCCAGTAAACCCCACTGCTGGGTATAGTCCCCTTCATTTCCACGCTAACAAGAATGGTCTCACGCTAGTCTCATCCACGGTTTGCCGACTACTGTACCACTAACTCTAATATAAAGGAATCTCCTCTTTGTAATTCCAGTTATTTTAGGCACTGTCCGTAACTGTGTATGAACTAAGAAGCAAATAAATGAATAAAGTATTATTCATCAACATCAATCCATTATGATTATTAATGTATAGTTACGGGCTAAAGACATCGTAAGCCTAAAACTATACATTAATAATGTCATGTAGTTGTAGTTAGACCTGACATCGCCACACTTACGTGTAAACAGATAGAAATTACTTGGACATACATGTGTTGATATCGAGTATCTGTGTAATTGCCTTTCGGCCGGGTTGGTGGATACTTGTAAGACAGTGGCGGGCTTTACAATCAGAATATATCAAAGCCGCCTATGAGGCCTCTGACATGGCTTAACGACTGCCATTACTCAGCCGGCACCCACGGCTTAACGTGCCTTGCGAAGCACGGAAGCGTTCGGTAAATTGCCACTAGCGGTAGTCACCGGACGGTCCATCATGCACCTAACTTCACCTATTGTTGTTTAACTTGAGTTATTGATTCCATTCACCCGATCCGATTAGGCCACGAGCGCTTCGATCATTTAATACTTCCCTCAAAATGGTTTTCCAGGCGTAATTCTCGACGAGTTCATGGAGGCAGCCAACGCGATAATCGCTGGCGAGCCGGTGACCCAGCGGTTCCGCCTGTTCACGTCAGCTGACTTTAATATCGGCGCCATGATGGACGTGACTCTGATCGAGGGTAGTGCAGAGAGAGGCATCCCCTCTTACGCGTCAGTCTTCGCCTTGGAGCTGCACAGGTGCAAGAAGAGCGGGGAGTACTACGTCCTGGTACGTATCTGCATATTTCTCCCTTCATCTGCTCCAATATAAGAGGCACTGCATTTTAAGCGATTCCAATTATGCGACTGTCAAATTCCACAGTAATGGCTATCGCAAATGTCAGGATTATGACAGGACTAGCTGTGCCCCGCTGTGTTACCCGCGGTTTATCGATTTTCCCACGGGAATAAGATATTTTTCGGCAGAAAAATGCAGCTTATGTCTTAATCCGAGATGTTAGCTAACTCCAAACCAAATTTTAATAATATCGCTACAGCCGTTTAGACGAGAAGAAATAACAGACATACACACTCACAAATTTTCGCCTTTAAAATATTAATGTGATGTGATTCGTTACGCCTCTGGCTTACAACTAAATATTAAAATATAGGTAACTAAACAAAACGGTTTCTTTAGGATCAAAAAATTAAGCTAGTTTCCATAATAGCGTTAAAATGTTAAAGTTACTTTGCTAAATTCCGCCAAAAACCACACAAGCACCAGGGCGGTGCACTAATTAACTGCATGGTGCTTGTGTGATTTTTGGCGGAATTTAGCAAAGTAATTTTCACATTTTAATACTATAATGAATCCATTTCAAAATCTAGATCATTTTGGAGAAAAAATGGACAAAATAACTCCAAACTTAGTCTTTTCAAAGTCCCTAATTAACAGAGTTTACATAATTATTTTAAAACATAGAACTCATGCATTGTACTGGCTTTAATTTCAGACATCATTGTCGTCTAAATAATCGTATATCTACTTACCAAGCCTGTTTTGTGTCCCACTGCTCCCTCCTTTTTCCCATCTCTTCGAGGTCTTATTTAGGTCGTCTCGCCATCTTCGGCTTGGTCTGTCTCGACGTCCGTTTGTCCTTTGTCCATTTTGCAGAACTCAATTGGTCGTAATTTTGGCCCACCTGTCTGTCATCATACGGCAGACATGGCCAGCCTAGACCACTCACGACCGTCTCACTTTAATCTCCCGGTCGCATCTCCAACATCTGTAATTTTGTTGGGTGTATGTATATTATGCATACATCTCCACCTGGAGCGACCTTTGCAGGCTCTTATACCCACATTCGCTTAGTATATTCCGTCATCACATCTTCCGTCCATCTAAACAGACTTTTGATATCAAATTCAAATAACAACTAGTCTCTCTCCACAGCCAGTCTACCTGCCCGGGGCTGGTCTCTCGACGGTCGATGAGCTGAAGATGACCGGTTGTGATGACAGTTACTGCGAGTACGAGGTATTCCTCAACCAGAGCTCCCAGTACCGACTTCCCGAACGGGAGTTCTACCAGCTTTGCGGTCTTAGAACTGAGTTGTGATGAGCTATACCCCAGGGGTATCGTCTGACGTTGAGCAGGAAAATATGGTTTCTTTTTGAAAGGTCAAATTCAAACCACTGATTCACTTTAAATTTCTTGACTAATCCTTTTTAATAAAATTAGTATGGATTCAAGACTATATTGGCGAGAAATTTATAGTAGAAAAAAACGCATTGACCTAAGAAAAACTCGATGTAAAAAGTTACTTTATTTATTATTTGTCATTCGAAGGCCTCGGTGGCGCAGCGGTTTGGCACGCTGACTGTGCAACCGAAGGTCTCGGGTTCGATCCCCGGCCGGGTCAAACTAGGAAACGAACTTTTCCAGTTTGTCTCGGGTCTTGGATGTTATCTATGTATTTATTGTATTAAATATATCGTCGAGTTAGCACCTATAACACAAGTCATTTAGTTGTACTTAGTATAGGGCTAACGAGATCTGTGTAATATGTCCATGAATATTTATTATTTTATTTTATATTGATTAATATTGATTTGTTATGTTTTGGTAAGCTGTAATTATTTTGTTAAGCACATAGCAGGGATATATTGTCTATCTTATTTATTTAATATTGTCTTTACAGAAAAAAAGTCACATGGTAAAGCATAAAAGCTGTGTAGGAATAAATAGTGACTTCCTAATACTATGCTGGTGACGTTTGGTAATATATTTAATACTGCTCTTTTTTAAGTTTTGCTGACCAAAAGATTTATTGTAAAACAAATGTTTTGGTCAGAAAAAATTGTGTTTGCTAATTTTTGTGCTGAAGAAATATTACTTTGCTGAATATTTCATTAGTAACCTTTATTGAGTGCCAACTTAGGTCCAGTTATTTTGTCTAATAATAAAAAAATCGACGACGTACAAAAGGAATAGCTAATGCATGTGTATAGTCTGTTAGCTTTTAGGATATACCTCAGCTACCATTGGATAGACTGATTATACTGATCGATTACTATTGCAATAAGGTAAGGTTTATTTTGTAGTGTTATTTATAACTTTTCAAAATAGTGAAGAAAAGTTTTACACAGGGCAGCAAGTTGCATTACACTCGTGTGCTTTCGGCGAAAACCGGAGCCTACTCTAGAGCCCGAGGTATATTCTTAAAGGTAACAGACTGTATATGTTTATAAATTTATCGCAATAGAAACAATTTTGTATGCGGATGTATATTTACTGACAATTTATTGCAGTGTTAGGTACAATTTTGTCTGAGTACGAAGTAGCATAGTAATTATGTTATGGACAATATTTTTGTAGGAATTTCCATTACTTTAATAGAAACTACAAAATAGGTTCGTATTCAAATGACGTCACATAATTTGTAAGATCTTCTGCATTGCTATTTGTTGGCAATTTTGTACGGGGTGGGTAGGTATAGTTAGGGTTTAATTTTATTATAATCAACGCTGTGTCTGTGATATGATAATATTGTTTTGTGCATTGTTTTGTTCCGTAAATTAGGCTGACTTGCACCACTTTCTTCTGTCTTATACCCGGCTTCTGGTACACTCACAAGCTGTTAATCTACTGTCAACAGAAGCTGTCAGTTGGCCAAAGTGCATACAGAAAAAACATTTGACAGCGGTTAACAGTAGATTTACAGATTGTTGGCAAGTATACGAGAAACTGGCGATTATTCATAGTTATATATTAGACGGGTCTAATCGCGATTATTTATTAGGTAAAACGTAACTACCTAGTAAATAATGGCGATTTGACCCGTTTAATATATAACTATGTATGGGCATTAGTCTTCTTCAAAAATACTTTTTATATACTACCTGACTTCGCAAACATTGTTTTACCAAGACTCTACCTTAAGAAGCAATTTGTCGAGGAATTCGTCAAGAATTATAACCAAACTAAGTTTGTATTTAATTATACTATTTATAATTAATAAGGCTTTAATTATACTATGATATCAACCTTTTATAAATATCCTCATGGCTTGGGCACAGAGCTCTTTCTGCATCGCTGGAAGGGTAAGCAATACTCCACCACAGAGGCCAAGTCCAGATTGGTGGAGGACTGTAAGACAGTGGCGCGGCTTACTGTCAGCCGCTTATCAAGCCGCACATAAAACATTTGACAAGGCCTAACGAGTGCCATTACATGACACCCAGCACCAACGGCTTAACTCGCCTTGCGACGTACGAAAGCGCTCGGAAAAGTGCCACTAGCGGTAGTCACGGGATGGTCACCCATCCAGTACCTGACCGCGCCTGTTGTTATTTGAGACAAGTGATCGATTCTAATCACTCGGTTTCACTAGGCCACGAGTGCCTAATTATAGTATGACTGACCTAATCTCAGACCTACCGGATATACATTATACACAAAAAATCATGAAAAATTATGAAGCCGTTTTGTAGGAGCTCGATAACAAATACTGTGACACGAGATTTTTATATAGGTTCTAGACTAGGTTCTAAAAATAGTTATCACAGATACGAGGGCTGCTACTTATGTATGCGGAATAGAAAAAATAAACAAATGTATATGGCTAAATATGCTTTTATTGTTTTTCAAAGTATTCTCCACTATGATCGATGCACTTTTACATTCGATGAAACCAATTTGTAAAACACTTTTTCCACTCTGATTGAGGTATCTCCAAAACGTGCTGTTTGAATGCATCTACGGCATCTTCACGGGTCGAATATCGTTGACCACGTAATTTATTTTTTGTATTTGGGAATAAATAGAAATCATTGGGAGCCAAATCAGGGCTGTACAGTGGATGACCCATCAATTCAATTTTTTGACCATCCAAAAATGTAGTCGTTTCCTGAGATGTATGACAGCTGGCATTGTCATGGTGAAGTATGATTCTGCGTCGCTGGTTGTTATGGCGTATTTCTTCAAATACTTCCGGCAAACAAATGGTCGTGTACCACTCCGAATTAACCGTTCTGCGATTCTCCAGTGGTATTGTAGTCACATGGCCATTAATACCAAAAAAGCAGGCCACCATTTGCTTTACAGTACTTTTTGCACGAGCCACTTTCGTAGGGTTCGGCTCATTTTGAAACACCCAAACTGTTGATTGTTAGATAGATAGATAGAATATTCTTTATTGTACACAGAAATTACAGTAACAGAACCTAGATAAAAATATAGTACAAATGGCGGCCTTTTTATTTATTTTTATTGTTGTTTAGTTTCGGGATCGTACGCGTAGATCCAGGATTCGTCACCTGTGCAAATATTATAAACAGATTTTGAGTCGCCTCCGTTGAATTTTTTTAAGGTTTTCTTGCACCATTCGACGCGAGCATCTTTTTGATCCTGAGTGAAGTTGTGCGGGATCCAACGCGAAAAAATTTTTTTTTACTGATAAATGTTCATGTAATATCCTATAAATGCTCGTCATACATATGCCCAAAATAGCCTCTATGTCGCGATACGTAACATGGCGGTCTTGCATTATTAGTTTTCGCACAGCTTCAATATTTTGTGGCACAACCACCGATTTCGGGCGACCTTCTTTAACTTCGTCCGTGAGCTTACTGCGCCCGCGATTAAACTCACTAAACCAGTGATACACAGTCGTTTTTGATGGAGCTTCACCACCAAAAGTCGAAGTTAATTGATCTACGCACTGTTGTTGCGTTAAACCACGTCGAAAATCGTAATAAATCATAGCACGAATATTTTCACGAGTGAGTTCCATTTTTTCAGCGATATGACATTTTAAACCCAACAAAAACAAAACACTAACGTACATAAGAGAAAAATACTAGCGGCCAGTATTTCAAAAAGAACGAATTTGACCATGGAGGTCAGACACTGCGTTTAAAATTATTGGAATCCCAGATTCCGCATACATAAGTAGCAGCCTATAGTGCGTTCACATTAACTTGACGCGTGAGAGAATTGGTAACAAGGACATAACATGTGAATTAGCTCTTGGACCTAATCGGAAAATGGTAAAACAAGCCCTCAATCCTTTAATTTTAACCAAGTAATGGGAATGATTTCTTATTTAACATGGTTACAGTAAACATCTCAGTGCTACCAATTCTCTCACGCGTCAAGTTAATGTGAACGCACTGTAGGTATAAGATTTTTGATGTTCACTTTTTTGAAAAAAACGTATTATGAAACAAGTTATGATTTTTATTCTTTTTATTCCATTGGTTAGAATAGTTAAGGAAGTGGTGCAAGTAGGTCTAAGTATAAGTATAAGCACCCTCAGAATGAAAGAGGCCTAAGTAAAAAATAGTGATTTTGAGTTACAATCATAGAGTCATAAAAAGGTATGCCGTGGACGGAAGATTCGCTATGCTCTTTTTTTACAATAAGTGCCTTTGTTTTACTATTCATCGGATAGAGCATACCTTTTTATGTCTCTCTATGATTGTTAGGTACTCAATTTTTTGAGATTTTTTTGAGTATTTAAACTATTTCTTGACTTAGGCCTCTTTCGTTCTGAGGGTGCGATAACATTGAGGACACTGAAATCAAGAGAACAATTACAGCCTAAATGGATTTTTAAGCTTGGAATATGCATGTTGTGTAACCTCAGTGTGATGTAAAGTTAAATATGAAAGTAAATTATATGTCATCATAACATATTTTAAACTTTCGCGACTTGTACACGAAAGTTTAAAATATGTCATTTTCGGGGTCGAGGTAAAATAGCAATAAATTACTACGCGATTAAGCCCCGAAAATATTCTAACTATAATTATGTCACCTTAATGTCTAATTTTAAGAAAATAAAATGAGTTTTATAACAGAATAGTAACATTTATTTTTATTGCTTGCGAGATTTCAAAGTAGATTTACTGTGAAAACAATGATACCTACTTACACGTAGGTAACAATTTAATTTAATGATCTACAAGTACTAATTCTCGACAATTAACCGGTCGACCATTACATCTACTTTAAAAATCACTATAGTAATGTAAATGAATAGGTAGTTTCAATACTGTATAGCTACACTGTTATCACTTCGATACAAGTTAAATCAAGAACTCAACGCCTGACAAATAATAATAGCAAGCTGTTGCGCTGACGAGTAATAGTTACAAGCAATTCAACAGGCGCTCAATTTGCTAACCGTAAAGCCTCCTAAGTCAATCTTAGTTGTTCGGCGAATCGTCTCACTTCTCATGGGAAGATTCATATTCGTTATTGCTAAATCAATAGTACAGGTGGTGTTAGTAGGTATTTGTAGGTACCTAAGTACGTGATAGGCTGTGAGGGCACTGCAATACAGTTAGTCTTATTATGTATGACAGATTAAATTTTTATTATTTAGATATTGAATACATGCAAATGAATAAATAACAAACATACAAAATGATTGAATAGCTCGTAGCCTGGGCTGCCTGAGTGATCTTAAACGATTACTAAGGTTAAGCAACATACGGCGCGTTCAGTCCATGGATGGGTCACCGTCTATGACTAACGCTAGTGGCATTTTTCCGAGCGGTTCCGTGCTTCGCCAGGCACGTTAAGCAGTTGGTGCCGGCTTCCGTCGACAGATGGCAGTCGTTAAGCCAAGTCAGAGGCCTTAGGGTGGCTTGAAAACTTCTGAAAGTAAGACCAGCCACTAGTCTTACATGCCTCCACCAATCCGGACTTGGCCCCCGTGGTGGAATATGGCCTATACCTTCCTCAGGTTAGAGACCCGTGCCCCTCGGTGGGGACATGATGGGTTGATGATGATGATACAAAATTAATAATAATTCCTTCCAGGATTACCTACTTCCAGGGAGGTACATCTGCATCTAAGTGCATTAAAGTTTAACGAAGCTGCAGTCCAACGCAACAAGTGAGTGGCGTTGTAACGCACTGGCTTCGTCAAATATATTTGAAAGGATCGTGGATGGAAAGGGGAATAAGCGCTTATGAATCATTAAATACCTATGGCATTATTCACAGGAGAAGAGTAGCGGAGCATTCTGAATTCGTGACAAGATCATGAATAAATTTGGACAAAAGCTAGACGCCTCCAACTTTTATTGAAACAGTAACTTAATAAGAATTCAAGCCACTTACTAATAAAATATATATTTTTTTCCATTACATAAAAGTATGATTAGGTGAGATTGACGATTGATTAATTAGACGGCCTCGGTGGCGCAGCGGTTTGGCACGCTGACTGTAAAACCGAAGGTCTCGGGTTCGATCCCCGGCCGGGTCAAACTAGGAATCGAACTTTTCTAGTTTGTCTCGGGTCTTGGATGTTATCTATGTATTTATTGTATTAAATCTATCGTCGAGTTAGCACCTATAAGACAGGTCATTTAGTTGTACTTAGTATAGGGCTAACGAGATCTGTGTAATATGTCCATGAATATTTATTTATTATTTATTTATTGGTATAGAAAATGTTTGCTGTATTGGTAAAGAAAATGTTATAGTACCTAGATAATGAAAAATCAGGAGTTTACCGTCGGTCCACATACTAGATGGTAATGTGTATTGAGAACCTGAGACACGTTTTTCTAATTTTCTCTCCTTACAGAAGGCTGGATGTGCACTCCCTTGCACCCAACTGCCGGGGCCCTGGAAGTCCATAAAGGAGCTCATTTCATAGCATTCACGACCAATTCCATAGCACGCTAAGCAATCTTGCATCGGACTAGCATCGGGTAGCAGACTTATTCAAGAATGATGATGTTTTTTAGCTGTCAGGATGGTATAGGTGCTGGGCAAGCCTACACTATCTATAAAACCATGTCCCAGGCACTACAGCGTCGGAGTGGTACCTTCACCCATCTCGTGTGAGTGAAGATACCACTGGACGCTGTATAAATCATCTCATTAAGTAGATGCAAAAAGGCCAATATTATTATGTTTTTTAATTACTTCCGTGGATGGTACCTGTATGGTACACGTGGATGGTGCAGTTTACCTTTTAAACAAAAAAGTGTCCACGTTTCGGCTTCGTAGGTCACACAGCGGGAAACACTGATTGAAGACTGAAATTGTTCAATAATTATTATAATCATCAACCTATTATGTCCCCACCGATGGGCACGGGTCTCTTCCCTTAGGAAGATACAAGCAATACTCCACCGCGGGTTGCCAAGTCCGGATTGGTGGAGGCTTGCAAGACTAGTGGCTGGTCTTACTGACAGAAGTTTTCAAGCCGCCCTAAGGCCTCTGGCTTGGTTTAACGACTGCCATCTATCGACGGCAGCCGGCACCAACTGCTTAATGTGCCTTGCGAAGCACGGAACCGCTCGGAAAAATGTCACTAGCGTTAGTCATAGACGGTTTACCCATCCATGCACTGAACGCGCCATATATTGCTTAACCTTCGTGATCGTTTAAGGTCACTCAGGCAGCTGGGGCTACGCGCGATGCTGGTTGATTATCATTATGCTAGTAATTAAAATACTCCATAAAAAGTACCCGAAACAGGCGTGCTTGCATGCAACGACTAATGGACGTTGATGAAGCGAAATTGATCTGTCAGAATCGTGGCAATCCCTACCACAGAAAAACTAGTACGAAGCCAGGAGTCACGCATTTTGTAGCGATCGAACGACAGAATTTGACAACAAATGCACTGAAAAGTCGCGACTTTTGACAAATGTCAAAAGAGGAGGGAGAAAAATGTCAAAAGGGAATAAATATTACTACTACCCAGGCTGGTCTCTGCCTACCGCTCTGCGATACAAGCGTGAATGTTTGTTATGTTATGGTATTATACTAGTGTCGAGGTATTACCGATCCGCATTAAATATTAAATATTTAGTCTACCAAAATGTTCGGCATATTTGACGAATAATTATACCTACCGGGATAATAATCAATTTCAACATAGATTTCAATAAACTGTTTTGTCAGGCTTTCTTGACGGCCTCGGTGGCGCAGCGGTTTAGGTGACTGTAAAACCGAAGGTCTCAGGTTCGATCCCCGGCCGGGTCAAGCTACAAAACGAACTTTTCTAGTTTGTCTCGGGTCTTGGATGTTATTTATGCATTTATTGTATTATATCTATCGTCGAATTAGCACCTATAACATAAGTCATTTAGTTGTACTTAGTATAGGGATACCGAGATCTGTGTAATATGTGTATGAATATTTATTTATTTATTATTATTTATTCATAAACTATATGAGCTGATCTAGCTTGACATATATATACCGCGTGGAAGCTAATTATCAATATATCAAAGAGTTGGACTCTTTTCTTTCCAGTATTCTCCACATCCCCACCTAATACGGTCAAAGCCTACCTAAAGCAAGAACTTCACTAACAACGAACAACACTATCACTCGTCCTGGTCCCAAACTAGGATACCCTGTGCTATAGTGACCAGGCAAGGACATTACAAACATGAAAATCTCTTCTTCTTTGTCTTTGCCTCATCCCATTATTTGGAGTCGGCTCTCCTCATTCTTTTGCTCCAAGATTTTCTGTCCTTGAAACATGAAAATAAGGAATGTATTTTAAACTGAAGCCATTTGTACAAATCACGTACAGCGGCCTCCAGTGGAAATCGAACCCACGGCCTCTGTTTCGATCGTCAACCGCGAGGCAGTCGAGTCTTTATTATTACAGCAATTACGTACATGACCGAACAAATTTCGTTTCAAAATCATCATTTATTCAAGGTAATCACTGTGGATAATCGTGCACACGGACAGATTTTGATCACGCAAAATAAACTACGAACGCTTTGTCTGTACAACAAAATTAGTACAGTGATAAATAATAAATGAGGGCGGTAATACTGAACCGTTGCTTTATTCTCCGGCTCTCATCAAAAAACTTCAAAAACTCAGCAGTGAAATTGTACCGTCATGCTTGGGTCGGAGTCACTATATCGAGTATAGTAATATGGAGCTCCAGCCAGTCAGTGACGTCTAATTGGATATACTCGGCTCCAGTCAGTCGGTGACGTTGAATCAGATATGGTAGTTAGCCAGTGTCGGCTAGGTCTACCTCACGATGAGCTGGTTGAGAGAGCGGAATGGGAGGTGAAGTGAATGGACTTACTTGGTGATGGTGGATGATGGCTCGCTTTAGCTGTTGGGCAGATGATGAGCGGTGATGGATGAGCTGATGCGTCCAGCGCACGGAGAACACTCCTGCACTGTTCACTTATAGTCTAATATTGTCAATATATTGTTCTTTGAGCTGATAAAGTTTCTTGGTCACCAAATGTCTATCACTTCACGAGAATTCGTACACTTATCACGCGCGTATGTCACCATGCGAATGTATATGCAGATGCATGGATAAAATTAGTAGCGAGCGAGCGGCACGAGCGACGGCACCGGAATGACTGAGTGGTGAATGAATGACCACAGATTCATGATTACGTCGCGCGATCGATTCTCGCGCGAACAAGATATATTTGAAAACCTATTTAGAGGCAAAAAATTTCACCCATGCCGGGATTCGAACCCGCAACCTCTGGCTATCCGTGCCAGCGCTCTACTAATTGAGCCAATGGGCGACTCACGGCATCAGTGAAATTTCGAACCTCTTTACACTATTCTAATAATAATAGAATAGTGTAAAGAGGTTCGTAATTTTTAGCATCTAAATAGGTTTTTAAATTTGTTCCTTAGCACGGGTTAGTGCATTAAAAATAAAAATAGTATAAGATATATTTGACTTCTGTCGCTCGGAGACTCTGAATCCGATACTCTCGGCTCCAATCAGTCGGATATGCCGAATTGCATACACTTCGCTCCATCTGTCGTAGACGCTGAATAGGATATACTCGGCTCCAGTCGGTCGAAGACGCTTAATCAGGTATACTCGTCTTCCGTCCGTCGGAGACTCGGAATTGAATTGAATATAGTCGGTCAGAGACGCTAAAGTGGATATACCCGACTCTAGTCGGTCGGAGATGCTAACTCGCGAATACTTGGCTCTAGTTTTCTGGCGGTAGCCGCACTTTTGCAATACCCTCACTTTGCATACCTAGAGGATTTGATGCGTATAATTAGGCCTCTGTACTGCATCATGGGTGTCCAATCAACCGTTCTTCACATCAGTTTTTTTAAATTATGAAATAATATTTTAACTCCTAAATCTGAGCTAGATTTAATGATAAGTAAAGACATTTCCCCTGTGAAAACTTAAACATTCCATTTCAAAGAGAACCGTAATGAAAGGTGCGAGAATTCATTTGGGCAGGCAAGCAAGACCCGTCCAAATATTTGCAAGGAGAAGATCAACTCAAATATTAAGATACTAGCTGGTGCCCGCGATTTCGTCTGCGCAAGATTAGTATTTCGGGTAGCTTATATTAGCGTGGCGTAGAAAAGAACTAAGTGGAGTCCTAATTGTAGGCCTATAGGTAACTACTGCAGTAAGCTCCGGTAAACTATATTTAACGACTCTTTTAAACATTTCCATCATATATTACATATGTGTAAATCTAGCGGTTTTGGTAGCGCACTCCAGAATAGCTCGCAGGTGGTACATGGGGATATCGTTGTTTAAAACGCCGGCTTGCCATTCAGGTGGTCGTGGGTTGTAATCGCGGCATGTAACAATAACATTGTTTTTTAAGTTACGTTTATTTGTGAAGATATAGAAGCAATACCTCTCGCTAACGGTAAAGTTTCCTTCACCGTGAGAAATTTTGCGTATCCGAGTTGTCTAACTAATTAACTAGTAGCTCAGTAAAACCTGCTAACTGGTACCTGATATCGTGCGGAAACCTGCTACTTGAGATGTCACAGATTAAAATCGCTAATCCACAGTGGGCACGCTTGGTAATTAAGCCCAAACACTTTCTCTTTCGCTCGTTACTTTTCGAAGTGTAAGAGATAATTGTCGATCGTGGCTGAAATAGACAATAAATAGATTTTATCAGATCTTTCTCATGTTAAGTAGGATGTTCGCAAATATCCTAGGATAATAAGAACAATTTGTCTTTTCGCGAATATCTTCGGACGTTAGTAAATTTTTGTGTTATCTTATATCAAGGGGTATAACATTACCTTATAAATATTAAAAATAAGTTTATTAAAAAAAATATTTCTCCTCGGCAAATTCTCCCATTTGAGGTTGCCTTAAAAAAATTGCTATTAGCAATAAGGCCGCCAATCGTATTCTATCTTTTGTATCTGCTATTTCTGTAACAATTTTTTTGGTATACTATAAAGAATATTCTTATCTTATCATAAAATAAAGAAATAAGTATCATAAAATATATGTCATATAACAAAGCACTATTTGTGGCACGTTTGACAGCTCATCTGTCACTTCGACTTTTGTCAGCATCTTTGACATTTGATGAGTTTGACGAATGGAACTACAAACTTCTAGCTATGTACTTTGAAACAGTTTGAAATTCTAATCGTGTTTTTACAAATAAGACAGTTACCTTCTGTAGTTGATATTTTGCAGGACATGTCCGTTAATGTTTTGGCCCACAAGAATAATGTTGGGCCTAAAGGCCCTCACCGGACGGGCTGGCACACTAATCCGTTAAATGTTCAGATTAAGGTGTAATCACATCAGTGCGAACCTAGTATTTTATCGGTTATTTTAATTTAGAGGCAAATAGTTTGTGGGTGGTCAAAAATAGCAATTTTTTTACAAAATACACTTCTGGATACATCTATTGGCCCACCTTGCATTATTAGTTTCGTTTAGTCCTAGCTAAAAATTTGTATTAGGTCGAGCAAAAAGTTTTTATGCAGTTTTGAACCAAGTTTATGTAAAATGTGTCAGGTTTAAAACTGCAACAATAGTTTTTGTTCGATCTAGCAATTATATTTAGGTAGGGGCCATCGAAATCTAAACTCTAAGGTGGGCCAATAGATATGTCCAGGAGTGTAATTGTAATAATTCAAGTAATATTATAATTGTGAAACTTTGTGTAGATATTTGGATGTTTGATTCTCAATTACGCAATAAGAGCTGCAAGGATTTATATGAAACTTGGCGTACAGACAGACAAAAATTTAATTGAAACATAGGATACTTGATATCCTTATCGTGGAATAGCTTCCAACGTTGGCGAAACAGCGGGTAAAGCTATTAATAAATACATAATAAAATTAAATAAAACATTATTTATTATAAAATTTCACAATTTAAGAAAGCGTGAAGACTCTGTACTACGTAAAAACCTGTATTACGAAAAGTCCTGCTTTTTCGATTACCATTGTGGAAAACTACAATTTCTTATATTTATTTGTCATCATGTAGTTCAGTTTATTAGTTCATTTTTATTTTGTTTCGTGGTATCAAAATCACTAAGGAATTTAAAATTGAATCCTGAGTCTTAGAATAGTTAAAATTCTCTAACTAAGCTACAAATTTGGATTTGAGTCTACATCACATAGACTTATCGCCAACTTACTATAGTTAAGGTTGATGTTACTATCCTGATCCCGATATTTGTAACGAGTTGATATTTACAGAGACGTTATCCACAAAGAATCAAAGATGTACGAACTTAGGTAGTACGAGAACACTAGTCACGCGTTTAAATGTCAAAAGTCGTGACTTTCACTGTACATTGAATTGTCAAATTCTGACAGTTTATCGCCGCAAAACACGTCACTCGTGCCGTCGTACTACCCACGCAGCGGTACGAATATAATTCTTAATAATTTTACAAGGAAGGTATTATAGAACGTTTATTTTGGAATAACGAGAGCAGTTCTATGTACCTAGTATTTTCGACATTTCAGTTTAGTCCGCGATCGGTGGAAGAAAGCTTAACATTTCACAACTCCACCCGTCTCTAATTGGAGCGAAATCCTCAGAACACATGGGCCTCTGATGTGTTGGAAAATGTTAAGCTCAAGTATTACCTAAAACACGAGGTGGTAACCATTTTCTAGTAAATGAGTAAGAAGGAAAGTTTATCAGCTTTGCTAAAAATAGTAACGGTAGATTTTAACTTTTTCGTCCCTGTATATTTTACAATTTCTGAGAGCGGTAAAAGCATGTCGGTAGAACTATGGCCTCGTAAACCCATGGGAGGTCGTGAGTTTTAATCCAGGCATGCACTACGCAGCCGGCACCAACGGCTTAATGTGCCTAGCGAAGCACGGAAACGCTCGGAAAAATGCCACTAGCGGTAGTCACGGGACGGTGACCCATCCGGCACCTTACCGCGCCTGTTGTTGCTTAACTCAAGTGATTGATTCCAATTACTCGGTTTGCCTAGGCCACGAGCGCTTCAGTATTATCAATACCATTAGCTAACCATGAAGGAAAACATCGTGAGGAAACCTGAGCGTCTTAGGTATTGCGTATGAAATTGCCAATCCGCGCTGGGCACGCGGGGTAACTAAGCCCATACTTTCTCTTTCTGAGAGAAGGCCTGTGCCCTGCAGTGGAACGTATATGGGCTACATAAAAAAGGTATGTAAGAGTTAATCCAAGGAGGTCTCTACATTGTAGACTTTTAGTCCGGATTTACTTACGGGTGTTGTTATATCGGAAAAGTCCGACCAGGTTTCGCTCCGATTCGCAGAGCTTAATCATGGTGAGCAGAGACGGAGCTCGCGTCGTCGGTTGCTTGTCTCACACAAGACAAGGTGTGTGAGACAAGCAACCGACGACGCGAGCTCCGTCTCTGCTCACCATGATTAAGCTCTGCGAATCGGAGCGAAACCTGGTCGGACTTTTTCGATATAACAACACCCGCAAGTAAATCCGGACTAAAAGTCTACAATGTGTTGTGCTTACGAAAGTTTTAGTTAAAAAAAAAGAGGTCTCTACATTAATATTTTAAAAAATTCACTTGATTAATTACACCGAAAACTCAGATTTAGGGTTAAGCTCAAAATCTAGACTAAGACAGCTATCAAAAATACGTCGGGAAATAATTTATCTTCTTAGGCACTCAGGCACAGAGGATGACTCAGGTAATCTATGGTCTTTGACTGCCTCGTTGATTTAGCGGTTAACACGCTTGCTTACCAAACCTGTTAGTGAGTTTGTTTCCCACTGGAGGTCGTGCTTGATTTGTACAAATGACCTCATCGATATCAACCCTTGTATGTCCCCAGTGCTGGAGCACGGGTCTCTTTCTGCATCGCAGGAAGGTTAGGCCATATTCCACCACGGGGGCCAAGTCCGGCTTTGTGGAGGATTGTAAGACAGTGGCGGGCCTTACTGTCAGAGGTTATCAAGTCGCCTATAAGGCCTCGGACATGGCTTAGCGACTGCCATTACATGACAGCCGGCACCAACGGCTTAACGTGCCTTGCGAAGCTTGGAAGCTCGGAAAATGTCACTATCGGTAGTCGAAGGACGGTCACCCATGCTGCACCTGACCGCGCCTTTTGTTTCTTAACTTAAGAGATTGATTCCAATCACTCGGTTCGACTAGGCCACAAGCGCTTAAAGTTTAATGGGCTCAGTTTGGAGTAATTCCGAATTTGATGTCTTTAGGTTACCACAATACAGAGTATTCTAAAAACCTTTTTAGAGGCTAAAAATTCCACCCATGCCGGGACTCGAACCCGCGACCTCTTACTAACCGTGCACGGCATGGGTGGAATTTTTAGAATCTAAATAGGTTTTTAAAATATTGTCCTTAGCACGGGTTAGTGGAATAAAAAGAATATAACCAGAGTATTATATTTTGAAGCTCTCGTGGCCTCGGCGAACCCCGTGATTGGAATCAATCACTTGGGTTAAGCAACAACAGGCGCGGTCAGGTACGGGATGGGTGATCGTCCCGTGACTACCGCTAGTGGCATTTTTCCGAGCGCTTCCGTGCTTCGCAAGGCACGTTAGTGCCGGCTGTCATATAATGGCAGTCGTTAAGCCATGTCAGAAGCCTTATGGGCGGCCGGCTTGATAACTTCTGACAGTAAGGCCCGCCACTGTCTTACAATCCTAGTTCTACAAAAATTTGCTACAAAAAATAATAATTAAGGAAGCAATCTATCCTCAAGTCCGTTTTTTATGTAAAAAAGTGGCGAACCCAGTTCACAATACAGCTCATAGATGGCGCTTATTGGCGTGCACATACAAGAACAGGGACACGGCTGTAAAATTTTGGTTAGCGTATATATAATCATGTGGGTACAGCGATATCATTCCGATGTAAAATCTCACTGCGAAGTAGGTATTCGGGGCTGCAAGTGATGCAAATTACTTCAGCCAGATGTCGCTGCCTGTACGTAATACAGAGAGTATTGTAAAGAGGTTCGAAATTACACTGATGCTGGTAGTCGCCCTTTAGCTCAGTTGGGACAGCGCTGGCACGGATAGCCAGAGGTCGCGGGTTCGAGTCCCGGCATGGGTGGAATTTTAAGCCTCTAAATAGGTTTTTTAAAATAGCGTAGATTTATTCTGACAGCCGCATTCCGGTTCTTCTATGGCCACGCCTGTAAGCGCGATCTATGAATTGCTTTGTGAACTTATACTGAAAACGGCTTGACAACATTTAAATTTTGTAGCATACGTATTTTACTGACTTAAAGGAAACTAGATACAAAATAAAACGACCCAATTTTTTTATTTTTGGAAATTCGATGATATTCATTCATAATTTTCTGTTTGAATTTCGTCTTATTCTAAAACGACGTAACAGCCAAATGACGTCACACATACGGCTTAATACTAACACCCTTGCCGCCTTTTTAAAAACCATTAGAGTTAAGGAAAGGAAAAGTAATTTCTCCGACATGGCATTTGAATGTAATTGAAAATGACATCTGTCATATCATTTTTAATATTAGGCAACAGTACTGGAATCACGAATAAATGAGGCACTTTCGTAGCGTTGTTCGATACGATACAAATGTATGGAAACTGAACAGCGCCAACGTGTTCACTTTTGGAACTAACAATTTGGTATCACGAATCGCCTATCGATTGTAGTATCGAATGCGTATAGATTCGAAACTAGTTAGCCCTACCATTTTGACATTTTTGCGATCACGAACAAAATTTGACGTATAGATTCGAGTGAAGTTCGAACGTTAGCGGTAGATTATTTCGAAACTTTAATCACCCTAAATATTAAAGTGACTTCGGTGACGAAAGTGATTTGCAAAGATTTATATTAATTTAAAATGCTCCGTGCGCCAAGGATTGCCCGTAGGCCTGCCCATTACTATTTTGCATGGCGTATGGTTGAAGAAGAACGCAGAAATCAAAGAGATTCGAGGTTTGTATATTTCTAGGGTAGTAAATACAAACTATTTTGTTTATGAAATGTCGTAGGCTTATTTATTGGAGCTTATAATCCAATTCCAGAGAAGTATCGAGCAGAGTCCAATTGCGGAGGACATTCGACCATACTGCTTTGACAGAAGCGGAATTTAGGTGTAGGTATCGCCTATCTACTCAGGCTTTCCAATTCCTCTGTGAGGAGTTGGAGGCAAAAACCACACTAAGAGCTTCACAAAGAATAAGCCTGAAACATAAGGTATGGAGACAAGTAATTTAATTTGAATTTCTGTTAAGTTATCCTATGATCATTTTAACATAAGGTATTATTTTCAGGTATTGTGTGCATTATCATTTTATGCCACAGGATCATACCAGAGGGCTGTTGGTATGGGAAAATATGTTGGGCAATCAACCATCAGCAAATATGTAACTGAGGTTACAAATGCGCTGACATGCCCAGACATAGTCAACCAGCATATCCACTTTCCCACCACGATTCAAGAGAGGATCCAAACTAAACAAAGGTATACTTACTTACTAAACTAATCTTCTAAACAATTTGTGAAGTTAATTACCTCCATGAAAAGTTAAATAATATATTTACAGATTCTACACTAAGTTTGGAATACCGGGAGTCCTTGGTTGTGTCGATGGGTCCCACTTCCACATTTTCCAACCCAACAAGGCTGTGGAACATTTATTTTTTTGCAGAAAAAATTTCCATTCTTTGAATGTTCAAGTTGTAAGTTGTTTTTGGATAGGTACTATAAGGAAATTGAAGGAGTGTTATATAATTTTGACAATTGATGAAGTATACTTTTTTTACAGATCTGTGATAGTGATTGCAAAATTATAAATATTAATCCCAAATATGGTGGTGCGACCCATGATGCCTTTATCTGGGAAAACAGTCAAGTAAGAGACTTTATGGAAAACTTAAATAGGACTGGAGAGCAAGGATGGCTTTTGGGTAGGTACTTACCTAATTAATTCAACATTAGATTCTCAAATCCAATTTATTATTGCAATCATTAAATAAACATAGGTACATATATGTATAACAATGAGTATGAAACTATTTTTATTTCCAGGTGATTCAGGTTATCCTCAAAGGCCTTGGCTTATGACGCCAATAAATGATGCTGCAGACGAAAGCCCTGAGGCCAAATACAACAGCATCCATGGGAAAGCGAGGGTTCTCATTGAAAACACATTTGGAAGACTCAAAAATCGATGGCGATGCCTCAACAAGGATCGCACACTACACTATGCTCCAGAAAAGTGTGCTAAAATAATAACCGCCTGTGCAGTTTTGCATAACATCGCCATCGATTATCAGGTCCCACTACCCGAGGAGGTTGAAACTGGTCCGCAGCAAGTCCAAGTTGTGGAAAGTGCAGCAGTGTGTGGGTCTAGACCGAGGGAGTCTTCTTCAGAAGACTTGGTTCTGGGAAGGGCGACACGACGTGCACTAGTGGAAAGACTTAACCATTTACATCGGTAAATGTAAACATCGTGAGAGGAAACCTGCCCATCTATAGGTATCATCGGTAAATCTTTTTCAGCCTTCTCTATCATTAAATGTAAACATTGTGATAGGAAACCTACCCATCTAGGTATTTAATAATTGTTTTGTATACTTATACATAATGTGTTATATTATATTGAATCTATATTTTAATACTTCATGTACTTACACTGTTGAATTGTATGTAGTTGTGCCTACATAGTTGTACAATAAAGTAATATTGTATTGAATCTAGATTTCAGATGTAGGTGAAATTGTAAGTATGTTCTACATTCTACAATATACTGCCTACAATGTAGTTATTACATAATATCTATTATTTAAATATTAATAACTAGAAACCTATGCAACCCGTCACAAGCTGTCCTGCGGGGTAATTAAATGTTATATCATATTTATAAAATGTTTGTACAGTGTACAATGGTAAACATTAGTTATAATTGTAAGTTTACTGTAGTACCTGTAGTAAAAAAATAAGTTATAAAATGTTTGTACATACAATGGTTAACATTAAATTGGTTCTAAGGTTGCTCTTTTCAAATAAAATAAATTCAGAGTAGTAAAAAAACAAATTTTATTTAAAATAAAACATTCTTTCATCTCAAACATACACAGACATACTTCTTTCATGATCTCTCATTCAAAAACCTTTCAATTAAGTTCATTCCATCCCTCATGAACTGGAGCCATTGAGCCTGCAGCTGGAGTTCCCTATCCCTCTGCTGCAGCTCAATGTCTCTCTGACGTATCCTCTCTTTTTCTAACTCATACATACGATCATCACGTTCTTTCTCACGCTCCCTGGCCTCCCTTTCACAATTTAAAAAAATCCTACTAGTCTCCTCCCCTCCCCTTCCTTCCTTCTTTTTTTTCTTAAGAGGTGGCTGCCATGTCTGCTCCGACTCTTCACGGACTGGTGGTGGTGGCTCCTCAATCTCCACAATAAATGGTACTGATGCCTGGCTGGATCCAGGCATATTCCATTCTCCTGAGTCTGCAATGTAAAAGAGTCATAGTGATAATCATCATCATCATCCGACATAGGCCTCTCCCAAGGAATGCCACATGGAGTGATACCATGTGGCATACCTTGAGATTGTATGTATATGGAATATATCTATATATAAAAATCTTTTGCTCATCTATCTAGGCGAGTCGCTTGAGAATGGTCGACCCATTCTCAAGCGACAGATTAAGCTCTTTAATTTTTTCTCGTTTGGATACGTCATCATCATAAATAAGATGTGTGTAGCAGGAGTGGTCATTAGTTAATGATAAAATAAACTAAAATCAAAAAATTAAATAAAAAATATATTTTTTACCGGGTATTGTCGGTGTAGAGGGGACAGATGGTTCGATGGGTGGATGGTCGGTCTGCTCAGTTTCTACCTGAACCTGTAAAGATATATTTAACTAAAATACATTTCACGCTGATAAAGACATTGTGTTTTATTGAATGTAGGTATACAATAAAACACTTAAAGTTGATAAGCATAAGATATATCTCCTTACCTACATACTTGTTTCAATAAATAAATAAAAATACATTGATACATATACATACCATTAAAAGAACAAGATTCACAATCACTAGGACAAGTTTAACAAAAAATATGCAATTATTGAGTTGGCCGTATATGTGATCTAGTAAAATTTATATTGAATGGTTTACAGCACTGATTGTGTATCTAGTTCTTCTAATAAAAACATACAACAGAGTCAGTACAAAATGTTAAGTAACCTGTGCAAAACCAACTTCCTCCACATTATCCAGACCAGTAGCTGCCTGGATACCCACTACCGCCACCACCCGCTGCTCTACATCCGTCAAGTAGGAGGTCAGCGGAGGGCCACCACCAGTCCCATTAATAGACCTATTAATTTTGGCCACTTTTTTCTTGGCATTGTTCTTCATGTCACTCCAGACCTTATAAGTATAAAAAGTAGTGCAAAAAAATCATGCAAAGGATTAAAATAAATAAAGAGCAAGTAAAATATGGGCGAACAAAAACAGTGCTGATAATATTCTTGTATTGAAATTAAATGAATTGTATTTGCAAGAAACCAGAAATAAGTTTGAGTTTGATAATATGATATGCTATAAAGAGGTTTTAACTGCTCACTTTTCTCCATTTCTCCTCAGTCTTCTCCGCGCCTAGGGAATCACTATTGAGGAGGTTAGTGAGCTCCTGCCACTTCTTAAGGACTGACTGCCTGCCATGTGGGCCACCCAGAGGCTTAGATAAATCACCATGCCTTAAAAAGTTTGATTAGTTTGGGTTAGTTCAATAAAACATTCCACTATTGAGCACATCGTAATATTATAGGTAAGTACTTACTGTTCCATGAACTCTACAATCATGTCAAATTGAGACGAGCTCGTGAACACTTTCTTAGTATTCATATTTAAGAATAAGAATTCTTCAGTCGAAATCGAAAACTCGAAATCAAAACTAACTAAAACTTTTATTATCAAAAGCGCGAAATTTTGAGGTTATGAAATTCGTTCAAAAATTTAATCACCACGATATAAAATGTTGAAAATTTGCTTTAACAAGTAATATTTTTTTTTAATTTAACATTGAATATTTAATTGTATAAATAATATTGTAGAATAGTGGTTATATGTTTCTTAAAACCAAAGGAAATACAAAATTTAAGATATAATAAAATCAGGAAGACAGGTTTCTAAACGTAGTTGCGAATTACCTAGCGTTCTACGCATCGATCGATCGATAGAGTTCCACAGACATTCGTGCTACCAAAATTGATTCACTGTAGATTCGAATGCGGTATCGTATAGATGAAACGATACGCAACGTTTACGGAGCTGTGAAATATTCGGGATAGGGGTACTGTAACTCCTCATTCCAACGTATGTGTGACGTCATCACACAATTTTAGGTTTTTATTTATTTTCCCTAAAATTAAGCAATAATAAAAATTCTAAATTTTCTTCGTAATAAGGATAGCAAAATTAAGAAACGGTATTTTTAGTTTTGCGCGTTGTAAAATATGAAATTTTGTCAATTGTCAAAAATTAATCGGAGCGTTGGTAGTAGCGGTAAACACCGGCCTCTCATTCGGGAGGTCGTGGGTTTGCATCTCGGTATGTCGGTACGTAATACAGAGAATAGCGTAAAGAGGTTCGAAATTTCACTGATGCCGGTGAGTCGCCCATTAGCTCAGTTGGATAGAGTGCTGGCACGGATAGCCAGAACCGGGTTCGAATACCGGCATGGGTGGAATTTTTAGCCTCTAAATAGTATTTTTTTAAATCTCGGTGTGTACCAACTATTTTGTGTTCAAAATTCCCTAAAAAGTATTAGTTTCTCGTTCACTACACTTCTCGCGAAATTGCTTGGTTGAGGCACAGTTGGCTTGGTTGAGGTTGGCTTTTTTGACCGCCAAAAAATCTAAAACTTTTATTGAATTGACGGAAAACTATTCAGGTTTTCAGGGATGTTACCTGCTATTTATGTAATACTTTATTGTTTTCGTACAAATAGAACTAAGTTCTAAGTTTTAAAAAGAATGTAAGACACGTCACAATACATATTTAATTTTTCATGTACTTTTAAAATGTATGGTGTGCAATAAAGAGTATTATTCTGTTCTAATTATCTAAAATCAAATATTAAACGAATTTTATTTATTTTACTTAAAGTATAAAGAGGCTAAAACATTCACCAAACATTCGCAGAAAGATAAGATAAGAATATTCTTTATAGTACCTACACCAGAAAAAAACCAATATAATTATAATAATTATAAACATATAGTACAATTGGCGGCCTTATTGCTTAGAAAATTTCTTTGTATTCTATATTCTATTTTCAAAAAATTCTATATTCAATTTTAAATTGAGAACGTTACCGAAAACAGGATTTCTGTTTCGCATTATTGCGACAACACGTACTTTTTTTTGGCGGAATTTAGCAAAGTAGTTTTTACATTTTAATGCTATTATGGATTTCCGCAAAATAACGCCTGATTCTATACAACATCGACAACACGTGTTGTGTTGCACTCAATATAGATAAACATGATCATTTCCAAGGGTAAATGGAGCACTAAGGGCCAGTTTTCAGGGTTACTGGCCCTACTTACTTAACTGTAGTGCTGCATCTACGAATTTCTCAGCAAAGAGCGTGACAGAACGTTAAGTATTTACTTTGTGAAATTGACAATTCAGAAACCGGCCCTAAGCATATGCCACTTTGATCAACTTCGCCAGCAGTGCATAGGCCCCTCAGGTAAAAACAGGTCCCCCCCCATCTGCGGAGTTACGTTAGCCACAGACCAACCAGACCAGTCCGAGCGGCACCCTCGCGCGGTTCACACCGGTCGGCCGCCGCTCCGTAAGGCGCGTTCGTGACTAAAACAATAACAAAATAAACTGTTTAACTTACGAAACGGCTATTCGAACACGTGTAGCATGCAAAACATTAACGCACAGCCCTCCAAAACGATAATACAGTGAATAAACACCGACAGAAATCGGAGAAGTGAACTTTTTCCAACATTGTTTATAAGTTTCGCTGCCGCGTGTGTAAGCCGGACAAAGTCGGTGCGCAACAGATTGCCGCGTGCCCTCCGCCGGCGACGGTCGTTTCAATTTTGTTAGGTTATACTTCTCCGTCGAGCACTGCTGAGCGCAACACTCATACGTGGGATTTTACTTGGAGCTATCGTGTTCGCTTTGTGCTATCGACGGGAAACTTTATCTCGAGTTATCGGCTGTACTCGATCACCGTTTGAGTGAAAATTCGATCGAGTGCTGTGAAAAAGTGTTAAGTGAATCCAGTGTTCTTTTCTTATGAATTGTGTGTGAGTCGTTTTTGATAGGTACTACATTCCTTGGTGATTCATCCCTGGCTGCTTGCATAGAGACCGGAGTCTGTGTCACCGGTTATTCAAGAAGAAGAAAAATAATACCTTTGTGTCAAACTTGGAACAGTGTGTGCCCCAAAATATTCGAATTCTGTTCAATTGAATATGGTAAGTAAAATTGCATGATTTTATTGTCATTGCTATCTGGAGAAAAAGCTAAAAAATAGCCAAATTATGGTAGTCGTTGTAACATAATTATATTCTAGTTTTATAAATCACTTTATTTTCTTGATACTAGATGTAGTTGAGATGTATATGATAGTACATACCTATACATTTAGTGCACCTTAGACGCCTAGTTTATATACAACCTTAACCGCCAAAATTTTGCTTAGTAATATTTTTATTTGCTATAGCATTACTTGGTAAATTTCTTATATGTTTTTGCTGTAGCAGTGTATTTTGTAGATGCCGATTGATAACATAGTTAGACAAAGATAGACAAAGTGATCAATAATGTATTGCGTGGCTACGTACACTCACCCAGGTAAGTACCTACCTATGCTCATACAATCGGTAGAACAAAAACTTATCTCGGACTCCACAAAAAGTCCTAATTGAGGCCTTTATCTAGATCTGCTAGCTGGACCAATCAACGAGGCCGCTGTCATTCCAATATAAGCCGTAAGTCCTGGCTTATGGGCTTTAAATCCTATTTCCATTTAACGACAGGTGGTAATAAGCAGATTACTACGTACAGCCTCTTTGAACAATGAGCTCTTAATTCCATCGATATTCCAATGGAAGAACGGGATGGCGCTATGACACTCCTGCACTAGCGATCTCGCTTGCTCTTTTGCGAAGATTATTGGATTAAAACAGACCCTGGTAACTATAATTGCATAAAGATTAGGTGCTATAAGTGTGTACCAATTGTTCAATGAAGATGAGAACTCTAAAAGAAAAGTTACGGATCATCAAAAACATTGAGCTTCCAGTTATAGATTGCCTTGGATATCACTGTCTGCTTAATTTGAATTTCAAAAGGAGTTTAGAAGTTACATAATATTCTTATTCAGGCAGCTTCATTAGAGACCCATTGACATGCGAATCAGTAGCGAAGAAACTCCACGACTATTGATAGTTCGTAAAATGTCATTGATATTATCAGAAACATAATATGCATCGACTAATTAGAATGCCTGATTCTTCCTAAACCCCAACATAGCAATAGCAAGCTTTGCTCTATGCTACGTTATTAAAATATCTGTTCGCAATCAAGAATATAAGAAGCCTTGAATAAAAATGTCACTGGAAACGTCAGGCTAATCAGGTTCGACATCCTCGGCCTCAAGTATCATCAAGCAAACAAAGCACAGGCCCAAGATACGCCCAAAATTGCCAAGTGCCCTTTACCTACTTATTGTCTAAAGACTTGAGTACCACTTGTGTCATATTGCGCTTAAGTACTATCCCTATAAGGGTGTCGACTTTTTTCTTCTTACCAGAAGCATCATTATGTACGGAAGGGAAAGGCATGAATATGCAAAATTTGTTTCACAAAATTAGTGATAAAGTTCACGAACTTTTTAGATCGTTGTTTTTAAAGTTGGGAGGAAAAAAGAAGCTTTTGAAATTTCCTGGAAGTAACCGTTTGCCTGAACCCTGTTGGAATTGATATTATAAAAAGGTTGGTTAAAAAAACAGATAGTGAGTTGAAGCCATTCGCAAAAAACAAGGATTTTAAAACCAGTTTGAGGAAAACTGAATTACTTAAAAATATAGTATAGAAAACGAACCTTTAGCTACAACCCAATTATGTAACGAAATTAGTATCATATTATTTTTTGATAAGATCTGTCATCATCAGTAAGTTAAATTCTTTCAATAACTTCAACGAAATCTTAGAAATTTTCTTGCACTAAGCTAATCAAATGAAGCCCAACGAATGTTCAAAAAGCCAATTTAATGCGTTGACCTCTGTTAGATTTGGGGAAGAAGGGCATGAGATTTAATAATAAAAGATCAATGAACCAATCATTGACGCGGGACATCAAATAAGCAGCATGAGCTGGAAAAATATCAAGGACAGAAGAAGCAGTAAATGAATTAAATGCACATAGATGTCAATACAACCAATAAGATTAGAAATGCCCTCAAAATAAACATTTGTCAGATAACGATATCGTCGTATTGATACTGGCTAGAAGCGTTACTCAACGTTCAAAGTTTGACAGAAATACAGCTGAGACCGCATTTCTATGCAGGTAATACGAAGTATGATTTCTGGATCCAAAATTAATCTTAAATTATAAACATCCGGTAAACATTCAGAAAGCATCCAAAAACGAACGCTTTGTAGTCACTCGGCAGAATAGCTGCAGTCGATGCACAACAAGAAATGTTTGAGCGACGGATCATAATATCCAGGTTTGTCTGATCAGAGAGATATGCAGTTCAAATGAACGCTCATGAATGCATGCAAACATAAGCGCTCACTACTCCTTTCAGGAACTACAAAAACTCGGAATATTATGAATTCCAAGTTTTCATTTGTCGAAGTCCGCATTTTTAAGTAGGTATTGGACACTTTTCTGGAATATAGCGAGTAGAATCTACAATATGCATTTTCTCACAGCAGTTGTCCGCTGTTTTCGTGATTGATAATAATTATACTTTGATGTAGGTACCTACTTTATGGTTTTCAGGCAAGCTTCTACTGTATTTTAAAGATAATGATAAATATAAAGATATTTATTGAGCAACAGACATCGGTATACGTGTAAAGTTATGCTAATTTACAGGTTGACTTAGATATTAAGTATACCTAATTTTCTATCATATTAGAAACCAAGCTAGGTAGATCCTTTTATTTTTTATTTGTGCAATACGGTCACAGCACTTGCAGATAAGCATGTATGCTTATCCGATAGGTCTGAACTGAAGGGTGTGGCCTTATCTTACCTACAGTGTTGCTAAATCAACGTGTTATATTGCGAAAAGGGTAGATATGGTAGGTACTTTTTACAATACCCCGGATAATACCGTTTCGTTAAAAAACGCACTTTTGCCGCCTATGCCTCGAGGTGCTTTTGGCATACTTCTAGCTGACTATACGACTTCATGGTAATACCTTTTTCAGATAACGAATTTATTTATGGAAACCGAAATCTACCAGCTCTCGTAAAATTGCAGTACTATTCTCTCTTTTTGTGAATATATTTGTGCGGAAATTCTTTCGAGGGTTTCCTGCCAGATATTTTGGAGTATTTGCATTTAATTTGCTTCGTCCCTTCTCACTTTTTCCGCAAAATACCTTAGTTGTATTTTATACGGTTCTCCCTGTTTCTAAATTATAGCGTTTCTATGCCGCAACTCTGATAAAGAATTTTAAACAAAAGGGTTTTTACACAAATAAATTTAACTCCAGATCAAAGAATCTACTTCTTTTGAAACTACAAATAATTTATATTTCTCTACACATAGCGACTAACATAGCGAAAAACATATATATCCTAATGCAGTGTTTATGTATATTATTGAATTAATTTATGTGCTATTTTGTTAATGAAGTGGTTTGTTTGTAGTTAAATAATTTATTTGAAGCTACTTTAATTGAAGTGTTTAAAACTGCCGGCAGATGCTGGATGCGGCAAGCTGAAAACAGGGCGCTATGGCGCTTACTAGGGGAGGGCTATGTCCAGCAGTGTACTAATATATAGGCTGAAGAAGAAGAAGTTTTCTTATGTGCAATTAATAAGGTTGTACATTTATAAAATTTATCTTGCCCTCGACACGCTAAGAAGAAGCAGCGTTCCTTTATTTTGAAGTAACCTTGATAGGCCTAAAATTCCTTGTTAATTCCTTGAACCTAACCCTTAAGGATTAACCTCTGCCAGAGATCGATAATTATGTTGCTTAGTTTAGGGATTATTTATGACGAAGCTTTGTGCGAATTTTCAGTTTGTGTAATGCCTCTTATTAATTAATGAATAAATGGTTTGTCTTCAGAGAAAGTTACTTTACTCCCAGACACCATTGATAATCTGCGTCATTTTTGGATCTGACAAACGTTAGTAATCACCTTTGGCTAGGGACAGTGCCAGAGTGGCTATTGATATTAGCGAAAGATGAAAGTTCCCGAAACTGGCATCATGACTTACGACTCATGAAAGTTCATGAAGCGGAAGAGGTTTGTCAAGATGGTGGCTAGTGGTCTCTGGCCCCCCTTCCGGGACAGAGGTATGAGGTTTTGTAATGACACTAGACATAATCTTAATATAGCTCCACTGTCTTAATAACGTTTCCCAGAATCGAGTCCAGCATGTACTTGAATCAACCTAATTTCAACTAAGCCTCCACATCCAATAGTGCACTTCGTTGAACTTTCTAAATCAACAACCAAACATTCGAAATGTCTGTTAGTTACTTACATTTGTCTGGCCAGAACAATTGGGCCACCAGACAATTTAAGATAAGGGGGAAACTAATTTAACAACCGCTGGTCCGTTTCGCTAGTTATGCCGAGTGAAGATAACTGTTGAGTTATTGCGCCGCCTTGAGAATGCAGTGCTTTTAAAGGACACCGAAGGCACTTTATGCCCGTTTTCAGAAGCCATTTAGCCATTGGCTGGCTGGTATTGCTGCTGTTACCGAATAACTAGATAAAACCGGCTAAAAGTGGGTATCGCAAGATATTGCAAAAATAGGGGTCTTGCGTCGTTTCACCCTACGAGGGTTCGTCCCGCGGGTCGAAACACCCACGTGCTCTTTTTGAATGGGTCGTTTCTCCCCTCGGGATGAAACCCAAATACTTTTTGAAACTGGGTCGATTCACCTGCGGTGACAAAAAACTAATTCTGTCTCGATTTAATAATAAAGGGTTTCTAATTTTGATTTGTACACTTGAGTCTAAAAGTGGTTAGGTGTCTAAATAAATACTCGCGAAGTGACAAGTAATTCGTTATCAACCCTTGTATGTCCCCACTGCTGGGGCATGGGTCTCTTCCTGCATCGCAGGAAGGTTAGGCCATACTCCACCACGGGGGCCAAGTCCGGGTTGGTTGACAAGTAATGATTATATTTAAAAAATATATAATAAGGTAAACAATTACAGATTAAGTTGCAATGGTATAAAATTACTATAACTCACAGCTTGAGTAATTTTAACATTAGACATTTTAACTTAAAATTGAAAATCACAGATTGATGTGGATATAATACATATTTTGAAATTAAAAATTTGTAACTAATAATGAAAATCACATACTTAGACATTCTATATTCATAATTAAAATATAAGGTACATTTTTATAAAATCATAAAATACGATCGAATGACGAATAATAAAAAAATTAAAAAATAATAATAATAATACGAAGAAAAATAAATACAATTTCATTTCATTTTCGAATACAAACAACACTTACAAATTTTTGCAATGGCTAAAATTGCACTAGTTGTGATGTCCCTTTCTGAATATTAAAGTTAAGGTTCGAATAAGCATTGAAAGGCTCGGTTAACACTAACTTATTTATTGAATATTGACCAAGATTGTACCATGAACCAAGAGTATACATTCTTAAAATAAAAAAAAAACTGAAATTAATTTAGCTGAGGGGTAAATACCGTGTCCCTATTTTACAATCATAATAGGGACTCGAAATCGCGTGTTAATTGATATCATATTTGACTAAAATTTATCGTAGTAGCTAGAAAATATTATAACATATAATTATTAAGATGTCAGTATGTACTGACCATACAAAAAAAACTTCACAATTTCACTACAAACACTCCCGTTACATTATCAGCACTGTCTGTATAAAATCGAACTTTTTCGATGAGTCCAAGGCATGCACTTTTCACTAGTAGTTATCAACCAATCAGAAGCGCGTGCCCGTGCTCCAGGGTTGTCTCATTGTTTGTTGACTTTGGTGAGACAAATTTTCAACAAAGGGTTAATTTACCTGTGATTCTTGGAATGGGTTGGCCGCTTACTTTGTTTGAACTTGTCGGCTGGCTACTTTTAACATAAATTTACTCAAGTAACTTACTTACTAAATTAGATTAAAATAATTTTAACAATTTTACAGCAAAGAAATATCAACTTATTACAAAATTTTAAATTATTAAAAATTACAAGACAACCTTTTAAATTATTTTGTTTTTCCTATGTTGTTTAATTTTTATGCGCGACTGTAGGTACTATTAGAAAAAACTTTTATTTTTGTTCGAATCCATCCTTTATAAATTGAACTGTTTTCTTCACCGCGGGATGAATCGACCCAGTTACTAAAAGTAGATGGGCGTTTCACCCTACCTACGTCCCGCGGGGCGAAACGACCCATTCATAAAGAGCATGTGGGCGTTTCGACCCGCGGGGCGAATGCCCGTAGGGTGAAACGGCGCAAGACCCAAAAATAGCGGTTCTTTTCTACAATTTGGGATCCAGGATTCTTAGTAGGAATCCAAAGCATAGACCCAGACAGATCCATACAGAGTTAGACTGACCGACGGACGGATGGTAGGATGGATGTACGAATAGACGGACGGATAGACGGACGGACGATTTGACAGATTGACAACGTAAGCTGGGATACTTTGGCACTGTCCTTAGATGTGCAACTCTAGGCTAACTAGGCTGTCAAAATTTTTCGAACTCAGTTCATTGGGTTTCACGAACTTCTTTAGAATCTCAGTTTTGAAAACAACCTTTCCATTTGCTTTATTTGATTACATCAGCAAATTAAGCCACAGTGCCCGTGGCTTGGTCTGGGTGGAATTCAGCTACAGGTAACACAACGTCTATACTGAAGCTTCATTCTAACTATAGGTAAGAGATTTTTAAATCGGATTTAGATTTATTTCAGAGATTACCTGATGCAACTAAATTTAAAAACGTATTTTTTTTATATTAGTGTGGTTCATCTCAATGATGTCTTTGCCTCACGTTTACCCTTAGTTTCGCGTACACAAATAGTCTATTGTTAGTGTAACAGTTTATTCACATTATTAACTTAATTCCCGTCTTGCTTACTTTTTTGCTGTCAGTTTTTTTTTTGTCTTCACTTTGGCGAGCTGTTAACAGTCGAATAACAGATGGTTTCTGGTGTAACGGGTGTAACTACGTGTATATTAACAACATGCAGTGAGAGCATAATTTCTGCGCATCATTATCTGCGTGAAATTGAAAATTAAATAAACAATTAAGTACTTTGTTATCATTGGTAGAAAGCTATTAAAGACTTTATTAGGTCGTGGTATTTGTATTATCAGCCGTCGGGCGCCACTACTATCATCCTTCACAATGGCCGCATTGAAACGCCTTGTCAGGACTATTTCTGCAAAACCACAAATCTACTTTAACTGTATTTTATGCAGCTTATGTTCGACCCACTACAGATTGTGTAGGCTTAATCATCACACGCGCCCACCGCGGATAGGCAATTTCAAGCATTGTACGTAAAAACCAAAAACAGAATTAGACAATAGTATTGCCTTTTTAGATAATGGTTTATGCCATGTTATTGCATTGTGTACGAGCACAGAAGAGCGTGTGCAACTCAACTCTGTCGCGCAAAGTGGCTACCTACAGCTGTTGTAGGTTGTAAGGTGGCGGTGGAAGAAGAAAGTAGATGATGAGGTTCAGGTCTTCATGAAGTTTGTTTGATACTGTGCACCCTTAAATGTTTGTAAACAGAACCAGAAATGCAACAGCCAACTGTTTGACGCAGGCATCAAGATCCGTGAACTCGACTGTGCGCAGTGCATAGTCAGCAAAATGCCGACCTAGAAAAGTGTACGGTGCTGACCCGTACATATTGGCTTTTGTTCGACGGATTAGTCTTATCTCCTAGATCAATTTTTCATTAGGTAGACAGTTGGCAGTATAAAGCAGTGTTTGTTACGAATATTTTTTTCTTATTTACGTTTCTGAACAGTGAATGAAAGTGAACCGTTACGCTCGGGCTGGTGAGACGGTAAATCCGAACACGCGGCTCCAGTCGGTAGCTAAAACAGATTTGTGTTTACTTATGTACTCTGCTGCAGTCGTCTTCTGTATCTGGACAAGTCTGCTGTAGTCGTCTTCTATATCTGAAGAAGTCGTTGGGTTCCATAGCCAACAATTAACTCTTATAGTTTCGCCGTGTCCGACCGTCTTCCGTCTGTCTGCCGCTCAGAAGTACTACCTGAAATTTGACTAATTATTTTTTATGCATCCCAGAAACGTCCCACTGCAGAGACTCGGGCCCTTTCAGAGACTTTTCTGACACAAATAAATACCGATTTTTGTTAGAGTAGAGCGTCTTACCTACTCTCCTGGCTAGACGGCTGTTTATACAGGCGTGAATAATTGTTATAGAGTTATAGCAGGAAAACTTTGTACAATTTCCGTAACTTCTGTTGTTAATCAATGAAAAACCTCTTCTTCCACAGAACCTCACACTGTTGTCTATGGTTTATTTATCCTTACTTGTCCCAATAGTAAACAAGATTCTAACCTCAAAATTGACATTTCATGCCAAAAATTGATATCTTCTTGCAAATTCATGAACTTTATTTAGAAAATTCGCAGCGTGTTACGTAAAATAGTATCCCATGTTACGTCAGTTATGGGAATATGGCAGTTTTCGGCTAAAGCTTATACTTTACCGGTAGAATCTTGTTTACTAAATGGGCAAGTAAGGACAAACAGACTGTAATATAGTATATACTATACTATTTTCTACTACAAAATGTAGCAGATCTGTAGAGATGTAACTCTTAGCTTCATCTAACATCAGAGACGGTTCTTAAGTCCTACCTTTACATTAATTTGCTTCGCAAACGACACTTTTCACTTCACAATTTGCATAACACAGAACTTCGCTCTCAGTCTGCTTACAATTTCCGGTAAAGCAATAAGTAGCTTTGTTTTTTTCGGCCTTTTCACTTGAAAGGGCTAAAAATAATTATTTTAGTGGGAAAAATATTAGGGTTAGTATCAGATGATCGTAAAAGCAACTGGTCACGGCATCAGCTTGTCCTAAAATCATTTCGACGAAATTGCAACTAGACTAAAAAGTAACTCGTCTATGAAGCAAATCGTCAGAAAATTATCTATTCGACTTAACTACTGCCCTATAATCTATTCGACTTAAATGTGATTGGTCTAAATAGTTGGTCGCCTGTTAAGCAACTCGTCTTAAAAAACAAGTGATCTACATAGTTGGTCGCCCGTGAAGCAACTCGTCTTAAATGCGTGTCGGGTAACATTAATCCTGTTTCAATCGTACCTGAGCGTTCAGATTAAGAAGTATGACTGTAAATGAGTAAAAATGGGAAAATCTGAGGCAAAATTCAGACTTATTCGGTGAAGTTTTGTTGAGGAAACGTAGAAATATTTTAAGTACCTACACTTATCTACACGGGAGCGCGTACTTTCTGAAAACTTCTCTACTTTATTAATACTTTTTCGTAGAAATAAATAAAAAGAACAAAAGTAATATTAAATCAATCAGTATAATGCTCCTGCGATGCAGGAAGAGACCCGTGCTCCAGCAGTGGGGAAAAACAAGGGTTGATAACGAATCAGTATAATAACTAGTTTGAAAAAGATAAGATAAGAACAAAAACACACCTTTTTAAAACTTAACGCATTTTCTCTTACAAACACATCATTCTGCCTAAATGATCTGATGAAAATGAACATTAAATAAAACAAATAAATTATATTTGGCCTAAATTCAAATTTCTTTTTATGTCCGATATAACTATTAAAAACTCATGTGCCGAAATTCAACCAAATAACTATTTTGTGTTTCTGACGAGTTGCTTTTGAGACCAATAACTTTTTAGCTGAATTGCGAATTTGTCCAGGTGATTTTAAGACGATTATCTATAGAGACCAGTTACGTCATGGGCAACCTCATAATTTGTCTAACGGATTTCTGACGAGTTGCTTCATAGACGAGTTACTTTTTAGTCTAGTTGCAATTTCGTCATGATGATTTTAGGACAAGTTGATGCCTGGACCAAATGCTTTTACGACCATCTGATACTAACCCAAATATTAGACCTTCCTTTTTATGAACACAAAAACCAGCCGGCGTTGAATTTCTTGGAAATACAGAACGAGGAACTTATTATTCATGTACAGGGGCCAACTTTTAGTTTTTCATATGTATTTACTAAGTTTTCCATGTTTCATGTGCCTCTCAAATTCAATTCTGTTCCCATTCCCTTGATATCTGTTTTACATGCCTAATAAACCTAAATAAATAAATTACGCTGCCTGTACGTAATACAGAGAATAGTGTAAAGAGGTTCGAAATTTCACTGATGCCGTGTGTCCCCCATTGGCTCAATTGGTAGAGCGCTCGCACGGATAGCCAGAGGTTGCGGGTTCGAATCCCGGCATGGGTGAAATTTTTAGCCTCTAAATAGGTTTTTAAATAAATTACGATTAAACTTTCTTTGTTTTGCTTTATTAGTTTTTCTTAACTATTTGCTGACTTAAAAACTGAGTAGGTAAAATAGTGAAAGACGTCTTTCAGGATGATGGCAAGTGGTGTACCCATTTTTCTGCCTACCCCTTCGGGGCTTGCCTCATCCAGCATCTGCCTGCAGTTTAACAAAGCATAGCATAATATTTATATACAAGCACACATTGCTTCTGGCCACACTAGGATAGCCTGTGTCGTGGGAACCAAAAACAGCGACACCACGGATATTCAAGACCTGGATTTGTTTTCATCTGTGTAATTTCCATTTTTGTAAACAATAAAGTATTCTCTATCTATGCGTCATCTTATTGGAAAAAAAACATTATCAAAAACATACAATGTGATAAAAATTACGTAGAGAGTTATTTCAATAGAGATATCTTCACACCAGCAAAAAATGTTGGTGTTATAAATTGTAACAATCAGGCCGAGGGCAGGCTTAATTATCATCAAGATCTCATCAACCTTATGTTGTCGATAAAAGGTTTGAATAATTTGAGACAAAAGACAGATTTTCTTGAACCAGCCTGAATACCACTTGACGTCAATAGGTACTTTAAGCTTTACATAATAGTTATACTCTCCATTTGTCCTAATGGTAGGACATAAGAAAAACCTACATTTTGTAGGGCTAGATTTTTTTAAATATTTTTTTAGTTAAAAAGTAATCCCTAAAGAACTTCAATCTCGAATTTCATTCATATCTGAAAAAAATGAGTCTCAGCAGTGAGGAGGATAAAATAGGAGGGCAGGCAATGTAATACAAAGACATCTAATCAACCCTAACAAGTATCCAGCTGCTACGTACCAAAGAGTCTTCGCAAAGCAATATCCAATAACAATCTAATATATTTTACTAGCTGACCCGCGTTGTTTTGTCGTCGCCATCTTAATTAGCCTGAGACCTATCCTCAAACCAAATCAATAAAATATACACAAAACAAATCATAAAAATCGGTGATGCCGTTACTGTTGAGTTTGATAGCAAACACTGTGACACGAAATTTTTATATACTCGACAGAAAATATCGATATATACTCTTAGATAGAGATATGGATATATAAACACTTCAATATAGAAAAATATTAGGTAGGTAGAAGGAATACAGAGAACTCTCTGTACGTAATTCAGAGAATATTGTAAATTGGTTCGAAATTTCACTGATGCCGGTGAGTCGCCTATTAGCTCATTTGGAAAGAGCGCTGGCACGGATAGCCAGAGGTCGCGGGTTCTAATCCCGGCATGTGTGGAGCCTTAGCCTCTAAATAGGTTTTTAGCAAGAATATTCTTTTTTCTATACATAATAACAGACATTATATAAAAATACATTAATACTTACAATTGGCGCCCTTAAAATTAAAAAAATAACTTATATTATACAGGTGGTGTGTGGTGTCGGCCATGAGAATTCAATAGAATAGTATAAGCACTTCTAACCAATTCTTCCCGCGGGTGTCGTAAAAGGCGACTAAGGGACACAAACCGGGGGGTGGGCAGCAGCGCCCCCTGCAGTACAATTCCACTAAAAACTGCGATCCCCAACCCGCATGCCCAGCGTGGGCATTACCCCCCAATGATGGCACAACCTTGCACTATGGCGCTCATTAGGGGAGGGCTATGTCCAACAGCGGTCTAATAATTATAGCCTGACGAAGAAGAAGAAGGTTACTATTTTGCTTGAGCTTTATTACCAGGTATCTTTTCTCCAATATTCATAAGTCAGAGGACGAACAAAAGGGCGGATCCAGCAGCGTATTTTTAATCTACCGTATCGAGATAATTCTGATTCCACTTCAAAACACTGTGGACACAGCAATACATTACCTATTGTGGCGGAGAACACAGAAGGCATTGTTGTTGGTCTTTTGTTGTCTCGAGATATAAGACCAATAACTTACTTGTCCGCGCAGATTCTGAAATATTCAACTTCCCTATTTTGCCGTGCTCGAGGCATGCGTCGCTCTCTTTCACGCACGCTGGTTAGGGCGAGAGAGAAGGGTATGTCTGAAAATTGCACCGACATGTTTCGCACAAAATCTGGCATATTTGATTATACTCTAATTACCAGCACAAAGAAAAACGGAGCTAAAACTACATATCTCACAGCCCACCTACAGAGTGATTTTGAATTCGTTAGCTTTATTTTGAGAGATTGTTCTTTCCATTACGAAAAACATATTTTTATTGAATTATCGGCAATGGTGTGACATGTAACAAATTTGAAAGTTTCGTAAGTTCCGATTAAATTTCGCATGTTAAGCGGTTGATGCCGGCTGTCATGTAATGACAGTCGTTAAGCCAGTTCTCATGGGCGGCTTGATAAATTCTGACAGTAAGGCCCGCCACAGTCTTACAATCCTCCACCAACCCGGACTTGGCCCCCGTTGCGGAGTTTAACGCGACGGACTAGCCTTCCTGCGATGCATTGAGAGACCCGTGCCTCAGCAGAGGGAATCTGCCAATGGTTGATGGGTATCGTTTCTACTACAAATACGGTTTTGGTTCTACGGTTAGAATAAAATTTGTTAATCGAATTCGAAGTCACTCTGTAGGTACATTGTACAGTCGAAACTTTATACGGGTGCTCCCTAAGCCGTCGCGTTACGGACGACTTTGCAAAAACACGTAAATGTTGATGTGCTATCAACTACGTTACAGAAAAAAATGGCCCAGGACCGCAACTCGCCTGGGCTCCGAAATTGATTTTAGTTGATGACAGTTTGAAAATGTAGTACAAAGTTCGTGAAGAAGTTACAAATTTCACCTAAGTAGTACATTCTAACTGTAAAGACCAAATAATATCTCAAGAAAGTAAAGTTAAATTGCTATTAGTGGTTAGGCGTCTGTAAACATGATGATTGAGTGAATCTCTTTGATCGTGAAGCAAACTTTGGTTGATGTTGTAGATCATAAAGCCGTTATGTAAACATCGGCTAGGTACATTCAACTAGAGTAGTAATACTACATCGATTTATGCAGAAGGTGAGGTCGTTAACATGATTGAAGAGGAAAACATCGCGAGGAAACCTGAGTGACTGAGGTGATCAACTATCTCAGCCCTTGAAATTGCCAATTTCCAAGCCGCAGTGGGCACGTATAGTAATTAAGCCTATACTGTCTCTCTCTATTGGGATATGTAGGCTACATAAAAAAAGCAATGGCGGGAGCGGATGGGAAACATTGGAAGAGACTACCAAAGGACTGGATAGTGTGAAAGAGAAGAGACCGACTATCAGCAGTGGGCTCTATAAATAGAATAAATCAAGCCAATCAATCAATCATTTTAATGTTTACAAGGTAATGTGGAACTCGTATATACAAAAAATATTAGACTTATATACTATTACTAATTTAGTTAACAGCAGGTATTTACATATTTACAGAATGAGTGATTTTGTATAAAAAGGTCTTGACCGTTACCATCTCAGCCTCTCAGAGTTCCCATTACGCTGGCAGTATTCCCCCTCTGAATGACCAGGCTGATGCGCTGGCCGAAGTAGTTACCAGCTCTCGGGTCGCCTGATGAGTCGATGAGGCGCGTCGATATTTCTTTTTGGAGTTTACGCGCCTCTGGCCCCCATGGACTCATTCTCGACCCTAAACGGCGTGAATAGGTAGCTGTCATCAAGAACAGAGTGTTTGCACCGTTTGACGCATTCTGCCTTAGCCGCCGCCGCACCCGCGTCCCTGCTAGTATTGGAGGTGACATGGAAAGACGCCATCTATAAGTTAGTTATAATAGACTGCTACCTACTACTTAGAAGTAAGGAAACATGAGTAATTGTTATGGCTGTGCAATAAAATGCTCTCTATATATATTATATGCTGATTAGACAGAAGAGTAACCTCAACATTCTTATCAGACAGAGCTGATCAAGGCAGACTGACCGGCCATCGACCAATCCTAATTGGCTACTGTACCGTTCGTTGACAATAGTTTAGATGGCTTGCAGAGTCGACAGCACATCAACCTTTCCATGCTTGCACTCAAAGACATTGCAACAAAAATGTGAATTTTGACCTGCTCCAGACAGAGCCTCGAGTCTTTCGTTTCAAAACCCTCACTCATTAAATTCGTTTATAGTAGACCTTCTGAAATTACTAAATATAACGGAGCTGTGTCAATAAACTTTAAAGTTTTGAAGTTAGGAGCGGTGTTGGCCAAAAATAAATGTTTAGCTTCGTGGTTTTTGCCTTCAGAACTTTGTGTTTTAGCCGACTCAAACATTTATTGTAAGCATTAACAGTGTCGCGTTTCTGGAATAACTTTGCTCTTCCTGTATTTCCTGAGAATGCGCCATGTATTTAGTTTCCTTTGACAGCCTTAGCTTTACCCCAACATTTAGTCTCGTGCCTACATTGATGGTCAAATAGATTGAAATTAAACTCAAACAAGAGAATGGAGTTGTTAGTTAGGATTGTAGATTATCAGCTTTATTTATACAAGAATGATTGCTTTAAAGCACTCTTTAGGGTCTATTTGCTTAATCAGTGATTAAGTCTCATATTAATCATTCACTCACCATCTTAACAGTCATTCGATCGTTAACCTAAATTTGATCTTGTATATGTTAGATAGATAGATAGAAAACACTTTATTGCACAACCAGAAAAAATATTACAACCATGATTCTTAAATCTAAGTAATGTTATACAATTGGCGGTCTTATCGCTAAGAGCGATCTCTTCCAGACAACCTTTGGATGGAGTGGATTGCATGAAGAATATAGTCGATACGTGGTGCATGTATAATTAAATCGAAAATATATTGATAACAAACAGCAAGGGAGTGCGAGAATATAATTATTTATAATTATATTCTCGATATAATGTACATATATTTAAATTTTATGTCGTAGCTCGTTAATTGTTAAGGAAAACATCGTGAGGAAACCTGAGGGTCTGAAGTATTCAAATACCTCAGACCCTCAGGTTTCCTATACTTTCTCTCTGAGAGAAGACCTATGCCCTGCTATAGGAAGTTTATAGGCTACACAAAACTTACCTATATTTCTCCCCTTATTACTAAGTGTTTCTGTTATTTATTATTATTTCAAAATATTTATGTATCGTTTGCTACTGCAGTTGTTCAACGGTTTGAAGTTTTTTGTAAATTTTTTTTTCAAAATGTGTACTTAGAAATGGACACCTAGTTTAACTTGTCCGTGCTACTTTGAATGTTCGCAGTTCTATACCACCAATATTTTAAAACTAATTTGTCTTATTAATTTCTGTCTTATTTAAACTTACCTCGAAATAAAAAAAAAGTAAAAGGTAAATTTAACGAAATTATAATTGATATTAACAAAGCAATCACACCTGCTAATTTATTATGAAAAGCCATACACCACAATGTAATCAAATTTAATATGACTTCTGGTTTTTAGCACAGGTTCATCCCAGTTTGGTTACTTCTGTGATCCAACTTCTTTAAATTCATAATAATAATAATAACAAAGTTATTTTTAAAAACCTATTTAGAGGCTAAAAAATTCACCCATGCCGGGATTCGAACCCGCAACCTCTGGCTATCCGTGCCAGCGCTCTACCAATTGAGCCAATGGGCGACTCACCGGCATCAGTGAAATTTCGAACCTCTACACTATTCTCTGTATTACGTACAGGCAGCGACATCTGGCTTAAGCAAATTGCATCACTTACAGCCCCGACTACCTACTTTGCAGTTAGGTCTTACATCGGAACGATATCACTGTACCCACATGATTATACTATTTTTTTATTTTTAATGCACTAACCCGTGCTAAGGACAAATTTAAAAACCTATTTAGAGGCATGGGTGAAATTTTTAGCCTCTAAATAGGTTTTTAAATTTGTCCTTAGCACGGGTTAGTGCATTAAAAATAAAAAAATAGTATAAAGTTATTTTTATTTAGTTTTTGCCTTGTAACATTTAAACCACAGCCTATTTTGTGAGCGTTCTGGTTTTTAAAATAATCGTAGCACAGATTCATCCAAGTGTAGTTACGAGTACTTTTCTAATCTTCTTCTTCAACCCATATGCTGAGTGTAAGTCTCTGCCAATGCACGCCATTTATTTCAGTATTGGGCTCTTCGAATCCAGTCCTTTCCTGGCACCTTGACCAGGTTTTCTGATATATCTTGTGTAAATTCATTTATTAATAAATATGTCTTGATGTCGTCATCAATCGTGAGCGTTTTTGGAGTGCTTAAAGAAATTGTATTCTTTATTGCAAAAAGTAATTAGAAATATGATTACATGAAATTTGTTTCAAAGGTGAACTTATCTCTAACAGAGATCTCTTCCAGCCACCTTAGCATTGTGTTAGCAATTGTGTTTTTATAAATAAGGCCGTAAGATGGAGGCGGGCTTCTCCACGATAGTTTTCAAGACGTCTTCGTCTATGAATCCATTAGCCAAAACTGCACTAATATATTCATAGAGGCCTCTTCCTACCTAAGAGGAGAAACCTACCCTTATTAATATTCATAATCGTACGTCCTATTGTTATGAAAATTATATGGCTCGTATTCACAACGATCCCGTTATATACCAAGTAAATTTCACCGCAGAAAGAAAATTAATAAAGTTTACGTACCAGCGTGAATTTTGTGAAAGCAACGATTTCGCACGAGTAGGTATCCCTTGTGAACGAATAAGCGTCGGAAATACTATAAAACTTGAATAACAAAAGTATTTGACTAACGAAAAAAAAACAAACACAAATACTCTATAAATTTACGTATGACAGCTGATGGTAAACTGTAGTAAAATATAATAGAGACGCAAAAGCGGACCCGTAAAAAACATCACGCTAACGGCGAAGGAAAACATGGTGAGGAAAACCGATTGTTTTCTTTCCTCAGCGCTTGAAATTGCCAATCCGCGGTGGGCACGCGTATTAATTAAGCCTTTGTGTCTCCGAGAGAAGGCCTGTGCCCTACTGTGGGACGTACAAAAAAAACTACCACTATATTTCTTCTCTTATTTATTATAAGTATTTTATTCATGTGGTAACCCCAAAAAGGTTGCTGTATGATGTATGTGTTACAGTCAAAACTCTTAAACGGTTAAAACTAGTTTTGACTGCAAAAAAATAAAATTCTAATATATATCCAACAATGTCGAGTTGGTTTTCGGTCTTACATGTTCAACCTAACACGCTCCTTCGCGATCCGCTACGCTACGCGCTTCGTCGCACCTATATTTATGTTGTCGCAGATTGAGCGATGCATCATTTTAGGTGTTTTTACTATTTGGTATTTCAAATATAAGCTTTGGACAAAAGTACTTTTGACTGATTTTAGCATTCAAAACTAGTTTTGACCATTTAAGAGTTTTGACTGTGACATATGTACGCTTTTAGCGTCTCTATTCAATTGTACCTCACTATGTAAAGCTTTAAAAGCATCAACATTGAGCATTGTAAATCAGACCTAACTTTAAATTTTGGTTAGTCACCAGAAACTATCGAAAATCCGAGGCAGATGCGGGCGCCGCTTTCCGATAGACGAACTCAAGGTTATTAAAAAAACTTGTAGATGTGCCCAAATGAGAATGAGAATCGACAGCTTCAATTACCTTCAATGAACTTGCTACAGAAGGAATCGTGGGGAACACCGTATGTCGAAGCTTTTTTAATTACTACTAGTTGTATTTTCTTACTATATATGCCCGCAAATTTTTTCAACGATATACTGATAAATGGCGGGACGACCGAAATGAATTCTTGTCGGGATGGTGCAAGGTGGCTGGAGACAGGGAGAGATGGAAAAAAGTAGGGCCTTCCCTTCTTTTTCCCACTCAGCAGTGGGACAAAAAGGAGGCTGTTATGTAAAAAAAATGCAGCGCCCCCTGCAGTACAATTCCACCAAACTGCGATCCCCAACCCGCATGCCTAGCGTGGGGATTATGGGCATTACCCCCCAATGATGGCACAACCTTGCGCTATGGCGCTCATTAGGGGAGGGCTATGTCCAGCAGTGGACTAATATAGCCTGAAGAAGAAGAAGATGTAAAAATATACACATGAAAAGTGGCTTATGTCACATTTTGCCTTTTGTATTATCTCTAAATCTGACCGTTGATGAAGCGAAGGTGATCTGTCTAGATCGTGGCAAGTGGCAGTCCCTAGTCTCTGCCTATGTTGTGTTTATTATCTCTAGGCAAAAAATCTGCAACAACCCCCGGTTACAGGGTATTCTAGTATGGTCCCATACAAGACATGTGATTGAGTTGTATGGAAGTAATTAATACACTCATTTCAGTTGTTTAGGTTCTGTGGTATTATAGTGGATGATGCTAATAGGGGTGGATGGAGATGTTGGCCTGATGCTGAAGAGGTCTATGCTTAGTGGTGGGCTACATCCATGAGCTAGGTAGAAAGATAAGGGAAAAGCTTAAACGTAGAACTCATAATCAAATCCAGCATTACGCGCACCAAATCCAGAACGATTCCCATGGTTAAACTAACAAATTTCATACTCATTGCTATCGCAAACGTCAGGGTTTCGACAGGATTTAGTGCACATAATTAGGCCCTGATTCTTCAAATAAATCGGTGTATCAAGATTCTTTAAATTTTTGTTAGGATGAATGTAATGGTTTCAAAAACATCATCACCTCTGCCAACTGTTGGATATACTGTCTTTTTGCTGTCCCATCAAAGCTGGAAGAAGGAAATTTCTTTGCTCACAATGTAAGTTGATCCTGTTTTTAAGCGCTATATTTTGTATTTCATGCAATAAAGTGTAAAAAATAAGAGGTTTTCAATTCATTCGTTCGTTCGTTATGAACACTTGCATGTCCCGACTGGGGCATGGGTCCTTTCTTGCATCGCGGGAAGGTTAGGCCATACTCCACCACGGGGGCCAAATCCGGATTGGCGGAGGATTGTAAGACAGTGGCTTACTGTCAGAAGTTATCAAGCCGCCCATAAGGCCTCTCAATTCGACTCGTATCTTTTTATGTAGCCTATCGCCCCACTGCAGAGTACAGGCCTTCTCTCAGAGAGGAAGAGAGTATGGGCTAAATCCCTACTTGTGCCGCGGATCCCTACTTCCTGTATGGTAGGAAGGTCAGGCCATACTCCACCACGTGGAGAATTGTAAGACACTAGCGGGGCTTACTGTCAGAAGTAATCAAGCCGCCCATAAGGCCTCTGACATGGCTTAACGACTGCCATTACCTGACAGCCGGCACCAACGGCTTAACGTATCTTGCGAAGCACGGAAGCGCTCGGAAAAAATGCCACTAGCGGTAGTCACGAGATGGTCACCCATCCAGTACCTGACCGCTCCTGTTGATGCTTAAGCCAAGTAATTGATTCCAATCACTCGGTTCCGCTAGGCCACGAGCGCTTTAATGGCCCCAGCTTAAGGTTTCCCCACTACGTTTTCCTCGACGCGCATAACATAACATTTACATACAGGCACATACACTGCTTCTGGCCCCACTCTAGGATACCCTGTGTCGTGGGAACCAGAAACAACGACATCACAAACATGTAAACATCCAAGACTTGGGGTTTTTTTTTTGTTCCCAACCGGGATTCGAACCCGGGATCTCTTGCATGGTAGGTAGTTGCGCTACCGCTAGGCCACAGTGGTCGTCTTATTTATTCGTCGTCATATTACTTTGTTATTGGTTAGAACTTCTACAACCTACAACTCTGTTGGACACTTCGTTAGAGTGGCGATAGTCTATTGTATCATGGTTGAAGCAATTTCGATGAATAGTTTTATTGTCGAGATACTCCTACGCAATTAAAAACAGGTGTCCGCGTCGCCATGCTGCTGTATTGATAGTTCGCGTGGAATGAATAATAAAGTTACAATAATATCTGTCACATAACTAGCTAACTCGGGCTCTAGAGTAGGCTTCGGTTTGCGAAAATTTTCGCCGGTTTTCGTAGTGAGATCGAGTTCTGATTTCGAAATTAAGTGTCATATTATTTCCAATATTTCTATTACACGAATATATCCGATTCTGTTTGTTAGTAGCCGAGGTATATTCTGAAAGTTAACAGACTATTCTATAGCTATCGCTTACTGTGAGGAAAATAATAACATTAATAATATTGGCCTTTTGCAACTACTTAATGAGATGATTTATACAGCGTCCAGTGGTATCTTCACTCACACTAGATGAGTGAAGGGACCACTCCGACCCTGTAGTGCTTGGGACATGGTTTTATAGATGGTGAAGGCTTGCCCAGCACCTATACCGTCCTGACAGCTTATTCGGCCTAGCCC